>CM060950.1:430966909-431554640 GCA_030765055.1 Mantis religiosa
TCCGGACGGCCGTAGCCTGGCCGGGGGCACCCAATTCCCCGTGGGTGTCGGGAACACACTGCTTCCTCAGCCCAACCCAATCCGTACGACTCCCCGACGCGAGGGGCTCGGCAGTTCGGCTCGAGGTTCCTCTGGTAACGTCAGAGGTACCACGAGTGCTAAGGGTCCGCAGCGCTTGCACTAAAGCAGCTGAAGTGGACGGATCCCCTCCCCTACGGGAACATCTATGTTTTATGTGAAGTAGAATGATAAACTGTGGGGCTATTACATTTATAAGAATCGAAACATTTGCATACTTTTCTCTCCGAAATTAGCTCGCGCAGAGCAGTGATCAGAAAACTACTTACAGTACTGTACTTAAATGAGGGGTTTATCATACGCATGCAAATAAAAGAAAACGCCCATTAACTTCGCTAAACCAATCAACAGCTTAACCGTTTTCCGTCCCAGTATCGCCGTCTCTGTCTCTGTCTCTCTTCCCACCCGGATGTTTACAGCAGGATTAAACTAGGTGGAGATAGAGTGAGTGTGAGTGTGTGGTGTTTTAGGGCCCGTCGACAACAAGGTCATTTGGGCCAGGTGGAGATAGATTATAGTATATGCACATCCTATTGAGAGACAGTTTTAACTACACTATCCCTATATAACCCATATTGGTTCTGGTGTTACACTCATGCACCTGACTGTTTCTAATTGGATTGCACTTGTCCATAACAAAAAGTATAGCTATGTAATCATAAAGACAGTATTGAATTAGAATAGCATAACTCAAAAACTGAAAGGAGAAAAATACTAAGTTACATGCTTATTCTGATACAGAGTTGAAACATCTGAAGGTTATAAACAAAAATGTTTATTGTTTGTTTCAATTGTATTTAATTTCGTTTCTATTATTGGATATTTTTCTTTGGGTAGCAATAAATAAATAAATATGAGTATTTTCTGAATTGCATAGAAATATTATAAATGATTTCAGCTCCTACATCAAATTTAGTCCTTCATAGCAGAGAGGTAAGTTGACTTACTTCCCTTAAGAGGCAATTTCTAATTACAGTTAAAGATAAAATAACATAATATTATGCTTACCACAACATGAGTGGAAAAATATCTTATGTAAAGGAATTTGAGGTGTACCATGCAGTAATCTCTGCCCGGAAATCCTAATAAGAATCTTCTTTATTTATCTTAATATTTAACTTCCTAACTCTAATAATGATAAATAATTTAAGCTTACTTACTTCTGTTAGTGTGGGGGAGGGACAAGTACATAGATATGTGCAATAAGTCAGGGCGAGAAGGATTTGCCTGAGCAAGGACAGGAGTTAAAAATTTGAAAGGTATTAGATATGAAAGGCGTACAGGGAAATGTCCAATGTGTGGAGAAGAGGATACAGATTGGCATAGTTTACTTTATTGCAAACAAAGATATGGAGAAAACAAATTTGGCAACAAAAGTGGGATAGTTTTAGGGATGGGGGGAGGTATTTATAATAAAGAAAATGTTATTGGTAAAAGGAAAAAAGAATGTAAGAAATATAGCTAAATATCTGGGGAAAGTTAGAGAGAAATGGTTAAGATTCATGAAGAATAACAATTAAGGGCTGGAAAACTAGAACGCGGGATACAAGGGAGCGGAGGGTCATCAATACACGGAAAACCAGGGGTTATGTGTATTGAGAACAAGAGTCGAGGCAAGCAGGTAGAAAGGGTATGTTAAATATGAATAAGTCATTTTGCTGTTGTCTGAAAGAAATGTTACAAATGTCAATGTATCAATAAATTGTATGTAGAAGAAAGATGATAAGTAAATATATATACAAATACTTCTGATTTTGGAATGTTTTTTCTATCCTTGTTTGATGATAACCTGGGCTGTCCTCAACCTTCAACCTGCTTCTGGTCTTAATCTGTAATATACAATATTTTATTTTCACTAATAACCATCAACATAAAGCAAAATTATTTTGTTGGACTTGCTATAATTCTTTTGGGTATATCTTTCCAGCTTAGGACAACAATGTAACATCTTGCAAAGAATTACCTAGACGAGAATCAGTGCAGGTGTGACACGTTTCAAATCGTGATTTCTGGGAGCAGCGGGACCAGTTGCGCTAAGTAAGAATTTCTTTTACACTTAAAACACACTTAAGTGTCTACAATGTTGATTTGTATGAAAAGAGCCAGACTGAAAAATTCAATGCCATAGCCGGGATATGAACCACGGATCTCCCAGTCTCCGTCCAGCTGCTCCCAACCATTGAGCTACTATGGCCAACATGCCGACATGACATTGGATTCTCCAACTCACTCGTATGTTTCCCAGTAAACCACTAGGGGCTCTCATATACAATGAGACTTACTATGCTGGAAGTACTTAAGTCACAGGCTTCATAGTTAAACCAATATTTTTTAGGTGGATTGATGGAAATTAATAATTTCTTCCACACTATCCGTGTGTACGAAAAGCTTTGGATGAAATGAGCCAGACTAAAAAATTCAGTGCCATAGCTGGGACTTGAAACACGAATGTCACAGTCTCCGTCCCGTTGCTCATAGCCATTGAGCTACCATGTACAACATGCCGACATGACATTAAATTGTTTTTAGAGAGATTAGACGAGTAGATTTGTAAGGTTACTGGAATTTAGTAATTTGTAGGTACAACTAATTAATTTCTTAAGGTAGCTAGTAGATTATATTTGCAAAATTTGTAAATTGTTTTGTGTAATTTGATTTAAAAATGAATAAAGTTAAAAATGAAGTTTGTAATAAGGCCTGGTATTAATTCCAGTAACTGGGCTATTATATATGCAGATATTTGATGCGGAAATACTAGCCATAGAACTAGCAGTAACCAATCTCTCTTATCGGAGAAACCTCTTTACCAACGCAGCAATTTTAGTTGACTCTGGACCAACTATCCAAGCTATAACAACCAATCACTCACATGAAACAGAAATAATATCTAAAATAAAACAAATAATAAAATATCTAATGACAAAGAACAAATTGATAGTTTTTCAATAGATACCCTCTCATGTAAGTATTATTGGTAATGAAACAGCAGATTATCTTGCGAAAAAAGGAACAATACTACAGTCTGGATCAATACCACTCCCAACAAATACACTTAAGAAAGTAGTAAACAGAAAAATAACTGAAATATGGAAGGACAACTCCAAAGAAAAACCAACTGGGATAGCATGGGGAAAACATCCAAGACATCTGGAAAGTAATCAATGACAAACCAAAGAAAGAAGCAGTATCCAAATTTGGGTTAACAGCTGGACATGACTGTTTCAATGAGCACCTAAATAGGATAGGTATACTACCAACAAGTGAATGCCCCATCTGCAGAGCTGCTGTCATGAACTCCTCCCACCTGACCGACCGACCGAAATGCTGGCTGGCTGTATGTAGCCAGAAGGCTTTTGCTGCGTGCCCACCCGTTAAGGGTTTTACCGCACGTAAGGTACTTAAATTCGGGATTTTGTGGGATGAGATTAGGGTTTTGAGATTTGAGTTATATATGAAATTACAACTTTTGTAACTTAGGGTTGAAGGACAGGATGCAATGCCTTGCACCCTGTTGATTTACTTTTGGAAAAATTATGTGGAGCTCAGCTTTAGCTGCTGTTAGGATTAGCTCCTGGGTTATCTCGGATGCCCGCAAGCCATGCGGGGTAAACGGTGCAGTCTCTACGGCGTCTAGTGGGTTCATAATCTACCAATGATCTGCCGAGGGTGCTTCTATTGTAGGTAAAGTAGCGTATAATTTTGATGCCCGACGCCTAATTTCATCCTCTACATATGGAAGACCCGAGGATTCGTGAAGCAACCTGGTAGGAGAATAAGGTCCCACAGAATATATAGACCTAAGTCCTCTATTCTGTAAAAGATATGTACCCGTGGTCGGACCTTCCACCTTCCACCTTCTGGTGTGCACAGGCTTAAAGGAAGTTCTTCAGAAACAGGGTCATATGAGTAATCTATACTGGAAGGCCAGAGGCATTTTAAAAAAGACAGTGTAAATTAAATCAGTTTATTTGTTTATTTGTGTATTTGCCTATTTGTTCATTTGCTTCCCCATGTTCACATGTTGTATTATTATTTCTGATTTGTGGCCAATTCCTGTTAGATGAGCTACCAAATGTAATGGATTAAGTTCCATATAAAGCCATATGTGACAAAAATGATATGCAGATTTGATTTTATTATACCTATGTGATCTTCACGTTTTATTTTGAGAATCGAAAATAAAGAGTTTTGGACTGCAGTAAATTACGATTTTAGGATTAACTGGGTAACTGAATTAGTTCGGAGGACACTCGGCACAGAAGACACAATTGGTTTACTTTTTTTCTTACCCCAAATGGGGCATCTCCAGGGACGAAACGTGAGGAGGAGACGCAGGGCGGTGGAGTCACGACAGCGCAAAGGGCAGTGTCCCTGCATGAAAACCTCCCTGGTAGACCACAACAACGGACACCCTACCCTACAGTGGTTCGGAAACAGTCCTACCCGGAGACCTGGGTTTGGAGACCAGTAACCGTCCTAGTGGAGGTGGAATTGGTTCACTCAGAGCACATCATCCTGCCATGCAGCGCCGAGACACCCGCTGACACTTCTACCCTGAAATAGACCACCAGATGAAATATGATATGAAATGATAATGGAGATGTAATGGAGCGACAGAAAATACGGGGGATGTCATTAACCTACCCATCATTCGCCTACCGACCCGGGAAAATCCCTGAAAAAAGCCCATGGATCAGGTAGGTCGGCCATGGGAATTGAACCTGGACTTCACGAATACGGGCCACAGACGATACCCCCTGAGGCATCCCGCTCATTATTTCAGGATTAAGTATTTCAAATAAAAGGTTTCTTTTGACAACTGTAAACAAGATCATAAATTGCGTATTTCCAGCTACAAGGTGACATATGACTATTTTCCCATCACAGAATTGCAGATCTTGACCTAGTCTAAGTGCGGTATTCATGCATTATCATTATTATCATCATGATCATCATTAGTATTAGTAATTGTATTAGTATGGTTGCTTTTCTACCACTATCATTGTTAAAGGAATAGCAATTTCTGCATTTAAAATTACTATATGTTGCGGTCACATGACTTTCTCTACCCATACTTCAACAACTAAAAACGTAATCCGTGACGTAACATCACGCGAGCGTGGCCAAAGCCGGTTAACTCGACAGCCGGCCTCACGCAGACATACACAAGTCAGAGGTGGGCTATCATACAACCAATAGGGGGAGCTGTCATGGTCAGCATCAGGGCTTCCACAGCCGGAAAGTTGGCTTTCTACTTATCGTAGCTCCTCAATTTCCCCACAATGCTGCGTGGGCATCAGTCTTATACCCGGAACTTAAAATCCGCACCTCCCAAAAGTGGGATCGAACCCGGCGCTTTCCGTAGAAGGGAAGCCAAGCACAACGCTCTAGCCCATTACGCCACCTCAAAACCTAATTCATCAATCTTCCATTTGATGTTCCATATAAACATTTGCCCGCCTCGGTAGCGTAGATGGTCGCGTGTATGCCTCACGTTCAAGAGGTCTTGAGTTCGAATCTCAGTTAGGGTGAGTTACTTGGATAAGGGTTTTCCCTTATCCTGAAAGACTAATGTCAGTAACTCTAAGCTCCATGGACCCCGGACTCATTTGAGCATCATTTCACCCATTCCATTTAAGAAAAAATGACAATTTTTAAACCGCCGCTATTTCGACGATAAACTTCCCGAGTTGGCGCCCTTCATAAGCAAATGTTAACTCTGACGATTTCTCATTATAAACAATTTTCAGGATATGACTGTGTTTCTATATGGAATTCTGTACTCATTATTTTCCAGAAGAAATGGTGAACCTCAATTTTTGACAGGGTTGCTTTTATCTTAAAATCAATTAGCCGCAAACAATCAGTTCGCTCCTTTTAAGCATTGTTGTAGGTACCACTACATAGCCAGAAAATCAGTTTATGAACTAATCAGTATGTTCTTTGATAGCCCGCGAGGGTAAACATTGACAATGGTACACACTTAGCTGAAATATCTTACAAAAATATGAAACATTGTGCAATGTGCCAAAATACAAATATTGAGAGCAAGTAACTGAAATGCTGGACTGAGGTGAATTAATTCCTTACTGTTCCAGTAACAGTATTCCTTACCGAGCAGGATGGCTCAGTTGAATTGGTCTGTGGCCCACATTCAGGAGTCCCGGGTTCGATTCCCGTTGGTGACTAACCTGACCCATGGGCTTTTTCGGGGGTATTCCCGGGTATCTAGGCGAAAGATGGGTAAGTTAATTACATCCCCCAAATTTCTTGTCCCTCATTTCCATCTCCTTTATAATTTTACATATGGTGGTCTCTTTCAGGGTAGAGGTGTCGGTGGGAGTCTCGTTCTTGCATGGCAGGATGATATGCTTTGAGTTAAAAGATGATAAAATTCTTGATGATAGGTAGGTTAGTAATGTAGAAAGTTCCATACTTATATGAGGTATTGAATTACCCTCTAGCTTTACCCCCGATAAGTCAACAAACATACAAAAAAATTGATTACGTGAATGAAAAGTAATTAAGTGAACTTCAATGTTTATAACCCTATCACAACATGAATAGCGATACAAAATTACGATATTGTTTTCTGGTAAGTAGATATAACTCCTGAACTAGTAGTATTTGAATAAAATTTCACTGTTAATATTGCTAAAATAGCTGTATGAAATTTACAAATATATTAAAACGGTTAAACGCAGAACAGCGGGGTAGAGATTGCCGGGCGTGACCTCATGATTGGAGCGTTGCTAACAGTGAAAGAATCACTTCGCTGAAAATGCAGTAAAACCTGCCAAAAACGGAAAATAAATTTTGTAACGTAGCTATTTTCCATGCAAAATTATACTCTAAGCCGGAAAAGTGTCTAACGCTGAAACAGAAATATTTTCAGGAACCGTTCGCATAACTAACTTTTTGGCGTAATGGGTTACAATCAGAGGCGGCTCGTACTTACGTGCTGCAGTCCTGCAGCACGCTCTTTTCTGTTTTATAAATCACGTTGTAGAAATTTTAAAAGAGCATGTAAATGACAATGCATCATTGTAAGTATAAAAATCGAGTACCACTACTATGTTCAAGTATCAAAAATAGGCAATAATAAACGTAAAATTTAATAATTTAACTTTTTTTCACCAAATTCTTCTATATCTAAATATTTTTATATTATCAGGCGAATTAGAGATTCTTTTAAGATACTTCAACCAAAAAAATAATTTAAAAACTCCTTTTATCAATTAATTTCTTATTAAGCATATTAAACGATTAAACTTTTACCAATCTTAAACTTTTTAATTAAATTGCATGCATAAAACAAAAACTAAATCACTTTAGTATCTTACAATTCTTCAAAATCTTACATGGATAAACTACTTAATCCAGCACTACAAACTCGAATCAGGTTTATTACTCTTACTATTTATTTACCCTATACAGGGAAATCGCATTTAAAGTACTGGTAACCAGTACTCACCGTAATCCTTATATTAAAATAAAAATGTTACGCATACTGAATCTCATTAACATTAAATAAGCTATTTAATTAAGTATTTCGTGTCTCTAACGAAACTTATAATGCCCTTACAATTGCCATTATCCATATATAAACATTAGTACCGTTATTAATAACTACTATAAATCACAATACTTCCCTATTACTATTATATAACACATTGCTTAAACACCTCTAGGACACTAATCATCCTTGTAAACTATATCTTCATTTATCTAAATATAAAATATACTGATACAAGTAGCAACTTATTTCTACAACATCTAGGCAATTCCCTTTCCCACTAAACATAAAAGCATCACTTAAAACAATCACTTTTTTCACCAACCATCTCTTCACCTCTTCCACCTTACCACACTCCTCCTAGCACCATCTTAAGGTTTCACCACCTCACTACCCTTATCCTCTTTTCTCCTACTCCTTCTCAAACTATATTTTCTATAGTACTTACACTACGATTTGTTTGCTTAATTTTTCCTAGTTCCATTCCTTATCATTTTTGAGGTCTGCTCTAGGTTTTGTGGTATATAGCATTGCCGAACAGGTGGTGCTAATGTAAACGCTGATCTGGGGGCTGTGTGACATTGTGTGGTCGTTCTCAAGTAATGTCGCTTGGCGATATCGCCCCGGAGTGCTAAGGAGTTCACGCGTCCCTGTGGCTATCTATCCTAAAACACTTCAAGTCTTCGTCCTAGGAGGGATTGTTTGGGCCGCAATAGATCTGTGTGGATGTTTGTCTCCATCGTCTGTCGTCTGAAGCTCTATAGAGCTGCAGTTTAACTGTTTTTGCACATAGGCGTTGTGTAGTTTCATACAGTAAATATAGATAGAATTAACTGAAAACTCCATTGGCATAGTCAGGATTTGAACAACAATTCTTCACATTTGTGTGCTGCAGCTCTGATTAGCTAACCTACCGTAGCAAAGGCCGACAACTCTTTAAAATCTTCTACTGTTTCGCAGAATATGCTTGCTATTTACTTATAAGAAGCACCAGTATTGCATTCCACCCAAAATTCGATACCTAGCTTTAACCATTACCCCTTACATGTAACACTTCAAGATAATATGTATTTTCTCAATATTGTACATAAGGATTTTAATTAGTTACATGTACTTAAGTTAGTTTCATTCCAAATGTAACTGATATACAGTATTTGCTGGGAATGTCTTCACAAATACTATTTCAATAGCTTTTGCGTAAATATTACACCATAAGACTTACACAAAATCTTCTTAAAATAAAAATTATAAAAGACACAAACTTTTTGGGCGAATAATGATTTCCGAGGTATTTTCTGCTATTTGTTTATATTTTCGAAAATGTATGCCACTCTCAAGTAAGAAAAGCACGATTAACGACTTGCTATTTCCTGGCCATACAAAGGGAATAGAATATCAAATCCATCACTGAACGGTAAGATCTAATGAAACAATAAAACAATGGGTTTTATCGTGGGTTTTTCTTGGCCACAGGTGAATGTTTGGTATGTTAATTACTTCCCCGAAGTTGCTGTCCTTTCTTTCATCAATAACAGCGTTATTCACTATTAGAATATATTTAGTTACAATAGCCTTCAATAATATGGTTTTATTTAATCTAATGATACTTGTGTTTTAGCAGGAAATGTACAGAAGCGGCGGTTCCCTAAGAAGTAAATAAATAAATAAATAAATAAAATCTGAATATTCTACCCCGGCACCTAGACAACTATACCGGGGCATGTATCCAAATTTTCTCTTTATATTTCCATAAAATCTTTACAAATGTTATAATTATACAAATCTCTCAGAAAACTACTCTACAAAACTAAAATGAAATAAAATAACAGAAATAAACACAAAAAATCAAAAACCAAAAGAAAACAACTATGAAAATTACAAAATCCTTATTTCCTAAATCTATATCTAAATCTACTAATTCTGTAGTCCACCATGGCCTCCGCCATCACTCTCTCCCTCCGCCGCCCATGCAGTCAACTCCATTGTTTGATTATTCAATAATTCTTCCCGTCTTATCCTATTTTGTATTCTAGAACTCCTTCTTGGATCTTGTACTATTCTTCGCCTATTATCAACTCTTTCTCCTTTGAATATTTTTACCTCCCATGCTTTCTTACTTACAAAGTTAGTCAAAACTTGTAATTTATTTACTAATTGTTGATCTCGAATTATGTCATATACGATATATCCTGCTAGCGCATGCCTCTCTTCTTGTTGGTGAATTGCATATCTTCCACATTCAAATACTACATGTTCAGGATTACATGTTCCCTAAGAAGTTCAGGAAACAACAAAAACAGGCTAAAACTGACAAAAGTTTTATATTGACTTTGGGAACGTTTTCAAAATTAATTCGTGATTATCGGCGGTGGCGTGAAAGACGTTTATGTTGGAAACAAAAGTATGTCAATTTGGCGGTACCTGGACACTTTTGTCAACATTACGCTCCGAGGGACTTGTCTGAATGCCGGACAGTTTTTCATAAACTCCTCTATGCAGTGGTTTAAAATGCATTTATATGTCGCACCAATTTAAATGCCGGTACGAATGTAGCATTCAACCTTGAAGGCGCGGTGGTCTGTCTACATATCCAACTTATATATCGAAAACTTATGACTTTCTCAAGTAAAAAAAAAGAACCGATAACGGCTACCTATATCCCGTGGCACAAAGAGAATAGAATTTCAAATCCATCATATAGCGAGAAGATTTGATAAAATCTGTTTATCTCTTAAGGCTAAAGCATTCTCTTAATTTCATTTTGCTTACAAAGAAATATTTATTAAACCAATTCTACAAAGGTTTATCTTGATTATAGGCAACAGACTAATAATTAAACGTTCGTAAGGATAGATTGTCATCTGATTGCAGGAGATTAGTTTTGTTTTGGTGTTAAAAGCCGTTCCAATTAACGCCGCCAGTGTGACAGATTTTCGTGTCCTGGGGGTTCTTTCACGTGCCATAAATATACTAATATATTATAATATAATTATAATATACATAAAATATATTGTCACCCAATTAGCGGAAGGCATGACGGCAACAGCTGTGAGGAAACCAGAGGCAGCCGAGCCACGCCTCCCATTAGTCTCTGTCATTAACTGAGGAGTGATTAGGGAAGTGTCACTCGTCCCTGGACGTTTCTCTCCCCTTCTCCTATCATCTGGAACCTTCGTGTGGAAACTAGAGAAGTCGAGAAGACGGCGAGATGCCTATAAAAACGGCTGCAGCAAGCGAAGTGAGTCAGGACTCGACTCAGACTCAGGGACTCTGCTTCTAGACGTCGTGGAGTACACATCGCCTTCAGGAATTGGAGTTGCCAGCGTCCAGAACTTCGGAGTCAGCGAATTCCCACCATCGGGAGGGACCCTTCGGAAGCTCCCGGCAATTTCGCTAAATCTCCAGGAGAAGGCAGCAGCGTGCGAGCGACAAGAACAACCTCCAAGAAAACAGCCGGCCAGCTCCACATCAGCCAGGCGAGGTGCAAGGCCTAAGCCAACGTCTTAAAAGACGGTATTTTAAGGCGCCTTCGGGTCCGGCCATCTGTACCTCACGCTTATTAGCAAACCTGTGCTGACTGGTAAGTATACAGTCAAGGTTAGCTGTGCACTGCACTTCGGTGCAGGGCAAAATGCCCAAAGAAAGGGAACCATCCACCATTTCCACTCCAACCCGCCTTCCAGAAATGGAAGCCATCCCCAGTACAAGCACTGGAATCACCCACCCTGCTGTCGGGGCTCCAACCCTGACTGCAGGAAGCAAACGGCCTCGCCGAAAGCCAGCATAGGGCGTAAATGGCAAGGCCAAAAGATTAGCTGTCGCCAAACAGCAAGCTGGCAAGGGCCCTTCCCGCGAAACACCACAGCGGGTAGGCAAAATTTCAGAGGGCGAGCCCTCAGACAACTCCTCCTCTGACGAGGAATATTTCACTGACGGAACTGCGGTTCCAAGGCATTCATCCTCCAGGATGGAAGACTCCGATGGGGAACACAGCTCACCTAACATCTCTACAGATGTTGATGAGGCTGAGTTTCGCACCGTGACCAACCGGCGAAGGGAGAGAAAAGCCTCTCACCTGGAGACAACTGGCAAGCCCAGTCGTTCTGGACCACCCAGGAGGCACATTCCTCCTGTGATCGTGGATGACCTCCGGGGCTTGGTGCGCTTTCTAAAGGAAGTCATGCCAACCCTGTCGGTGTCATGCAGGGTCACCAGGAGGAAGAGCCGCAATGTCTTCCAGGCGAGTAACGCCGAAGACTACCAGCTTATTCTAAGGGCACTGGACAGGAAGTCCATCCCTTACTTCACCTTCGGCCTAGATAAGAGCCGTGATGTCAAGAGGGTCATCAGAGGCCTACCAGTGGACACACCGGTGGGTGACATCATCGACGACCTTAACCGCCAGGGCATTCAGCCCCGCTTGGTCAGGCAGATGACCAAACCTGCTCCACAGGGTCAGCCAGGCCCTGTCCGAATCCCACTCTTCCTCGTGATAGTGGAACGGGCCAACTATCCGGAGGCGAAGCTAGAGGGTGTCTCTACCATCTGCTACCTCCGAGTAAGGATTGAGCCACTGAGGAGCTCTGGCGGTCCACCTCAATGCCATCGCTGCCTGGGATTCAACCACTCCAGCCAGTTCTGCAAGAGGACACCCCGCTGCCTGAGATGTAGTGAAGCCCACGACAAGGAAGTTTGTCCAAGGTCACCCACAGATGTGCCCACTTGTGCTAACTGCAAGGGAGCACATGTAGCTTGCTACGGCGGCTGTCCTGCCAGAAAGGCAGTTATAGCAGCGAACAAGTCCACAGTGAGACAACAGCAACAGCAGAGGACCTCACCAGCGGGGGCGGACCCAAGACTGGTCCCATCAACCAGCTCCAATGTGCCCACGACTCGGCGGGATGCCGATAGGCCAAGAAGTTACGCTCAAGTAGCACAAGGGGCCTCTGATGGACCTAAAACGTCACGGGAGACACACAACCCTCCCACACAGCCACGCAAACAAAGGCGGGCCCCAGCTCAAAAACGAACCGACAACAACAATGGTAGGAATGGAGGGAGGCTTCCTCGGGAGCCCCAAAATCCTGCTGAACAGGAGAATCATGGCGAGCCCATGACTCCTAGACAGCTTAGGGATGAAAGGGCGGGAGGAAAACCTGCACCCATTCGTTGCACATCAGCCTCTCCTCACAACCAAGTGGCCCACACAAACAACGCTCCCATGACAGCTACACTCGACCTCACGGATGTGTTCAAGTGGCTGCAGCAGTTGATGCAGACACATGGATAGAAAATCTGTGAGCTCGTTGTGAAGTTCTTCACAGCCACAGAGCCGACCAGCAAGATGCTGGTGGCAATGGAGGCCATGGCCCTCCTGACCGCAGGCACGCAACAGCTCCGAGATGGCGCATCGAACTAGGTCACGTACCTAATTTCGATTCGCATTTTGGAATGCGTGCGGCCTAGCAGGCCAGGGAAGCGAGCTGCTTCACTTTGCCCGAGACAATGCCCTAGACGTCATTCTAGTCAGCGAAACGCATCTCCGACCAGACTTCCGTTTCCGTCTTCCGGGCTACATCTGCCATCGTACGGATCGTCAGGGACGCCCAGGTGGCGGAACTGCGATTTTGGTGAGGCAAAATGTGGTCCATCAGCCCATCCAGCTCCCACCTCTACAAACCCTAGAGGCCACGGCCATTAGTATGCACCTTGGTGGTTTAGAGGTCTTGGTAGTCTCTGTGTATCATCCACCAAACCGACAGTTTGTATCCAACGACTATCTATCCATCCTAGCCCTATATCCCTGTGCTATCATGGCCGGCGATTTCAATGCTAAACATCAACGTTGGCATTGCGGTCGTCGGGCGGATGCAAGAGGCAATGAAATCATTCGCCTTATAGATGCGGACCCTCAACTTCAAGTACAGGGCCCCTGGCAACCCACTCATTACCCGCGAGGAGGAGGACTGCCCTCAGTCATAGACTTCGCAATCACAAAACATCTACCATACCATCTCACACTCACATCATTAAATGCATTACATTCAGATCACAATCCAGTGTTGACAGAGATCAACACAAGGGTTGCCAGTCACGACATCTCGCTTCAAACGCGAGAGGTCGACTGGGAAGGCGTCAGGAACTGCCTCCGCACTTCCATCCCGCCAAATCCCAAAATCACAAATATCCCTACCCTGGATAACGCCGTCTCATCCTTCACTTCCATCGTGAAGCGCACCACCTTTAATTTGACAGTCCATGCTCCGGCTCTTCTTCATCCCGATGTCCTCCCTTTGGACATCCTTCTTCTAATCCGGCGATCCTGGGCAGCACGGAGATTATACCAACGTCACCGCACGCCACATAATCGAGCGCTCCTAAGACGTTTACGTCGAGAGGTCAGTGTCCGTCTGCGCGAGCACAAGGTGTAAGCGTGGGAGGACAAAATGGCCAGGTTGCGCGTCGAG
This sequence comes from Mantis religiosa, assembly GCA_030765055.1. Lineage (NCBI taxonomy): Eukaryota > Metazoa > Arthropoda > Insecta > Mantodea > Mantidae > Mantis > Mantis religiosa. The sequence continues at coordinate 430,980,971 of CM060950.1, forward strand.
GATGGCGACGTGTGGAGGATAGCCAAAGCCCTCAGAAAACACAGAGGTCAGTACACCTCTCCCATTCACGGCACCCAGGGCCTGGCCTATGAACCCCAAGCCAAAGCCAATGCTTTCGCTGACTATCTTGAGCGTACTATGTGTCCGAGAGATGAACCCCAGGACGATAACTTTTCTGAACGTGTACGTCGGGAGGTGCGTCGTTTCTTACGTCACCCTCCTGAGGATGCGGAGAGACTCCCTACCATCCGACCTAGTGAAGTCCAAGGCGTACTCCAACGTCTCAAACCAAAGAAGGCGGCGGGGCCGGACGGGCTGACTCCACTAATGCTCCGCCATCTTCCCTTCAATGCGATTCTCTTCCTGACTAGGATTTTCAATATGTGCCTCGCCCTTGGGTACTTTCCACGAGAGTGGAGAGAGGCCCGGGAGATTTGCATATTGAAACCTGGGAAGAATCCGGTACACCCATCCAGCTACAGGTCCATTAGCCTCCTCTCCACCCTTTCGAAAGTTCTCGAGAGGCTAATTCTTGCTCGCTTGTCCCCAATATTGGTAGACATTCAAGCCATTCCTGACCACCAATTTGGTTTTCGTCCTGGGCACTCGACAGTTCAGCAGTTGCTGCGTGTGGTGGAGACCGCCGCCCTGGGCTTCCAGGAAGGCGCCTTCACGGCCGCAGTTTCGTTGGATGTCGAGAAGGCCTTCTCTACGACATGGCATGCCGGACTCCTACACAAAATGATCCATCTGGGGCTCCCAACTCAAGTGATCAACATTCTACACAGCTTCTTGCGACATCGCACATTTAAAGTCTCAGTCGCGGGGAAAACATCAACACTAAGGCCAGTGAGAGGCGGAGTCCCCGAAGGCTCTGTGCTATCCCCCACCCTCTTCAACGTCTTTATGGCAGATTTCCCCACAGAACCACGAGTCGAAATGGCACAATACGCTGACGACGTGTTTCTGTTCTGCATGGACAAACACATTCTCAGAGCCTTCAACCCCATTCAAAGACATCTCCGCCTAACACAACAGTGGTGCCGGCGTTGACGGATGTCCGTAAATCCGGACAAAAGCCACGCCATACTTTTTACAAAGCGCCACACCATCGCAGACTGCCCCAACTTCAGCTACCGAGGTCGAAGGATAGAGTGGTCTAACTCTGTCCAGTACCTTGGAGTCAACTTGGATAGAGGTTTAACTTTTCGCCGGCACATCAGGGACCTTTCGGCAAAGGTACAGGGAGCAATAGCTTCCCTGTACCCAATGCTGGGGTCTACCTCGATGCCAGTCCGCATGAAGTTGTACCTCTTCCGAGCGCTGGTAATCCCGGTGATGCTATATGCCTGCGAGATCTGGGGCATGGCAGCAGACAGCTGTTTAGCATGGCTTCAACGTGCACAGAATAAAGGACTGCGGTCTGTTTATTCTGTGGGACGTTATTTCCCTACTAGGTTGCTCCACGAAGCATCGGGTCTTCCATACGTGGAGGATGAAATTAGGCGCCGGGCTTCAAAATTATACGCAAGTTTACCATCTCACAGAAGCGCCCTTGTCAGATCACTGGGAAATTATGACCCCACTAGACGCCGATCTAAACTGCATCGGGTCCCCCGTATGGCATGCGGACACCCTAGATAACCCAGGAGCTAAACCTATCAGCAGCTAAAGCTGAGCTCCTCATAATTCCTCCAAGCTGTTTGGCATCTAAATTTCTCCCCAACTAAATTACAAAATATTTAAAATAAAACAAAATGGGTGCTAAGTACTGCATCCTCTCTTTCAACCCGAAGGTACTTTGGTAACCTCAAAATTAACTCCCAATCAAAAGCCTACATCACCTTCTTCCTACATCTTTCAATAATAATCTTACCTGCGGTAAAACCCTTAATGGGTGGGCACGCAGCAAAAACCTTCTGGCTGTATACAGCCAGCCAGCACGAGCGAGCGAGAAGTGAGTCAGTCAGTGTTTGACGTGCTAGCGAAGGAGCGCCGTGTTAATGAACGAGAAGACTGAGCAACGGAAGACTTTACGTAATTGTGTACGTGCATCGGAACGGTAACGGACGAACTGGTGAATCGTAATTGTGTGCATTACGTAATTTTGTGTAATTGGCAAGTGTACAACTGTAAGTCGGTGGAAATAAAGAACATTGTTGAGTTTGTGTAATTGGACTTTTCATTTCACGAGCCCACAAAGTCACAATATTATAAATATATATAAATAAATTCCTGGGAGGTCGCTGTCATTGGGGTGTTTCCCACCATAGTCTACCCCTTATGTCCGTAGTGTTAAGTATCAGTTCTAACAAACAAGCTCTGTGTCATCTGATACAGCAGATATAGATAGAATAGACTAAAAAACCATAAACATTGCAACAGAACGGAACGAAACTAAACGAAACCAGCAATTCTTACTGGGAAGTTAAGAAACCTAGAGTGTTAAGCAAACATTGGCTAGTTGGTCTGTACTTCTCTAGGTTATTCCCTATGTAATTAATGTTGCTTCATATGAATCAGCTGTGGCGCCTACAACATGGTTGTTACAGTTGGAGGAGGAATATATCTATGTTTCTAAAAAACTATAAAATGAGGTTTAATTTTGAGATAGTGAACAGTTGCATTTGCACCACACATTATCAAAGAAACAAATCAGAGGTAGGTCTTAGATCCTAACATAAGTAGAACGGTGATTGATGTTGTGTTTGGATAGGTATATTTTAAGTCCAAATTATTAGTTTCGATCCATAACATGTACAACCTGTAAGAAGGCTTCTCGATTTTCTTACATATCGTCTGCTACGACAATAGAAGGTACTTCCTGCACAGATCAGGCTTTTCACTCTCTTTTATTTAGCAGTCATCTCAATCAACTCAAATAGAAGATTATTCATCTGGAGCATGCTTCATTCGAGAATAACGGTTTAGTGGTCTTTCAGAAGAAGAAGAAGAAGAAGAAGAAGAAGAAGAAGAAGAAGAAGAAGAAGAAGAAGAAGAAGAAGAAGAAGATGAAGAAGAGATAGAAGACTTACTTTTTACAAATTATATGTGTGTGTGTTTGTGTGTGTGGGTGTGTGTGTGTGTGTGTGTGTGTGTGTGTGTGTGTGTGTGTGTGTGTGTGTGTGTGTGTGTGTGTGTCTGTGACCGCCTGTAAGTGTGTGTGGGGCATGGATTTGAAATATGAACAGTCGGTTGAACATCAAACTAGTTTTAAAATTCATTATCATCCTGGAGTGGAATGTGAAGATATTAAAAGGTTTCCCTATCTAGGACAACCTATATATATAGGTAGGGTATTTTTAATAATTTAAATTTTATTTGCAATATTTCTAACGATGTTTATCAGAATAACAGCTACCTAAGCAATTTTCTTGAGTTAAAAAGAAAATTCTTCAGAATTCCTCGTCACACTGGATAGCGTTATCATAACTGACAGACGGAACATGTAGTCGTAATCTCACTACTGAAAAAATGTAGAAGTCTATAAAAGTGCACAATATATAGGTAAACATTTCTATTGTGGTGTAACCATTTCGGAGATGTACCTTGTGCTTCATATTGTTTAAACAGTGAACAAATGTGGTCTTCAAGCACATTGCAGTCACACAGAATCGAGGACTGTTCTGCCTTACAGATGCCAAAATATTTTAAGAATAATTTGTACAGGATAGTGGAATTATTTATGAGCGAGAAACTATAATTTTAAACACTTCGTAGAAAACAAACTGCAGCAACTTAATTTGCAGGTGCTGCTAATAATGAATAAGAGAGATGTTTAGGTATGGCGCTGTGTCTCTCTTACAAACGCCATAAACACAAAATATTTACGGCTGTCGTGAAGCTGAATTAAACAGAAAGATTTCCAATTATATTATTATGATCATTGCAACAATGCATCTCATTAAGTACCGAGGTGAAATTTACAATAAAGCCATGATAGAAGGAGCAGAACAGTTCAACTTATATGTACTTTTGAAGTCTTACTTCCTCAGACACAATTATTGTTTAGTTTCCTATTTTCAAGTACGGAAGTGGAATTTAAAATAAAGCCATGATAGAAGGAGGCGAAGAGTGCAACTTATATGTACTTTTGAAGTCTTACTTCCTCAGACACAATTAGTTTTTAGTTTCCTATTTTCTCAGCAAATAATATATCAATTTTCTTTTGTGCTTTGCAACATAACACACTTAAAACAGACTGTATTGAAGGGCCGTAATTGCATTCTATTGTTATTTATTCTAAATAAATACAATAATATTTCTTCGCATTAACATTTGACTCGTAGTGCCATCTATGAGCAGCAGGACGCACAGTCTTAGCTTGTCAGTCCATGATTATTCCTGACGTGCGTAAATGTGTATACAATTGCTAGTAAAAGTATTAGTAGTCTCCCCATTCATATTTCAAGAAAGGCTTATTTTTCCATGTGCTTTAAAATTAATATCACATTTAAAGAAAACGATCCAAAACACATTTCTTTGTGGAAAGAAGATGAAAACACGGTTCAAACAGAACTACGTAAATATTGTTACAGCGGGTAGGTACATTTTGCCTTTCATATTTCACAATATTTCTAAGAAATTGCAAGAAATAAAGAAATTGAGCTCAGAACTTAAAGATGTAAAGCCATTCAGTAATTTAAACAAAAAGAATATTTAAGAAATGGCGACAAAACATGTACATACATAAGTTAAGTTTTTAATGGGATTTATAATTATTGTGTAGAACCAGTATTTTAGTATGCCATAATTAACAATTTAAGGAAACTAAGCAATACCTTACAGGTTATTCCCAGAAACTTCAGAATATACTTACATATTGTTTGGATGCAAGTATATAAAGCATGTTGTATACTGAAATAGGTTCAATCAGAACAGAGCTCCCAATTTTTTAATATTATTAGCATATTTGTTATTAACAGACACAATATACCTCAACTAAATACAAATGTAAAATTTGCCAATGGACATTGGGTTTTGCTATAACGAAGTACAAAACCAAAACATATATTTTCTTCCTAAGGCTTTCTTTCCCAAAAACTATAATTGGATATTTTATAATTTACCCGTATGAACTATAGCTATTCTTGGATTTTTCATATTATAAAACAATCAAACCCAAGCTATATTTGAACATCCAGAGGTCCAGAGGTTGTCCTTTTTTTTATAAAGCGTGGCTTTTAAGAAGGAATATTTGGAGGAAAGTAGCGGGGCCCCGCGGAAGCATCCCCGTTAGTAACGGTGTTTGTGTGCAGGCGCCTGATGGGCACGTGCTTATGGCGGATGGTTTAGTAGGGGGTCCAACCATGACCAGAGGCCCTGGGTGGATCGCCTGGATAGAAGGAGGGATTGAAATATTAGGATCGTTTATTTGTCCGGGGGGGTCTCTGTGCACCTATGGTGCTTAATTTAGCGCCGGCTGTGGCGCGTCTGTCGCTCAGTGCATATGGTAGTCGTCAGGAGGTCGATACGCTCGAGGACTTCAGAGCAGTATTCGCGGATGGTTTCGGGATGAATAGCAGCAGCGGTGATTTGAAGTTCAAGTAGTTTGTGATTGAGTCCGAGAATGTGCGTCCTGTTCTGAGAGAGAGCTACTGATGTGTTCCTGTAAGTCATGGAGCTTTTGAGTGATGTAGTCCTGTATAGTGTCTTGCAGTTGCTTGGTCAGAAATGAAATGGTGTTGGTAAGCGTTCGAAAGGAGGAGGTAGTTTGCTCTTGATGTGATGTGAGATTGTCCGTTGTGTGCTGGTGTGTAGTCACTAGTTTGTCGGTGAGGTCAGTTACCGTGGCATAAGTGGCGTCGTGTCTTGCGTTGCTGGCGGTGAGCGAGTCCTCCAAGTTCCCCAGGCGAAGACCAATATTCAGAACCTCAGAGTGGAGGTCCTGAACTTCGGCAGTGGGAGTCTCTTGGGTGGCGGCGGTGCGTAGGTTTGGCATTTGCTGTTCGATAGAGTGAAGCCGGTGGTTGACCTTCTGTACTTCATCCTTGAGGCAGTCCAGTGCTGGGCTCCAGTAGGCGGTATTGCTGGAGTGAGCCGTTGGAGGTGTGATGGAGTTGGTGTCCGGGCGTGGGCGAGCGGGGCACTGCGCCTGTCCTGTAAAGTGGCCGTAGCCATTACAGGTGGCGCAGTACCGGTGGCGGCGTCGAAGATCGTGCTGCTGGCATTCCCCGGTGAGAGTCGCGGCACCACAGTAATGGCACCGTGGGGTTGCAGAGCAGGTGGCGGCAGCATGTCCGTACCTGCAGCATCGACGACAAGGTGCTGGACGCTCAGATCGGCTGGCCTCAATTTTGAGACACTGCCCTAACAAGGGCAGGCCCGTCCTCAAGGCCGCGCTCGGGTCGGCTTCGTCTTCTAGCTGCAGGCGGACCAATGATGTGGGGCGGCCTCGTATGGTGATGCGGCTGGCCCGTAGGGCCGAGGGCCACTGCTGTTGGGCGGCGGTGAGAATAAACCTGGAAGGCAGGTCACGAGGCACATCTGTTACGACGACGGTTGCGGTCCACGACGGCCTAGCAGGCTCGGCGGGTGGCGACGTTGTGGACCTCTGCGTTGCAGCAGCAGCAGCGGCGGCGTAGGTTGCTGCTGAGGTGAGTTCCGGGAGGGACGTTTGTGTGGCGCGCGTGCTGCTGAGTAGTTGCGGCGGAGTTAGCTGGCGTTGAGCGACTGCGTCAGGCGAAGCGTGCGGCGTCCGAGGGGAGCGACTGGCCCAGAATCGGTCGGTGCCCCTGTCAGGCGACTCGCTCTCGTCCGCCGAAGCTATCAGCGAGACTGGCGTGGGCGCCCGAGAGCCGGCCGGAGAGGGCTGCGGCGGGAGCGGCTCTACTGTCTTACGCTTTGCTGCAGCAGAAGCGTTCTTCTTCGTCTTCTTCTTCCCCATGATACTGCGTCGACTGTTTCCCTGCGGTGGGGTGAGGTGAGAATCGGAGCGAGCGGGGGGGAAATGACGAGGAGGTGCTGTTCATCATGAAGAGGTTGTCCTAGTCGGGCGGGGCAATTTTTGTTTTTCCCCGTCCGGGTGTCTTCTGCCGCAGTACCTAGCCGCTTTGCGGCTTAACCTGCGAAGAGAGTCAAGATGTTTTTTTTTGTTTTTTTTTTTCTGCTGGCGGTAAGTTTTTGTGAGAAACTTTTTGTTTTCTTAATTACAGTTTGTTGTATAACCTGGTAAGAACCGTAACCTTCCCTGTATTAGCATGTTACTGGTAGTGCCATCTATGAACAGCAAAACGTGTTACTTCTTTGGTTGTCAATCCACGGTTCTCTCCTCTCGAGGAATTAATATACCTTAAGCGAATACGTTTACATTAGCTACTAAATGTGTTACAATCATATTACTTTCTCAATCCATCCTTCTATTTATAAATGTGTAGGATAACATAAAAGTGTAAGATAATCGTTAAAGAAACATTTCCAAGACATATTTCTATACAGAATATATATGAAACGATATTAGAGCAGAATTAAAAGTTTAGAAAGTGAGATTGTGGCTCATATAAGCTGCGAGAAAAAAAAGAACAGAGCTCTGCCCTTTAGCGGTGGTGATATGTTGGAAAAGGAAACAGAAGGCAAAGAGTAATTCGAAAATTGTTACGCACATAAATTAATTGGTCAATCAGTGGCCTGGAGTGACAATCAAGACGATCGAAGCTACAATTAGTAACTTTCATTTAAATAAGAGAGAATGATGACTGAAAACTCTAAAGCTGCTTCACCTGCAGTCAAATCTTCACGCCACCGCGGATAATCGCGAATTAATTTTGAAAACGTTCCCAGAGACAATATACAACTTTTGTCACTTTTAGCTTGTTTTGTACTTGTTTCCTGAAATTCTTAGGGAAGCGGTGCTTCTAGCTTTTCATTGTCCTCTGTGCCTTTCCTGCTAAAACACAAGTTTCATTAGATTAAACAAAACCATATTATTGAAGGCTATTGTAACTAAATATATTATAATAGTGAATAACACTGTTATTGATGAATGGAAGGACAGTAAGTTCGGGGAAGTAATTAACATACCCAACATTCACCTGTGGACAAGACAAACCCACTATAAAGCCCATTGTTTTATTGATGTATTAGATCTAACCGCTCAGTGATGGATTCGATATTCTATTCCCTTTGTATGGCCAGGAAATAGCAAGTCGTTAATCGTGCTTTTTTTACTTGAGAGTGGCATACATTTTCGAAAATATAAACAAATAGCAGAGAATATCTCGGAAATCATTATTTCCCCAAAATTTTGTGTCTTTTATAATTTTTATTTTAACAAGACTTTGTGTAAGACTTATGATGTAATATTTACGCAAAAGCTATTGAAATATTATTTGTGAAGGCATTCCTAGCAAATACAGTATATCAGTTACATTTGGAATGAAACTAACTGAAGTACATGTAACTAATTAAAATCCTTATTTGCAATATTGAGAAAATACATATTATCTAGAAGTGTTACATATAAGGGGTAATCGGTCACAGGGGTGGTGAAAGCTAGATATCGAATTTTGGGTGGAATACAATACTGCTGCTTCTGATTAGTAAACAGCAAGCATATACTGCGAACCAGTAGAAGATTTTAAAGAGTTGTCGGCTTTAGCTATGTTAGGTTAGCTAATAAGAGCTGCAGCACACAAATGTGAAGAATTGTTGTTCAAATCCTGACTATGCCAATGGAGTTTTCAGTTAATTCTATCTATATTTACTATATGAAACTACACAACGCCTGTGTGCAAAAACAGTTAAACTGCGGCCCAATAGAGCTTTAGACGACAGACGATGGAGACAAACATCCACACAGATCTATTGTGGCCCTAACAATCCCTCCTAGGACGAAGACTTGAAGTGTTTTAGGATAGATAGCCACAGGGACGCGTGAACTCCTTAGCACTCCGGGGCGATATCGCCAAGCGACATTACTTGAGAACGACCACACAATGTCGCACAGCACCCAGAACAGCGTTTATATCAGCACCACCTGTTCGGCAACGCTATATACCACAAAACCTAGAGCAGACCTAAAAAATGATAAGGACTGGAATTAGGAAAAATTAAGTAAACAAATCGTAGTGTAAGTACTATAGAAAATATAGTTTGAGAAGGAGTAGGAGAAAAGAGGATAAGGGTAGTGAGGTGGTGAAACCTTAAGATGGTGCTAGAAGGAGTGTAGTAAGGTGGAAGAGGTGAAGAGATGGTTAGTGAAAAATGTGATTGTTTTAAGTGGTGTAACCATTTCGGAGATGTACCTTGTGCTCCATATTGTTTAAATAGTGAACAAATGTGGTCTTCAAGCACATTGCAGTCACACAGAATCGAGGACTGCTCTGCCTTACAGATGCCAAAATATTTTAAGAATAATTTGTACAGGATAGCGGAATTATTTATGAGCGAGAAACTATAATTTTAAACACTTCGTAGAAAACAAACTGCAGCAACTTAATTTGCAGGTGCTGCTAATAATGAATGAGAGAGATGTTTAGGTATGGCGCTGTGTCTCTCTTACAAACGCCATAAACACAAAATATTTACGGCTGTCGTGAAGCTGAATTAAACAGAAAGATTTCCAATTATATTATTATGATCATTGGAACAATGCATCTCATTAAGTACCGAGGTGAAATTTACAATAAAGTCATGATAGAAGGAGCAGAACAGATCAACCTATATGTACTTTTGAAGTCTTACTTCCTCAGACACAATTATTGTTAAGTTTCCTATTTTCAAGTACGGAAGTGGAATTTAAAATAAAGCCATGATAGAAGGAGGCGAAGAGTTCAACTTATATGTACTTTTGAAGTCTTACTTCCTCAGACACAATTAGTTTTTAGTTTCCTATTTTCTCAGCAAATAATACATCAATTTTCTTTTGTGCTTTGCAACATAACACACTTAAAACAGACTGTACTGAAGGGCCGTAATTGCATTCTATTGTTATTTATTCTAAATAAATACAATAATATTTCTTCGCATTAACATTTGACTCGTAGCGTCATCTATGCGCAGCAGGACGCACAGTCTTAGCTTGTCAGTCCATGATTGCTCCTGACGTGCGTAAATGTGTATACAATTGCTAGTAAATGCATTAGTAGTTTCCCCACTCATATTTCAAGAAAGACCTATTTTTCCATGTGCTTTAAAATTAATATGACGTTTAAAGAAAACGATCCAATACACATTTCTTTGTGGAAAGAAGATGAAAACACGGTTCAAACAGAACTACGTAAATATTATTACAGCGGGTAGGTACATTTTGCCTTTCATATTTCACAGTATTTCTAAGAAATTGCAAGAAATAAAGAAATTCAGCTCAGAACTTAAAGATTTAAAGCCATTCAGTAATTTTAACAAAAAGAATATTTCAGAAATTGCGACAAAACATGTACATACATAAGTTAGGTTTTTATGGGATTTATAATTATTGTGTAAAACCAGTTTTTAGTATGTCATAATTAACAATTTAAGGAAATTAAACAATACATTACAGGCTATTTCCAGAATCTTCAGAATATACTTACATATTGTTTGGATGCAAATATATAAAACATGTTGTATACTGAAATAGGTTCTGAAAGTGGTAGTTCGCATTTTCGAAGTTACATAGTGACCACATATAAGTGTAAGGGTTTAATTATTAAAAGCACAGAATTCCCAAATAGTGTATATGCTCCACCAAAAGCACGCACCTACACACACACACACACACACACACACACACACACACACACACACACACACACACACACACACACACACAGACAGAGAGAGACAGAGAGAGAGACGCCATACTTATGAAGCTATTTTCATGAAAATTTGAATGTTTTTCCTGAATTATTTAGGAATGGTTTTGGAAGGCCTGTTCATTCTGGATTACGTTTGAATAACTAGTAAACCGGAACAGGTAGACATAGTCTTGTCAGTGAAAATATGTAGAAGTACATACAAACACACAAGTTATATCTCATGGCTTTTGTTGAAGTGCAGAATTTTCGGAAATATTGCTTTTGGTTAGTTAGTTAGACATTTCTGATAATTTCATACGCTTTTCTCAAAAGGAATCTTGTTCTTTTATTTCCTAGGATAAGCAAAGAGTGTGATATATCAAATGCAATATATGGTGAGCAACTGTGTTCTTAAAACATGTTCCTCTCGCTTAAAGTCTATAAGAAAGCAAGAAATTTAAGAAGCTGTTGTTAAATTGTGTTAATCAGAACAGAGCTCCCAATTTTTTAATATTATTAGCATATTTGTTATTATCAGACACAATATACATAAACTAAATACAAATGTAAAATTTGCCAATGGACATTGGGTTTTGCTATAAAGAAGTACAAAACCGAAACATATATTTTCTTCCGAAGGCTTTCTTTCCCAAAAACTATATTTTGATATTTTATAATTTACCCGTATGAACCATAGCTATTCTTGGATTTTTCATATTATAAAACAGTCAAACCCAAGCCATATTTGAACATCCAGAGGTCCAGAGGTAGTCCTAGTCGGGCGGGGCAATTTTTGTTTTTCCCCGTCCGGGTGCCTTCTGCCGCAGTACCTAGCCGCTTTGCGGCTTAACCTGCGAAGTGAGTCAAGATGTTTTTTTTGTTCTGCTGGCGGTAGGTTTTTGTGAGAAACTTTTTGTTTTCTTATTTACAGATTGTTGTATAACCTGGTAAGAACTGTAACCCTTCCCTGTAATAGCATGTTACTGGTAGTGCCATCAATGAACAGCAAAACGTGTTACTTCTTTGGTTGTCAATCCAAGGTTCTCTCCTGGCGAGGAATTAATATACCTAAAGCGAATACGTTTACATTAGCTAATAAATGTGTTACAATCATATTACTTTCTCAATCCATCCTTATATTAATAAATGTGTAGGATAATATAAAGGTGTAACATAATCGTTAAAGAAACATTTCCAAGACATATTTCTATATAGAAAATATATGAAACAAAGTTAGAGCAGAATTAAAAGTTTAGAAAGCGAGGTTGTGGCTCATATAAACTGCGAGACACAAAAGAACAGAGCTCTGCCCTTTAACGGTGGTCATATGTTGGAAAAGGTAAACAGAAGGCAAAGAGTAACTCGAAAATTGTTACGCACATAAATTAATTGGACAATTAGTGGCCTGGCCTGACTTTCAAGACGATCGAAGCTACAATTAGTAACTTTCATTTAAATAAGAGAGAATGATGACTGAAAACTCTAAAGCTGCTTCAGCTGCAGTCAAATCTTAACGCCACCGCCGATAATCGCGAATTAATTTTGAAAACGTTACCAGAGTCAATATTAGGCTTTTGTCAATTTTAGCTTGTTTTGTACTTGTTTCCTTGAAATTCTTAGGGAAGCGGTGCTTCTAGCTTTTCATTGCCCTCTGTGCCTTCCCTGCTAAAAAACAAGTATCATTAGAGTAAATAAAACCATATTATTGAAGGCTATTGTAACTAACTAAATTCTAATGGTGAATAACACTGCTATTGATGAATGGAAGGACATCAATTTCGGGGAAGTAATTAACACACCCAACATTCACCTGTGGCCAAGAAAAACCCACGATAAACCCCATTGTTTTATTGTTTTATTAGATCTAACCGCTTAGTGATGGATTTGATATTCTATTCCCTTTGTATGGCCAGGAAATAGCAAGTCGTTAATCGTGCTTTTTTTACTTGAGAGTGGCATACATTTTCAAAATATTGTGACTTTATGGGTTCGTGGAATAAAAAGTCCAATTACACCACTCAACAATGTTCTTTATTTCCACCGACTTACAGTTTAACACTTGCCAATTACACAGAATTACTTGCTGCACACAGTTACAATTCACCAGTCCGTTCGTTACGATTTCCTTGTACTCGCGGTTACGTAAGCTCCGGTACACATTCAAAGTTACGTACAGTCTTCCGTTGCACAACCCTTTCGTTCATTAACACGTCACTGACTAACTGTTACACCAAGAACTGCGACTGTCTCCTCACTCACTGACAAAACCAACTCACTGACTGACTAAACCAAAACCAACTCAACTCACTAACTAACTCCATCTGTCTGTCTGTAACTCTCTTTATATAGGAATATCGCCGGTTTCTCGTGTTTACAGGATTGTTCTAGTAACAGAAAGATCGAGAAACAGGTGTAGAGAAAACCGGCGACACAGTCATGTTTTTTCCCTGACCACAGTCTGTCACCACCACAAGACAAACGAGGAGGAGGTGTGGCTAACCGAACCTCCCCTGCCTTCCGCTGCCAGCTGCTTTACAGGGTGCTCCAGCGCCCGCGTTACACTGCTCCCTCCTCAAAGCTGTTCGCCCCGAACAGCCCCATCGTAGCGTGCGAGGCGGTCCAGGTGTACCACCAGCATCTGCCCGGAGTCTCAGCCAGAAGTAGCGCTGCCGTAGTTTGTGAATCATTTGGTTCGCTCCCAGGTGTCCTCCTGAAGTACCGGCGTGCACTTCCTCCAAGACTTCCGGGACCTTGCTCCGGGGAAGTACCAACTGTTCTCTCTGCGCCTTCCCATCGGATGACTCCCTTACCCGGAACAGCACGCCCTCTCTTGTCTTCAACGAGTCCCATTGGGCCCCGCACGACTTGTAGGTGGCGCTCTTTGGTGCGATGTCCTCCCAGGTTGGTCTCGTCCCTGCGTCCACTTCCCTCAAGAGTGGCCCCAAGTCTGCGTCCGCCAGCTGCTCCCTCCTCAGGCCTGCGCTATCCCAGCCTTCAGCAGGCACTGCCACAACTACTCGGACTGCTGCGACACGCTCCTTCTCTTCCACTCTTGTGCGCTCATGGCCGTCCTGGATCTGCGATAGGACACCTCCAATGCAATGGTCGCTGGCGTCGGTGTCCACAATGAAGGCGCCACCCGGTTGTGGGAAACCCAAAATTGGAGCACTGCACAGGGTCCCTTTCGGGTGCTGGAAAGCGTCTCCGGCGTCCTCCGTCCACACATAAGGCCGGTTTTCCTCCGTCAGGCGGGTGAGGGGTTTTGCGATGTTGTCGGCCTTTTCCTCTAAATCATTAAGGCGGTCGTCTACTTGGCCCATCCGCTTGCCCAGCTCCGTCACGTCATCCATCACGCCGGCCAACTGTTCTTGAAATTTGGCGGCGAGAGCCTCGTTCGCCACCTTCATTTCCGTGGTCAGTTCGGCCATCTTTGAGGTCATTGTCGTGGCCAAGTTGTTGTTAGCCGTTTCTATTTTTGCAGCGAGGTTTTCATTTGCCGTCTTCATTTGTTTCAACTCGGCGGTGAGGTTGTCGTTGGCCGTCTTCATTTGTTTCAACTCGGCGGTGAGGTTGTCGTTGGCCGTCTTCATTTCCATCATTTTCTCCAAAATCTTTTCCAATGCCGCGTCCATGGTTGTAATGTTCGGTGATGTTTTCCCGCTTCCTGACACCAGTGTGACTTTATGGGTTCGTGGAATAAAAAGTCCAATTACACCACTCAACAATGTTCTTTATTTCCACCGACTTACAGTTTAACACTTGCCAATTACACAGAATTACTTGCTGCACACAGTTACAATTCACCAGTCCGTCCGTTACGATTTCCTTGTACTCGCGGTTACGTAAGCTCCGGTACACATTCAAAGTTACGTACAGTCTTCCGTTGCACAACCCTTTCGTTCATTAACACGTCACTGACTAACTGTTACACCAAGAACTGCGGCTGTCTCCTCACTCACTGACAAAACCAACTCACTGACTGACTAAACCAAAACCAACTCAACTCACTAACTAACTCCATCTGTCTGTCTGTAACTCTCTTTATATAGGAATATCGCCGGTTTCTCGTGTTTACAGGATTGTTCTAGTAACAGAAAGATCGAGAAACAGGTGTAGAGAAAACCGGCGACACAGTCATGTTTTTTCCCTGGCCACAGTCTGTCACCACCACAAGACAAACGAGGAGGAGGTGTGGCTAACCGAACCTCCCCTACCTTCCGCTGCCAGCTGCTTTACAGGGTGCTCCAGCGCCCGCGTTACAATATAAACAAATAGCAGACAATACCTCGGAAATCATTATTCCCCCAAAACGTTTGTGTCTTTTATAATTTTTATTTTAATAAGACTATGTGTAGGTCTTATGGTGTAATATTTACACAAAAGCTATTGAAATAGTATTTGTGAAGACATTCCCAGCAAATACAGTATATCAGTTGCATTTGGAATGAAACTAACTGAAGTACATGTAACTAATTAAAATCCTTATTTGCAATATTGAGAAAATACATATTATCTAGAAGTGTTACATATAAGGGGTAAACGGTGACAGGGGTGGTGAAAGCTAGGTATCGAATTTTGGGTGGAATACAATACTGCTGCTTCTTATAAGTAAACAGCAAGCATATACTGCGAACCAGTAGAAAATTTTAAAGAGTTGTCGGCTTTTGCTATGTTAGGTTAGCTAATCGGAGCTGCAGCACACAAATGTGAAGAATTGTTGTTCAAATCCTGACTATGCCTATGGAGCTTTCAGTTAATTCTATCTATATTTACTATATGAAGCTACACAACACCTGTGTGCAAAAACAGTTAAACTGCGGCCCAATAGAGCCTTAGACGACAGATGTTGGAGAAAAACATCCACACAGATCTATTGCGGCCCAAACAATCCCTCCTAGGACGAAGACTTGAAGTGTTTTAGGATAGATAGCCACAGGGACGCGTGAACTCCTTAGCACTCCGGGGCGATATTGCCAAGCGACATTACTTGAGAACGACCACACAATGTCGCACAGCACCAAGAACAGCGTTTACATCAGCACCACCGGTTCGGTAATGCTATATGCCACAAAACCTAGAGCAGACCTCAAAAATGATAAGGAATGGAATTAGGAAAAATTAAGTAAACAAATGGTAGTGTAAGTACTATAGAAAATATAGTTTGAGAAGGAGTAGGAGAAAAGAGGATAAGGGTAGTGAGGTGGTGAAACCTTAAGATGGTGCTAGGAGGAGTGTGGTAAGGTGGAAGAGGTGAAGAGATGGTTAGTGAAAAAAGTGATTGTTTTAAGTGATGCTTTTATGTTTAGTGGGAAAGGGAATTGCCTAGATGTTGTAGAAATAAGTTGCTACTTGTATCAGTATATTTTGTATTTAGATAAATGAAGTTATAGTTTACAAGGATGATTAGTGTCCTAGAGGTGCTTAAGCAATGTGTTATATAATAATAATAGGGAAGTATTGTGATTTATAGTAGTTAGTAATAACGGCACTAATGTTTACATATGGATAATGGCAATTGTAAGGGCATTATAAGTTTCGTTAGAAACACGAAATACTTAATTAAATAGCCTATTTAATGTTAATGAGATTCAGTATGCGTAATATTTTTATTTTAATATAAGGATTACGTTGAGTACTGGTTACCAGTACTTAAAATGCGATTTACCTGTATAGGGTAAATAAATAGTAAGAGTGATAAACCTGATTTGAGTTTGTAGTCCTGGATTAAGTAGTTTATCCATGTAAGATTTTGAAGAATTGTAAGATACTAAAGTGATTTAGTTTTGTTTCATACATGCAATTTAATTAAAAAGTTTAAGATTGGTAAAGGTTTAATTGTTTAATATGCTTAATAAGAGATTAGTTGATAAAAGGAGTTTTTAAATTATTTGTTGGTTGAAGTATCTTAAAAGAATCTGTAATTCGCCTGATAATATAAAAATATTTAGATATAGAAGAATTTGATGAAAAAATATGTTAAATTAATACATTTTACGTTTTCGTATTGCCTATTTTTGATACTTGAACATAGTAGTGGAATAAGTCTGTCTTTTTGTTTTGTTATATTGTTTTTCTTTATTTTTTATAAATTAGTTAAAGTTAAATTAATCTGAAGAATTAATGCAATTTAATTTTGTGCTATGAAGTTAATGAATGCATGTAAAATTTAGAATAACAACCTGGTGTAAGAAATTAGGTACCAGGACGGAGTATTTCACATTTTTATTTACTTATTTAGTTTTACGTAAGTACGCAATGTCACAAAGGTAAACCGTAACTAAGAGTGCAAGGTTGACGGGGATCGAACCCGTGATGTTGTGAATGCGAGTTTGGTACTTTTATCTTACCACTAACTGTCACAGTTAAAACTGAGAGTAGAATCTTTGTGCTACCATCTGTACAGTAACATAAAGAAATACCTAACTCTGGTCTGCTTAGGAAGACGGCAGTGCGGCTGAATCAATAACACAGACAAGCATGGCAAGACAGCAACAATTTGAAACGTTGCATGTAACGGCTGTAATACATCGCTTTTTTAACTTGTTTCTGTTAATTGTTTAACATGTCTGTTAATATAGTCTTAGCAATGAGAATAACCTATTAATGTACTAAATATTATTTCACGGTAAAATATTATCAATATGCATAACCGAGTGTTGAATGAAGAGCTTTTTCCAGTGTTTGTATGCCAAACTTGATGAAACTCGTTTATTTAGAAAGTATAATCCTTACTAGGTACATTAATATTCCATATTAAGCTTATCAATATTAAAGTTTTAGATGATTTTGTTAACAAATACGAATGAAATTTCTATACCGTATTTATAAGCCTCTTTAATTTATTCAATTTAATGGCACAGTGAACGTCACATAAAATACCGTTGCATTCCAAATATTGGCCCATCCCAGGATTTACTTAAATTTTAATGAGAAGCTGTTGGGCGCGAAACCGCTTCTCCAGATAAAGTCAACAGAAATATTTTAGAGCTTAAAGGTCCGTTAAACATAACTAAGAATGGAGACGTTAAGTGGAAACATCTCAGTGATTACAATGTTTAGATAATAACATTGTATTCTCTGCAGGAGAAGCGGTAATGCTTGCTGAACAATAGCTAACTACCACGCCCTGAGTGTGATTGTGCTATTACAACCGGCCTTGCCTTTCACCCCTTTTACGGTAATCCTGGTTATCACTCTAGTACATATATAAAGTAGCACGTTTCTACTCTAAATTTGGATATGTAGACAGAGCACCCTGTCTTCAAGGTTGAATGTTACATTCGTACCAGCATTAAAATTGGTGCGACATATAAATATAAATTAAACCGCTGCATAGAGGAGTTTATGCAACGCTATCCAGCATTCAGACAAGTCCCTCGGAGCGTCATGTTGTCAAAGGTGTCCTGCCACCGTCAAATTGACATACTTTTGTTTGCAATATAAACGTCTTACTTTTATCAGTATATGATATAATTTTTTGTCATTGTCACGGTTAATTAAAATGTCTTTATTAATGTTCGTATCCTTATGTTTTTTAAAACCAATAGGTGAATCAGACATTTACAAGATACAAGATCAGTTACTCACAAAATGACAAATACTCGACGCTATAAGGTGACGGTCCCATTTAGAAGTAATAAACAGAATAAGCAAATGTTATAAATATATAATATAAATAATTTGTTTCTTGCCGCCTCCGTGGTATGAGGTAGCGTGTGTGCCATACACTCACGAAGTCTCGAGTTCGAATCTCGGTAAGTATGAGTTACCCGGATAAGGCTCTTTCCACGCTTTTCCCTTAACCTACGAAGACTAATGCTCTAGGGAACCTGGACTCATTTCAGTATCATATTATCTGTTTTATTCATACAGTAATTCCTTCATTCATTTATTAATTCATTGTTTGATGCTATGTGCACTTTTGAAATGACAAAGAATCTGTTTCTTTACTATAACGTTTTGAAACTGATACTGTTATTAATTTGATATTCCTTTATTAAATTATATTAAGTTATATATCTTTACACAGAAATATCTAATTACAAGATATTATGTGCATTTATCCGTCATTTAGTGTTCACATTCATTAAAACAAACTAGAGCAGCTACCGTATCTATGCACTAGGCGAAATCACGCATCTTTATATTACGCTGGCAGGACCCATCTCTTAAGTAATATATTTACCTGCCGGTAGAGGGAGCCTCAAAGCTGCTCTCAGCACATCAACTACGATTGCAAGCCGATAGGGGAATCGTACATAAACTCGCTCCACCAGTAATGCTAATGATGAGGTCAAATTTTGCGCGGTAATACCAGAAATAGAAATGAACATCGTGTATATTGTTTAGGAGTAATGGACCTGCTTACATCTCAAGGTTATCGATCTGTTTCCAAACAATTATTTTATATACGGATTCATATATTTAAATTACTAAATTAGGGGAGAAAGAATGTACATTACGAGATGTGTAACGACAAAGAATAACTGTTATAAATTCGAAACAAAATTCATATTCATATTGCTGACATACTATTGATTTCCAAGTGCACCATACCTTTAAATTGTAGGGTAATTATATGTTAAGTCCTGTTGCTGTGATTTTGACAAAGAAAATAATTTACTATTGTCCTATGACTTACTTGCTGATATTAATATAATTATTATGACGTATAAGCAAGTGGACACTAATGACTGAATTCTTTTGGTTTTTACGCATAAGTGCGTGTTGTCCCATAATTCAATGCTTTATTGCTATATGTTGTGGCACTGCCTAAAAGTATGTTCACCATTTCCTTGTTTGAAATAAAATGTGTTCCTCCTCAGAAACACCACAGCATAGTGACCACATACACAGAAAAGTTATTTAAATGTTATCTTTCTTCATTTTTTACACATATAGGTAGTACACATCAAGAAAATGCCCAATGAGGGTGTCGTACCTGGGGAACGCTTTACCCTGGGGAACGCCAGATTCGTCCGCTCTAGCACCACGAGTACTTGCAAAAAATACAAGCAAATGTTCTCGTTTATAGTGCCAAAGAAGTTGTTTTCGAAAAGAAGTAAATGATCTCAAGATTTTAAGTAAGTATAGGTATATATTTCATTTTCCTTGTTTTCAACGTTTGTATTTTTTTCTGTGTTATTACACATATTCACTGTACACATATACACAACGCCCTAGGGCGGGAGCCGAACCCGCGACACTTTCCGAGGTGAACGTCAGAGACATCAATTCTAGCGACCCCGAGCACTTGCATCGAATACAGCAAATGTTCCCCTCGTTTATGGTATCCGAGAACTTGCTGTCAAACACAGGGGAGGTTTTTTTTGTTGGTAATTTGGTGAGTGTTCCCGATTCGCAACATAGGGCATGATCCAAGAACTTGCAATATTTTCGTTTGTAGCATGCGAGAACTTGTACAAATGAAAGCTTCCATTCTTACAAAGACTCGATGCCGCCCCTCACTATCAAGGAGCAAGCTGAAATAGAAGCTAACGACATTACCGACGGAACGCTTAGACCCAAACATTTGCACTCGTAAGGACAGCGCCCTCTGTGGCATCAATCCCCACGACAGGGCCTACGATCAGCTACCAAACTTTTGCGATGATACATCGAATAAAAATTATCTTTCGTGTCATACATATGTTTCAATGGGTAACTCAATCCAGGGAGCGTCAGAACGATAAAAATCTGACCTCCCTTCCAAAAATTAAGACGTCATTAAATTGAAAGTCGGCTACGTTAGAAATTCCACATTTAAACCTACAATGGAGGCTCTAGCTCACCAGGGAAGTTTATTTTGGACAAATTGCGTGCTTAAATCATAAACTACAGCTGTAAAATAAAAATGGCATTTATACATATTAATGTTCTAGGTTTGTGCATATCATTTCCTCTGAATCTTTTTCCAGTTGAAATATATTATTTCGATCTTAAAACACAAAGGGAACAACGTCCCTGTTTTGCCATCTATACAGTGGAAGAACGAAATACCTAGTTCGTCTACATAGTGAAATGTACATGTTAATGGTTTATAGTTAGGTACGTCAACTTCTTTCAGTTAGCCTTGTCTTGTTTTATATACTTACTAGCTATTTTGAAATCAATAAGTTAATAGCATCTTTGGGCTGCCATCTGTACAGTAAGATATGAAATACGTAGTAGCGGTCACTGTCGGAAGATTGCACTGTATAACCACATGTTCCACAACGCTTGTCAACGTCCGTGGAAATTTGAAGCAATACAAAAACAGGCGACGTATAAATATCCTTTTGTACAAGTTTCTCTTCCTGGTTTAGCATAATCAATTTCCCTCATTACTTAAGCAATTTTGCCTTAAATATTTTAATTTTTATAGAAGTCTCGAAGTCCCAGCTGGTTAGATTCTGGCGTACTCATATTTGGGTCAGGGATTCAAAGCCCGCGCAGACCAATAAGCTTTAAGTGCGTTTATATACAACAGCTGCCATTTCAGTATATTTATGGCACGTGATTAAATTTTTTCACACGATGGCGTTGATATTTACCGTTGTTAATGCAAAAAAGTATATAATCGCCAGCACTCACAGATAAACTACCCTTACAAATGGTTATTTCTCTGTTTCGTGTTATTCTACATAAATATTTGTAGACTTCGTGTGTTAAATATTTCATTTTTAGCAAAATAAAATTTAGAGAATGCTGTAGCCTTAAGGTTTAGTCATATTATAATACATCTGATCCCTATGTGAAGGATTTGAATTTCCATTCTGTTCCTATGGCCAGGATATAGGATGTCGTTATTCGTTTTGAGAAAGGCATAAATATTAACAAATAATACAGAACACATCGGCATCATTATTTCCACAAAAAGAGCCATATTTGGAAAAATGAATATTTTCTAAAAGTTTTACACCGAAGGTGTAATCAGTGGTAGGTGTGGAGAAATTTAGATATGGAATTTTTGGGTGTAATACAATACTGCCGCTTTTTATAAGTAAATAGCAAGCTAGTGCTACGAACCAGTGGAAGAACTTAATGTACTGTGAGCTTGTAGTAAGGTAGGTGAGTTAGAGGGGCTGCACGGAAATGTGAAGATATATGGTTCAAATCCTGGCTTGGTCAATGAATTTGTCAGTCAATGCTATCTATATTCGCTATATTAGCCTACACAGAGCGTGTGTAGGAATAGTTACTTAAACTGTGTTCCTATAAGGGCTGAGAGTATAGACTGTGGAGGACAGCTTCCCAAGCAGGGTGACCTCTACACAGATTTATTGCGGCTTTAACAATCCGTCCAAGAAGGAAGGGATAAAGTGGTTAAAGAGCAGAAAGTCACAGGAAACAGAGACGCGTGGAAGTCCTTAACACTCCGTGGTGGTGTCGACTAGCGGGCCTACTTGAGGAGAACGACCACACAATGTCGCACAGCAGCCAAAACAGCATTTACATCCGCGCCATCTGCTATACACCACAAAACTTAGAGCACACCTCAAAGATAATAAGGAAATGGAATAGAGCAATAGAGAAATTTGTGTAGGCAAATTGTGGTGAAAATACTGTAGAAGATATAGTTTGAGAAGGAGTGTAGGTGAAAATGTGATAAGTCTAGTGAGGTGGTGGAATCTTAAGATGGTGTTAGGAGGAGTGTGGGAAGGTGGAAGTGGTGCAGAAATGTTTACTGAAAATGATAATTGTTCTAAGTGATTGTTTTATGTTTAATGGTAAATGGAATTGTCTAGGTGCTGTAGCAGTAAGTTGCTATTTGTATATTTTGAGTTTAGCTAATTGAAAAGTTAATTTTCAGGAATGATTAGTGTTTTGGAGATGCTTAAGCAATGTGTTATATTATAGTAAGCTTTTAAGTGTAATGTTTATAGAGAAGTGGTACATCCTTGTGATTTAGGGTAGTTGTAATTGACGGTACTGACTGTATATATAAGGGTAATGACTATGGTAAGAGCATTTTAATTTTCTTTGAAAATAGGAATACTTATATACGTGGTGCACTTATAGTTAATGTTATTTAGTATGGTTAAATTTTAATGTTATTTTAAGGCTTATGGTGAGTACTGGCTACCAATACTATCAATGCCGGATACCTCTATAGGGTAAACAGATTTTAAGAGTAATAAGCTGGATTCCATGTTGTACTGCTGGATACCAGCATTAAGTAGTTCGTACATGTAAGATTTTGATAGAATATAAGAAATTACTAGTGAATTAGTTGTTTATTTATATCCATGAAATTAAGTATGTGTATGTAAGGCGTATGTCCAATTGTTTAATATGCGTAATAAGAAATGAATTTGTAAGAGGAATTTTTCTAAAGTTTTTCTTGGTGGAAATGTCTTTAAATGAATTTTATTTTTACTTTGAATTGTCAGTTGTAAATTATTTTGATATAGTAAATTTGACGGAAAAAGATATACTCTAAATTATTGTATTTTACGTTACATTAGTGCCTACCTGTTTTTAAATATGGTAGTGGAGTAGGGTTGTATTACTTATTTATTATGCTCTGTCTTGCTTTATTTCCTGTACATTAGATAGGGGTAAATTAATATGAAGATTTAATATGATCTAATTTTGTGCTATGAAGATAATAAATGTGAAATTTGGAATAAACGACGTTGTGTAAGAAATTAGGTACCAGGAACGAGTATTTTATATTTTATTTACATATTTATTTTTAAGTATGACAACAAGGCAACTGAGAGTAGAATTCTTCTGCTACCATCTGAACATTAACATGATGAAATACCTAACTCTGAACTACTTAGGGAGATGGCAGTGCGGCTCAATCGGTATCACAGAAAACGTGGGAAGACAGCGCAATTGGAAACGTTACTCTTAGCGGCTGTAACACATCGTCTTTTTACAATTGTTTCTGTTAATTGTTTAACATGTTTGTTAATATACGCTTAGTAGTGAAGGTTGAATATTAATGTACTAAATTTTATTTCACGATAAAGCATCAATATGCATAACCGTGTGTTCAATAACGACTAATTTCTTTTATTTACAACTTTAGTATTTGTAGTCTATGACATTACTATCACCTGTACCTTGATAATGTCTTACAATTTTTTTTAACATCTCTTGGTTCCAAATTAATTGTTTTGCTACCAAGTATCAACTTTTGTAACAAAGAGTTTCTATTTTCAGGATTTTGGAATGTTTTAATGCCAAAGCTGATGAAGATAGTTTATTTTGTAAATACACACCTCACTAGGTCTATTGATAGTCCATATTAAACTTTTCAGTATTAAAGCTTGAGATGATTTTGTCATCTAATACGCATGAAGCTACTATACCTTATTTGTAAGCCACTTTCATTTATTCAGTTTAATGGCATGTTGAACGTCACTAACATACCATTTATTTCCAGCAATTGGTCCACCCAGGGATTTGCTTAATTTGTTTATGAGAAAATGCTTGGTGCCAAGTAATTTCGAAGTAATATCGTGCACCATATCAAACGTGGCACGAATTGCGATATTGTAGTATTCCGCGAGAGCTTCTACTCCAATGGTTCACATTCTGAACCATGAGAACCCCTAAGTAGCTTACCGGGAAAAATGCGAGTCAGTTGGAGAAGTTAATGTCATGTCGGCACGTTGGCCATAGTAGCTCAATGGTTAGAGCGCCTGGACGGAAAACAGAAGATCGGTGGTTCAAATCCCGGCTGTGGCATTGAATTTTTCAGTCCGAATCTATCTTTCCATACACAGAACTTGGGTGGAAGAAAGGTTGCTTAAACTGCGGACCTGAAGTAGTTTAAAGAATAGAGTATAGGGGCAAACACCTCAAGCACTGTGACCTCCACGTAGATCTTTTGGGACAAAACCAATCCCTCCCAGGAGGAAGGGATGAAGAAGTTAAAGAGAAGATAGCCACAGGCCACAGAGACACTCGAAAGTCGTTAACACTCCGGGGCAGTGTCAACACCTGTCCCACGGTTGAGAAGAAACGAACAAACAATGTTGAATAGTAAGCAGAATATCATTTTCATCCGCATCATCTGTCCAGCAGTGCTACACACACAAACTTTAATGTTGAAAGATGAAAATGAAATGGAATTAAGAGAAGTGATGAAAGGAAATGGTGCTGCAAGTTCGCCCAAGTGACAAAAGGGAAACCCTTTTAACAATTTTGCATTTTCAAAGTAGGCAAACTATTTAATACAACATATATGTACAACCGATCTGAAGAATGAATGCAGACGGCTGCAAAAGTATAATTTCTGCAAAAGGCACCAGGGGTGGAAGATGATTAATTACTCCCACCTTTGTTGACAAACTTTGTAGAATTATTGTAGAGTATGCCTCGGCGCTCTGGAGCAATGAGTCTTATCTCAGGCCGCAGTATCGGAGTGAAAACTATTTTATGCTGTTATGGTGGAAAATAACGATAATTAATCTTCTTTAAATAACCTGGAATTTATTCCGCAGAAACATTAATATATTATATTACAAGTTTAAATTTTGTACATTCTGCCCTCTCATCTGTTTAACGCAATTTAATTATAGCTTCTCACATTTCTTGTTTTCTTTTGGACTTTGAGTTATACTAACCTGTTTTAAGAACACAGTTTCTCGCCATATAATGCTTTTAATATAACACCTCCATTGCTTATTCTAGGCAATAAGAGAAAAGTGTATGAAAGTATCAGAAAAGTCTAACAAACCACAAGCAATATTTCCGAAATGGTTACACATCAACAAAAGCCATTAGATATAACCTGTGTGTTTGTGTGTACTTCTACATTTTTTTACTGACAAGACTACGTCTACCTCTTCCAGTTTACGAGTTATTCAAACGTAATCTAGAATGAGCAGGACTTCCAAGACCATCCCTAAATAATTCAGAAAACACATTCAATGTGTCATGAAAATAGCTTCATAAGAATGGCGTCTGTAAGTGTGTGCGTAGGTGTGTGCTTTTGCTAGAGCATATATAATAGTTGAGAGCGATATGCTTTTAATAAATAAAATATTACACTTATATGTGCTCACTATGTACCTTCCAAAAATGCAAATTTCCACCTTCAGAACCTATTTCAGGTGTTGGACTTCTTTTGTTTCCGAAAAATATATCAAAGGATACAATCAGTATACTACATGCTTAATATACTTGCATCCAAACAATATGTAAGTATATCCTGAAGTTTCTCGGTATAACCTGTGAGGTATTGTTCACTCTCAATGAATTTTGTGTAATTTTCTTTAATTAGTTAATTATGATATACTGAAATACTGGTTATACACAAAAAATATAAATCCCATTAAAAATCTAACTTACGTATGTACATGTTTTGTCGCAATTTCTGAAATACGTTTTGTTGAAATTACTAAATAGCTTTACATTTTTAAGTTCTGAGCTCCATTTCTTTGTTTCTTGCAATTTCATAGAAATACTGTGAGATATGAAAGGCAAAATGTACCTACCCGCCGTAACAGTATTTACGTAGTTCTGTTTGAACCGTGCTTTCATTTACTTTCCACAAAGAAATGTGTATTAGATCGTTGTCTTTAAACGTTATATTAATTTTGAAGCACATGGAAAAAAAGGCCTTTCTGGAAATGTGAGTGGGAATACTACCAATACATTTACTAACAATTGTAAACTCAATTGCGCACGTCAGGAGAAAACTTGGACTGACAAGCAGAGACTTCACGTCCAGCTCATCATAAATGGCACTACGAGTCAAATGTTAATGCGAAGAAGAATTATTGTAGTTATTTACAATGAATTATAATAAAAGATAATTAAGGCCTTTCAATACAGTCTGTTTTAAGTGTGGTATGTTGCAAAGGACAAAGGAAGTTTGATGTGGAATATGCTGAGAAAATATAAAACAAAAAAATAATTTTGTCTGAGGAAGTAAAGCTTCTAAAGACCATATAAGTTAAACTTTTCCTCTCCATTTTGGGTTCATTGTAAAAATCATTTACATAATTATTTTGATGAGTAAATTTAAATATCATATTGTAAATAATAAATTTGCATAGTTATATACATTGAATCAAAAGTTCAGAATGATAATACAATAGTAAATCTTTGTGTTTAATGAAGCA
This sequence comes from Mantis religiosa, assembly GCA_030765055.1. NCBI lineage: Eukaryota > Metazoa > Arthropoda > Insecta > Mantodea > Mantidae > Mantis > Mantis religiosa. Next base: position 431,007,750 of record CM060950.1, read on the forward strand.
TCACCATAGAACTTAACCTCTTCTTGTTTATGGCGTTTGTAAAAGTGTTGTGAAGCTTTACCTAAACATCTTTCATGTTCAACCGTACCGGCACCTGGAAATTAATTTGCTATAATTTTTTTACGAAGTATTTAACATTCTAGTTTGTCGGTCACAAATTATTTCATTATCCTCTACAAATTATTCTTAACATATCTTTTGTTTCCTTGTGGCATCTAGAAGGTATGACAGAACAGTCCTGGAGTTTGGGCGATTTGTTCACTATTTAAACTTTATAGCCTGTGCTAATCATTGCTAGTAAGAACGAACCGCTTTTGACATTTGGGAGAGGTACCTGAAGGACTGGAAAATTCCGAGGAAGCACAAGGTATATCTCCGAAATTCTTACACTACAAGAGAAGTGATTACTTATATATTTTGCACCTTTATAGTCCTCTACATTTTTTTCTGTGGCGAGATAACAATACCTGTTTCATTTGCCAGTTATGATAACTCTATGCAGCGTGACGAGGAATTCTGAAAAGATTCCCATTAAATTCAAGAAATACATCTCATTTGTTAAGAAAATAGCTTAGGTAGCTGTTATTCTAATAATTATCGTTAGGAATATTCTAAAATAAAGTTTAAAGTATCGAAAAATACTGTACCTACGCAAGATAGTCCCAGATGGGGAACATTTTTTAATATGTCTTGGAAGTGTTTCCTTAACGATTATCATACACTTGGAGGAAATTTATATATAAGTGTTTCAGAGAAGAGTGGATTGAGAAAGCAATATGGATGTAACATATATTGCAGCTAACGTAAACATATTCCTTTAAGGTATGTTAATTCCTTGCCAGGAGAGAACCTTGGATTTACAAGTAGAGAAGAAACTCGTTTTGCAGATAATAGATGGCACTACAAGTAACATGGTTATACCCAAAAATTTATACAACAAACTGTGGTTATGATGTTCAAATGTAGCTTGGGTTAAATTATTTTATAATGGGAAAAATACTAGAATAGCTATCGGTAATATGGATAAATTATAAACTTACAAAATATAGTTTTTGGGAAAGAAATCCCTCCAAAGAAAATATATATTTTGGTTTTGTACTTCCCTATAGCATTGATCCAATTTCAATTTGAAATCTTTACATTTGTATTTAGTTAATGTACACTGTGTCTGTTAATAACGAACATGCTAATAATATTTTAAAAAGGTGAGCTGTGTTCCGACTAACACAATTTAACAACAGCTTCTCATATTTCTTGCTTTCTTATGAGAATATATATTTATGGACAATAATACACGTATCCATACATTCCACCTGGTGAACGACTATCAGCAGGGAGAAGGTATTCAGCACCCGTACTGACCTCCGAGGCCGCGGATTTAAGGCCTATAGAGGTTGCTGTGATGCATTAGAAAGAGTGCTAACAGCTCAGAGTGCTCTTCGTGAGGAACGGAAAAGTTATTGAAATAATTTATTGAGGGCATGCCACAGCGCTACGCGACTTGTTTTGCCATGAGTGGTAACCGCACTCCATATTGACCTCTGAACATCATCGGTGGTGTGAAATGACTGAATGTTTGGGGTTTAAGGGCTCGCCTACAGTTAGATCGTTTGGGCCCGGTGTTGGTGTGTAAGTGATCGATTTTATAATTGCGTAAATATGTGCCCTAGGCCACATTTAAGTCATTTGATATCCGTTACTCTATTGCATAGCAGATCATGTGTGATTCATTTGCATAAGTTTTGCAACATTCTAATGTATAATCGAATTAACTATTCCACATTATATTGACGGGTGGAATTAACATTCTGTAAGCCAAAGAGATTCAATAAAAAGCATAGCAAGGAACTTCAATTTCTTATACCAGGATAAAATAAAATATTTTGTTTATTAACGACTCTGTCCACTTCCAGGTTCATATCAGCGCTGCTATGCCGGTACTTCATCACTAGTGTACGCGTCAGTAGATATACTGCCATAGAGATGTTGCTTTCACACACACCTAAAGGCAATAACTCTGGGACGCCTTTGAACCCGTGACCTCGAAATTAGTAGGTGCACTCCTATAAAGGTCAGCCGTGTCCTTCTATCGCGACGGGGTTTCTGATAGCAGCTATTTTACTTTATTGCTCTCTTATATAGCTCCCTTATTTACTGTTCATGAGAAGATGTTAATGCAACTGAAACAGAAATGGCACAAATATTAAAAAAGAAAAGAAAAATAGAACGAAACAACACAAAATTAAAGTAGTCAAATACCTAACTGCCAGCCTACCTACATAGGCAGACTGGCATGCCGGGGAGTGGATGGACGGATGACTGGTTTTGGCGATTACAAAATATGTACTTGTGAAGCTCCCGTAATTCTGATGCCATATACGTATTGCTAGAGTAACCATGAGCTACAATAGGAAAAAGGACATCAGAAAGACTCACAAAAATGGCAAAGGCTCCTTCTTAAATCGAAAGATAAAGAGGAGTTGGAAGAAGAAAATAACATTGACGAATTTAATGAAAACTTGTCTATACTTTTAAGTTTAGCGTTCATTAACAGGAACAACAAATGATTGAAATGGGTAAAATAATTTTCAACTCCCCTCTAGGGGCTACTTAGAGCTTAATAGTTATCTGATATTCATCGTTTCAGTATAAGGAAAGACACCCTTAAAGATATCCCTGTAACTAACCACTCTGCATTTTGTTGCAGGCACATTGAATGTGAGATGCCTACACTACTTCCGCACCACAAAGGTAGGCCATAATGTTTTTCTTAAAGGTATAAACTACTGATGAATGACACATGCAAGCGATGAGGACATAAAACACTTCTGTTTTATTGAACAACATGGAAGCTGGGATTACAACATAAGCCAGAAGTTGCAGATACCATTTTCACACACAAATTAAATGAAATTATGGAATGTGATCAATTTTGTGTGCATTGCCACAAAGGTACTGCTCATTATCAATTCAAAAGCAATAACTGACCAAATGTGTTCAGCCTCTGGTGTTTCAATATAATGAGGTGCCTTCAAAGGGATTCAATATTATTGTAAAGTTTGCCATGCTAAAATATGCTTTTCAGGAACGTGTGCATGAGAATCATTTCGTACATATTTAAGTATGTTTATGAATGAACGTTATTGAACTGTTGGCTATTAACAATATTAACCATATGTCGGCTCTCAGAGCCTGGGAGGAAAAGCTATAGTAAAAAGTCTTGTGACAATGTTCATTGTAGAATTTTGTGGGAATTTTGCAAAAGCTTGTTAAGCCTTGAAGTCATATTTTTTATCTTAAATTACCAAAGCATAATCTAATTTCAAAATGCATATAATTCTACTCCTCATATTAAAATAATGACATTTTAAATTATGGATGGTTTAATTTATGTTTCCCAGGAATCTATCGTAGAAACCGAGAGAATGTATGCGCACAGACAGCAATCTAAACTTTAATAAAAATTAGTAATTATACATTGTTTCTACATAAAAGTCTAAGACATGCATACAATTTAAGATTATTGAGTTTGCTCAGAGGTAGCTAGCTGAATTATGGAGGGAACCTTTCATTACTAAGCTTCAAAATATAACCACGAAATGGAAGCTGCAATAGAAAAAAATAACTAGGAAAATATGTATACGTTTCTTTGTTAAATATTTTAACCAAATTTATCTTCTCTCATTCTTTTTCGGACCGTAAAGCCTGATTATTTAGTTCTGCTTCTGAACAGTCCTCACGTTGTAACAGTCTAGATTAAGATATATCTTGCCTCTATGGGATCTATGATGGTTGAATTTATGAACACTTTTCCTAATCACATGGCAGCTAGATAAACTATGTACATTAAAAACGTCATTAGAGGTTTTCATGTTTTCTATATCAGATAGGTCAGACGCCCTTTCCGCCCCAGTTTTATGCCTTCCGAAATGTATACTGTAACCTGAAAAATTCGAGCCACAGGATACCTGAGTATCATAGGAAATTCGACAACGGATATCTTGGAATTTACGCTGGGCAAGTTTACAAATATCGCAAATATTAGAGCATCACTTCAAATGCAATAATAATACTTAGCTAATCGAATAGCAGCTGTTTGTAGTAAATATATGTCGAATCACTTGAATAAACTGGGACTGCGCCATGGCTGAGTTGTTAGACCACTCGGCTCACACGAAGGCGGCCCGAGTTCGATCCCAGGCGACAATACGTGAGATTTGTAGTGGACAACACGGGGCTGGGGAGGGTTTTCTGTGGTACCTCCGGTTTCCGCACCGTCTTATTACACCGCTGCTCCATCTTTATCTCATGCATCATCAGTGTCAACGCCTGCGGCGCCATATGTAGTAAAACCGGGCGTTAAACACTGCACATTTCATTTGATGAACTGCTGTTCTTTATTGTGCTGTAATATAACTAATTTTGGTTTGAAATAATATTATGTGCCACCTTATTAGTATTGTTCTAATGGCAGTTTCTTATTTTTACTTAATATTTTATTGTATTACTGTTCCTTTTTCATAAACTGCAGTCAGGCAAGTGTTTAAACGCTTCATTTGTACGTTTAAAGTTGATGGAATAAGAATTATTATCATTTAGTTTATGACATTGGGTTAATACAAATTTAAATTACAGCATTATCTATTATTTGTTTCAAATGGGAAGGTGTTTGTCCTTGAGCGCTACTTAGTGAGCAACCAATCGGAGTCCTGCGGTGTTGTCATCCTGCATCCCCCCTAAGTGGTGTGTGACGATCGGCAAACTAATCAATCTCTAATAAATACTATTCGCGGTAAGACAAAAGATCAGACTTTCCAAAATCTGATCTATGAGGAATTAGATAGTAATGTATTTAACATAACCGTTAAAAAGCCATATTTTTAGCTCAAATAGTTTTCCTAATATAAATAAATTAAGTAGATACCATTATGTTGTAACAATGCACTTCGACGTAAGCACTGTAATGACTATCATTATTGGTTGGCATGTATGCGTGAACGTATATTTGAAATTACTCAGAGCTGAAACGTAAACATTTGACATGACGCGATAAAAAAAATGTACTTTGAATAAGCCAAGGTGTTTGTTAAATTCGAAGAGAGGAAACGATACACTTCTTGCTAGTGTGCCAGAACGTGTCTGGTCACATATCTTTGTTTATGAATGCTTCGTAATCTTCATTTACTCTAGAGAGTTCAAAGCAGCATATTCAGTTATTCTTCCGCTTAAAAGACATGAAAAAGTGTATCAGCTGGATCAATGAGATACGAACCACCTTCCCGCTTAGCACTGCCGGAACAATGCCATTGAGTTAATGTGGGCTCAAATTAAGTTGCAAACGGAAATAATATTTTTAAACTGACTGACATTGAACGACTTATTCACGCAGAAATTGACAAGGAATACAACAAGACTGGGACAAGCTGCGTAAGACATCAGGTAGACTACAAGAAGGCGACTTTTGGAAAGAAATAGCACGTAACGAGATTTTGGAACCTATCATCATAAATTTACAGTACTCAAACGATGAAGACAATGACAATGACGAATTATCTCTTAACGTAAGTAACATTCACAGCTATACGGGCGCCCGCTGGTATTTTCGTTGGATTAGAAAAATAAGTAATTCATAAACTATAATTAACTTTAAACTAAATATTTAAAACATTTACGTAATATACGAATATACACGTTGCAATTGTGATTTCAACAACTGCATTATTTTAAAACTTTGGAAAATTCAGTTTGCGTTAGCGCCATGAACATTCGCAAGTGTGCGAGAGAGAGAGAGAGAGAGAGAGAGAGAGAGAGAGAGAGAGAGAGAGAGAGAGAGAGAGAGAGAGAGAGAGAGAGAGAGAGAGAGAGAGAGAGAGAGAGAGAGAGAGAGAGAGAGAGAGAGAGAGAGAGAGAGAGAGAGAGAGAGAGAGAGAGAGAGAGAGAGAGAGAGAGAGAGAGAGAGAGAGAGAGAGAGAGAGAGAAAGGGAAGTAGAAAATGAGTGGGGATAACGAGGTGGCAACGGTGAACGCTCTAACGTATCTGACTGGTTACAGGCGAGAACTCTTCCCATTTGAAACACATAATAGTAGAGTTATTTGATAAAATTAAAAGAAATGTATAGTATGGGAGATATGATATCCTATTGGTAGACATGTTACATGTTCAGAGTGAAATGAAAACCCGCGGCGTAACAGCCCTAGTGCGCCAAAGCCTGCCAAACTAACTGCCGGCCTCACGCCCATATTGGCAAGGTAGAGATGGGCGATCATCCAAACGATACGGTGTGAAGATCTGTTCATATCTCGGCACCCCAGCCAGAAAGTTGACTTACGCAACCAGGCCGCCACTTAGTGCAGCTCCTCACTTTTCACAACCCCCTGCGGTGGGATCAATCCCGGGCGCATTCCCTAGCAGGGAACCAAAGGAAGACGCCTTAGTCCACCACGCCAAGGCACAGGACGTTACATTACTTTGAGAGGATTAATTAATATCGAAATTATACTTGTTTTAAGTAAACTGTAGTAATAATTCTCGAATATAAATATTTTAACGAAGTGAGGGCCCAAACTAATGGCATAGATGTTTTATGCGCACCTGGACACGTTGTGCATGGAAATTCTGTCTCGATGCAACATAAGGATGTGGTGCTATGTACCTATGTATGCATTGTAATCCCTTGGCGAAAGGTGTCTAAATCTTCTGGCTTCTCTGCCTAATCAACCTCAGAGGAAGAGGTCCAGAGCCGTTAAACTGACCAATCTGGCTGGCCTGGGGACTAGTGTTTGTATTCCTATCGAGTGACCACGACCTGCCACATTTAGATAACTGCAAACCATCATCTAACTGTGTGGTAAAGCACCATCGTGTTCCAACCAGTTCGTTAATCACTACTCACCCTTGTAGTGACATACTTTCTTGTATCAAGAAGAGCACAATATAGAGTGCATCCAGGTAGTGTGCTCCTGTTAGATGCCCAAGGAATAAAACTCGTAAAACAAGATTCTGGTTCATGGTTCGCACAAGTATTTCGTTCCCCACTGCATTTTGAAAGCTGCCTCCCTTACACAACTAGGACTATCAGCATTCAAGTAAAGCGTATTGGGAATCTTGGTTCATCGAAAAACAGCTTCTGGAGACGAAACTCATATCATTTACCAATTGGCCCTGCAATCATTCACACAAGTTCACCCAAGCTTTGAAACATCTCCTTTGGATACTTTGGTGTTGGAGCAAATGGTATGGATTAAAGCTATTGGCTCGCAGTGCTCGCACCACAGAAGATTGGGTAATGTTTGCTTCTTGTGCAACTAATTTGTACCAGTATGTGGATTATTTCTTATGGCATTCAAAACAGCTTGCACATTAACACCTGCTATAGTGGTGTACCTTTCACAGGAGGAATTCTAGCAAGCGACGATGTTGTGCGCAGATGTCTTTCAAATTTCTAGAAAGATTTTGGTGTTCGTTGCCTTCTGTTTGGATATCGATCCTGGTGTTGTAAATGTTGAGCTTATTGCGCATTCACTCTCGCCTCTCGTAGATCAGGGGCATATCAACGTACTCGTCTGTCGAATACAGAGTAAAGGACTGGCGCCAATTGTATGTGTTCAGCATACCTAAGATAAAGAGTGAAGGCAGTAAACATTCTACACACAGCTTTACAGTGCAATACATTCAAATGGGATAAAAAATCTCAAAATGAAGTTTGGTTTAGGTTATTATATCCATTATTTTGAAACAAAATTATACAACAGGAGAGGATTTAGATCATAATTCGTATAAAACACCCAAATTATTTAACGTTATTATTCTGTAACCAATTTCCTGGGTTATTTGAAACATACATGTAGTAAACGTCGAGTTTGAAATAAACTTAATTTGGTAATCATTGTGTTTCTTAATGTATAGCGTCCATTTGGTATATGTGCAGTATCTAGTGTGTCGCAACGTATCTTGGTTCTAATTTAAAAGATCTCCTCGTTTGTTTAAATGTTTTTTTTTTTTTTTTTTTTTTTTTTGTAATTTACGTCCTCCAACGTCAAGTCATACCGGACGATGAATGAAATGTGTGATATGATGGTCAAATGAGCCCAGATTCCATAGAGCTTAGAGTTACCCGACATTAGTCTTTTAGGATAAGGGGAAACCCCGTAAAAACCTTATCCAGGTAACTCACCGTAACCGATATTCGAACTCGGGACCTCTTGAACGTGAGGCAGACACTCTACCATCTACGCCTTCGAGGCCGGCCTTAAATGGTTCTGATTCTGTATTTATACATATATGTGATTGGTTCATTTTATCAGTAAGGTTTAACCAGTTGAGTAGCTATGAATCATGTAAAATATGTGAAAGTTTGTAAAAACTGCAAGATATGGATTTTGTGAAGTGAATCGATGTCTTTGAACCATACTTTAGTGCGGAGGTATTCCTTAAATTGCTTTTAAGCTGAGTGTTGAGCTTCGTCTATATAGAGACATAAGTTATAAATTTGTGAACGAAGAAAACTGAACTGAGAAGAACGTCAAATACGGTCAGAAGAATGATATATCTTCCAATATATCGTCCACTGACACGCCCGGTGTAGCTCCGTGACATGTGCGGAAGTTCGTAATAAACATAAATCCCACATAAAAGGATAAATTGAAACTAATGAATTAAATATAAAGAACTATTATAATTAAAGAAATCAATAATCTGTTTAGTAGCCGTAAAAGTGTGAATGCACGATTTCGCGAACTGTGTTTTTAAGAAAATTAACGTCGTTTAACAACCGGATAGGACATATCCGATGGAATAAGGAAGGCCATGATTGAAATTATGTACAGTTAGGTATATGACGTAATATATTCACCACAGATAGATAGTGATCGTTTTCACTCGCATCGAACTGGAAGTAAATGCCAACTACAATGACGATGCAGAATTAATCACGTCCGTAGGGCTCGAAAGTTCAGCTGACACTTTTCTCAAGCAACTATCGCGCTATAATGAAATTTAGAAATAGATTTCTAGCAATATATCAATTTCAGGTACTCGCGCAGGTATCCTAATGATTCCACATCGTGCAGTAAATCCATTACTGTTTTATCTAACTAGTGATTATCGTCACAGAAAACAGGATAAAAACGTTCTTACTTCACATACAGGGCAGAAATTACTTATTTTGTATCTTTACTTTTTGTTAATTCTTAAGGGGTAATATACTTATGTGCAATTCATGAGTGGTTCTTCCTGGTTTCTACTTCTTTTAACGATTATTTTGAATATGAGCTACTCAGTAAAAGTTTTAGTGTATTTGTGTAAGTTAAATAAACAGAACATCAAATTGCCGTATTTACATGCTCATGACCTTCTAAATTTCCCAGCAGAAACTTACTTTTCTTTTAATCGTCAGCTGCCATTGCAATTGGCGTTGGAAGACGATGATTAATTTATTGTTAAATATTAAAAATGCGAAAAACGAATTCGATATGAAAAAAACACAGTTGTTAGCTAAAATATAGAACGCAAACCTTTACAGTTTTTGATAAGCGAATTATGTGTAACTTCTTAGTAGAACATATTAGTATATTTATAAGCAACTTAAGTACTGCTGATTGGTATGTGCTGTCAACGATAGGCGTTCCAGGTACTAACGGGCACGGACTTCCCTTTCGTAGCTATTTTGGAGAAGGAGTAACCTAAAAAGTTATTAGAGTCACAGTGAGCCAAATTACTCTAGGAAACGAAAATGTGTGTTTGATTGTATGTTACACAAGGAGGAGGATTTCCTTACAGAACCACATGGGCGGTCAGTTATTTCTACTGAACTTCCAGGAAGCAGGGATGAAGGGAATAATATGGACTTTAGGTACAGCCAAATACCCTAACGTCTCCAGGTGTGAAATGCAGACGCCAAGTAAGTCTACCTGTCCAAGGAGAGGTCTCTCTGACAATTCAACATTCAAAGCAATTCTAACCGCCATGTGTCTCATCACGTCGGTCAGTCACCAGATCATCTGATCCTGAAACATGGCAAGGAAATTGGGGCAGGAACATTTGCGGCATTACAAAAACCAAATAGGAATTCCCCTACCAATCTGAACTAACTACTAACAACCTTAGCACAGAATGCTAGGTCCAACGGGAATCGAAACCGGAGCCATGTCGGTGATGTAGTAATGCTATGTCATTTCAATTACATGGCTGCAGAAACACACTCTACAGATGTTGGCATCAATATGGGAAACAATATGGCTGACAATGGAGGTAAGTCGAAACAGTTGTCTATTTTATCGCGTTATCCACATTCAAATAGGTAACACAACCTCAGTCAGTGATGTGTGGAAATCTCCAGCTACTCCAGTAATAATAAAATGGGTCCTGCTACGTGTTATAATGCTTATTTTCTTTGGCACTTTAACTCATCTCTTTATTGGTCTTAATAGAAGGAAAAACATTATTTCTTTTCTATGTTAAGAAAAATGTGATCTCCTATGATGAATGCAAACATCAGTAATGCTCAGAACTAGTCTACGGATACGATTGCTGTTTCTTTGCACTCTGGCTATAAACAAGTTAGGTGTGCATAGGTTTCACTGCCAACTCCCCCTCCGCAAGCACTGGCAACCATTCAGAAACTCATAGAAAAGTGGTACTTTTCTCTCATCTCCCTTTGTTTAGTATAATAGAATCTAACCTCGTCATGCCTGAAGCCTATTCATTACTGTAATGTATCCAGCTGTTTCATGTATACCCTTATGATGATATGATAATGATCACATCCATCGATATTATCTGTAAACAGTCAACTGTCTAGTGGTTGCCACTATTTGACATTGGAGCCGTAATTGCAGTAAATAGTTTAATACCGGCTAGAGACGCAATTGAAAAGCAGATGTAAGATATTGGGGATATAGGGCGTTTGTTAATTGCGAACACAAGTCAGTGTGTGTTGTTTATACATACCAAGATCTAGGAGTTTCAACTCCTGAAATAAAACTTAACGCCCTTTGCTGTTTTGGACAATTAGCGTTAACTCAATTCTTATATTTGATTTATTCCGATACTAATAATAGAGATATTTTATAATAACAATAAGGAATATCACACTGCATGCACATAATAGCAATGCAAATTTAAGAATCATAACAATGAGGATAGAACCGTGATGTTTTCAGGTAGACATGCTCAGTATATCAAACCTTTTATGCAGTATCTTCGACCTGATTAGCTTTTACTCCTTATACTGGTAATGTAAACCCCCATTTGTCACCTTGTTATTTAGTTTTGTCGTAGTAGTTAATATGCCCCCGCTATGTCTTTAACAACCAAAAAGCAGATGTCGAAAATGCTCTTTGTTGTCGGCTTGACACTTCATTTTGCAGACCTCAGAGAACAAATAATATATAAACATAGAAAAACTAAACGTACATATCGCATAATCTTCTTTCCAATATTATGGCATGCCATGCAAAAATGCTTTACTTTTCACGGAAAACTTTCACTTTAAAAGGGCCAGAATATATGAGCCAGGACATTTATTTCAATAGATATGCTGTTAATGTTATGCCATTTTTTACTTTCTACATTACATACTTACAGTAAAATATATGCATTATTTCATTCCACCCGAAAATCCAATACTGAGTTCTAAGCGGAATTTGAGCCCTCTTGAATCAAAAAGAGTATTGTTGGAAAACGATATATGTATATGAGTGTGAACAACGTAATTCAAAAATGAAAAATCGGTTTATTATCAAACTTGGTATCCAATAGCATTTTCAAGAACATGACCCACTTTTGAAATTGTTTTGTTTCTCAAAAATAGCTCTAATGACCTTGGTTAAACCAACATATGTATATTTAAGGCATTTTCGTGTTAAATAGAATTTACATTTTGAATTTTTTGGGAATGTCCTCAGTAGTTGTCAATATTCTGGGTGGTTTCAGCTCAGCTAGTAAACCGTAGGAGATAGGCATTTACTGTACAAAAGTTGCAGATCTGGTTAAAGCATAGAATTTGTGTCACCCGCATTTTTTGTGCGTGGAGTGAAAGATTTCGGTGATATTCCTTTTTATTTGCACGAATATTCAGATATACTTTTCTGAAACGAAAAGTGTTGTCTTTGGCTCTAAGCCATGCAACGAAAACGGAATTTAAAGACATCACTTAGTATCTAGCTTTAAAAGTTTGACTGTAACTTAGAGTTTATTGATTTCTTATATTCCCCTAGAATATCTAGAAAATTAGCAATAATGTGTTATACGGAAATTCACTTAATGTCAGTAGTCTGAGACTTTCATTTGACTTCATCAGTCTGACGCTACGTTTGATAGGTCAGATACAGTTTATATGCATATTAAAATAGACATTTATATACATATATTTAATTATAAAATAAGAAAGATAAATAACAAAAATAATGCAAATGGTCAAAGAGACCTAAAGTAATAAAGAAGGATTAAAAATACTGTAAAATAATAAAGATTGTTTTGGAACCAGTGGTGGACCACGGACATATTTTAAAAGACCTTATAGCCGCGCTCGTTAGCGTTACGCCATCTTAACTTTGCGTTTGGTATGTATGGAGAACAGACCAATGTAGCGTTGCGTATCGGAAATTTACTGATAAATATGAAATTTGTGGAAATATTTGTTTTTCAGTGAGTAAACTAAACGTAGAAGTTTGATTGGCACATATCATATAAAATTAAGAATGTTTTAAGCATTGAAACTTTATGAAAGGTGTAAAATTCTGTCTTTCTGCAAACCATCCACGCAAATTTCATTATATACATGAGAAGTTTTTGGATATTCTGCTGTATTATTATTTTAAAAATTCATTTCTTCTACATTTAGTAATTGAAGCACCCAAGCTGATTTTCGTTTATTTTTTTTAATTCTCCTACTTAACTGCTTTAAATTCTTTACTAAATAAGCTAATTCGTCCTTAACTTAGAGAATTAACAATAAAATAGATTTTAATAAAGATTATAGTGAATTTCTTCCTTCTAGAAAAGCACTAAAACGTGTAAATGGTTCCTAGTCCCATATATAACTCTAGTGTGGGTTCCTAACATCATGCAGACTGCCCTGAAAATTTTTGATTGTGTAATTTTAATTACGATGAAATTACTTGTAAAAATTAGAAGAAACATGTGGGGAGCATGGAAGAGATAAAACTGAGACATGAAAACTCATATAAGCCGTTAACAATTTCATTGCAATGCAAGTATATGAACTATTGTGCGAACGTTATTAAACTTCAGTCACCTCTTACTATTAAGTATGCATGTGCCCCACGTTTTTCTTTTTCCTTATTTTAAAGATATTAGAACTTCAAAATTACAGATTTTTAGAAAAATGCATACGGGCTTAGAAATGGTATAGGGTTAATAATCGATATGGAGCTAATGGAAATTATGATACATTATAGCTGAAAATTCCTGCCTGTCTTCTGTAAATTTCCCATTCAGTCCAGACGTAAGTATAAAGTTTCAAGCAACTTCAGAAGCTATTTACAGAAAATTCACTATATATATATTAATTTTTATTAAAATATCTAAAACACATGGTATTTCACTCAAAATGTTAGACACGTTTTTAATAAATAAAATTTATTTTCAAATTTGTTTCACGTAAAGTCAGTTTGGGTAAAGTGATTTTCTTGAAAGCGAGATAATGCTACGTTGTGGGGATCTTAATAGAATAAAGTTACTTACTGGTATGTATAGTTCAATTAAAGAGAAGGTGTATGTACCAGAGCAATGGAGAAAGCCAATAATACACCCAATTTACTTAGGCAAGGTGAGTACAGACAATCCCAATGGTTATAGACGTGTTGCTTTATTATCAAATCTAAGAGAAATATTTACAGGAATTCTATCTCATAGATTATAGAAATGAATATGGGAATACCACATTCTCTCTGAATTGCAAATGGGGTTTCTCAGGGGGTAAAATCTCTGAACGATTTATTCTTAATAAAAAGATAAAAAATAGTGTAAAACTGTACATGGCATTCGTAGACCATAAAGCATACGACAAAATAGACCTAAATGTGCTATTGTATTACTCGTATTGTATTGTATTACTCGTACAAGGGTAATACATTTTGCATGAGAGTAGAGGAGGGATGGGTAACAGATGAAATTACTCAAAAGAAGAGACTAGCTAGCACAAGGGAGTAAAAAAAATTCAGTATTATTCAATATGTTTATTGACTATATTCAAACTGAAATAAGAAAGAATGACAATTTTTGCCAGCAATAAAACCATGCGTATCTGGGCGTGAGGCCGGCAGTCGGGTTGGCAGGTCCTGTTCCCATTTTGGCTGTCGTACCCTGGTTTAATAAAACCATGCAACAATTCCGGCATTATTATTTGCAGATGATCCAGTAGTAAGATCCCTTACAACTGTATGCTTAACACAGCCCTTGTAGTAAGCAGTTCAATACTGTGGTGAATGAAATTTCAAGGTAAACCGAATAAGAGTCAAATATTAGTATTTCAGAAAGGGGCAACATTGAGCACATTTGAAAAGTGGAATAAAGGAAATCAAGAATGTAAAGTGCTTAGAGATTGTATATATTTAGGTGTTAATATGAATGGGGTGAAAAATGGGAGAAACATAAGAACCTGATTTTTGCAAACGGGAAAGGAGCAGTGATAGCAGTGAGAGGGAGCAATTCGAACCCCGTATATTAAAGTCAGGTAGCTAGAAAAATATACAACATCGTATTAGGAGTAAACAGTGTTATGTGGTAGTGCAATTTTGGGTCTGAAGGGTGGATGTATTACACCGGATGTTCTGTAGAGAAGTTTTAGAATTAGTAAGTGCCACAGCAAAGGAATTCGCCTTATTAGAAATAGATAGAGTAGGAAGGAAAGGTATGATCAAGGAGAAAGCACATAAATTGCTTTAGAATGTTTAATTAACATGAAAAGAATCTTCTACGGTGATGTTTTAAATGTCAATTAAAGATTTCGAAAGGCAATGGATGATGCTAAAGTATACAGTATAATCTGGAAAGCAACGATCTGGAGAAAATTTGGAGAATAAGGGAAAACGGTGTAAAGGATTTTTGGAAAATAATGAGGAAAATACTCGATGAGATTCAAATACAAACATTGTTTGCTGATATAGCTAGAAAAATTCATTAGATTCGTAAATCACATTAAAATGTTTATGATAATATATATACAAACTAAATAAAGAAGAAGGAGAGGGTGTACCGTGGGTGAGAATAGGTGTACGGAAACCGGAAGGGACAAGAAGCGGTTTTCCACAGTATCGATGCCTAAGATGCGGGAGAAAAGAACATATTGAGCACATAATTTTAGCGTGAAGGGACTGAGCTATGGAGGAAATAATGTACAAGTGATAAGTGGCTCAAAATAGATAGGACTGCACGAATAAATTTTTTAGCAGATACTATATGAAAGCTGGAGAATTTTATGTAAAGTTAAAAGGAAATGTAATTGGTCATTAAATGGAGAAGCGAACAAGGTATAAATTTAAGGGGAATAAATATTTAGCCAGAAGAAGTTGTGTAACGATTATGCTAAGCTCAGACCACGCTGCACGCTTAACATATTCCTTGTATTTTTTATTTTAAAAAAGCTTAATAACGAATAAGACGAATGTAGTTCTAGAAAGAAAGTTCAAGTTTCAAATCTCTCGCTCATCGAGAAGTTAGTTTAAATCTATTAAAAATTTATGCGGAACAGACAAATAATGTGGGTTAATAAGGCTTCAGTGACATACCATCATCATTAGGAACAGATTTTTAGGTTCTAGAATGTTAAATTAATTTCATTTTTTATGCATCAGAAATCAAGAAAAATGTTTCTTAAAAGTTAAAACTATTTCCTGAAACACAAAGGTATTTTCTTTTATGCTACATAGAAAAATAAGTAATAAAAAGGTACTGTATGGACAATTCAACAGTAATGGATCGAAGACGGGCCCCCTTGGTGAGAGTCGAGCAGTCCTACCACTCAACCACGGTGCGGCAGGTGACTACAGTGAGAAGTGCAGTTTCAGTGCAATAAGTTCCCTTATGTAAGCGCCACACCTTCCATGCACCATTTTCCATCTTGGAAAGATCGTATTGCAATGAAAATGAAATGAGGAAGAAGGGTTAGCGGAAAATTAACCAGATCAACATTCGTCTAGTATTGTGACCGTCGTTATGAAACGCTATGATGTCAATTACTCATTGGCTGATGGCAATACAGACGGGGCACAGAGAATTCCAATATCAGTAGCTTGGGGCTGTTCCATGGTGGCTCATGTGTGGAGTATAAAATGTAGAATTTCCCATAATCATGTTTTTCACGATTTTATCATTTTGTCTCATGGTTAGCGTGTTACTTACAAATATTTACGTAAGCAGCCTCCCCCCTCCAGCCACAAATGGAGACTTGTATACTTCGCCACAAAATTCGCCAGAAAATAAATTTAAAGATATTCTTTATGAGTTTGTCACAATATGGTGTCAATTGTTAAAAATCTATTGAAGGATAAACTAATTATAAATGACTGCAAAATATTTCACGCACACAGTAGAATTGCATTGTGGTTAAATCAGCAGTATGTGGATTATAAATATGGGAATTCCATTTCCTCAAGGACAAACTCAACATTCCTTTAAATATCACTATGACTTCATCATAACTTCTAAGATATGTAACGAAGATTGTCGGTTTGCAGACTGTTTTCAATGTTGTATAGGTGTAATCTATTTAGGTGATATGTAGTCATGTTTTGCGTCCTGTTCAAGAGCCGTCATTTTATTCAAATTAGTAATGTTGAACACTCTCCTTTATCTTTACGTATAGTAAGCTATCAAAAATAGTTTGTGGCTCATAGAACTAGATCTATAATGTCGCTAAATTCTGCTTTTTAACTCCATAGTAAGTTGCGCTTAAGTGAGAGTACGCGCTTCTGATTGTTCTGTTACGAGGCTAGTCTATCCTGATTGATTATGTCACAGGGCAAGCTAATGATGGTGACTGGCCCAGTGACCACGGAAAACCATGAAAAATTCTTTGGTCAGATTGATCTATAACGAGGATCGAATCAGGGACCTCCAAGAGTTTATAATAGTTTGCACAACAATAATGAAATCCATGTGAGTGCAACACATTAACGTTTTTATTTTTAAATTTTGTATTTTAGCAAATGGGAATTTATTTACGGCTTAGTGTGCCTGGTACTTTGCCGTATTGATTTTTATAAGCATACCTTCATTCCCCGCTTCGGACGTTGGTTCCGGGAGTAGATTCGGGACCCTGCCGTTTAGCTTTTGAGCATTAGACTTCCTGGGCTTCCGTTTGTGCGTGGTTGCTCCAGATCTGGGAAATTAGTACGAGTTTGCCTCCAATGTTTAAAAAATGTTTGTTTTTCGACTATGTTGTATATTAATGAATTTATATTTTGCTTTTTCATTGTTATTACTTAATAGCCATAAATCTTCAGTTTCAATACCCGTATCTGGTAGGTATTTTGCTATTACTATTACTGTTTATTTAGTGTCACCAAACATACGTTGATAAATGTGAGAACTTTAAACTGCCGGTTTATACTGAATTTCTTTTTTTCATTCGGCGTTTATTTTTGGAATTCATGTAATTGATTTCGCGACTTTGTTTAGCGGTACATTAAAGTACTTACGCCTGTCTTCTGGCTTTCCTGTTTTCTGATTATGTGGAGCTACGTAATTTTTGCTCTCGATACCTTCCGCCCGTCATTTTTCCGAGCTGCATTTTACGTTGCTTTTAAGAGGTTACATAGTGTCACTGCGGCCCTAAGGATAATTACGTGCCATGGAGGGATTAGCGCTGGCGACAAACGTGCCAGCTATCTGCGACAGTGATCGCTCCTCTATCAACGCAATGCCTTAAGGGACACTGGGACTGAAAAATAGGCCAAAAATCTCAAAATTTACGATTTTTAGATTTATACGTATAAATGTTCCCCAAACCTTCCTATATTGAATTGTGTAAGAGTTTTTGATTTCTGCCATTTTTAAAGGTCTAGTGCAGGGTTTAAATGCTCGGAGCCTGGCCATTTAAACGCCCCCTTTCTTCCTTATCCAGCATGATGGACTCTTTTTGCCAATTTTAATCGTTTTTTGGCTGGTTTTTCCTCTAAAATTGTGTTATAATCTTGCAGCAGAGCTTTTTGCTGCTATCTGGCGACACTTCGGTGAACTATTACTACGTATTATATACAAAGTCTTTACTCAGAAAATATCAAAGCATAAATGCCATACAAAAAATTGTCAACATATTTTGAGTGTTCTCGCAACTAAGAAAATGCAAAACAACTCTTAATCTATGTGATTATTCTGTGTTTTTTGCAATAAACTTAGAGAATACTTGTTGATTCATTCTTGTTTTGACTCCTGTGTTTGGTTCAATGTATTATGGCGTCATCCTTTAGAGAAATGTGCTTTTGTTTACATGTGCTTCTGTTTATGAAATAAGTGTGTAAGCAAGTTAGTTGATTTTTCTAAGGTGTAGTGTGTTGTGAAATATGTAAACAGCATAATGCATGCTACTTCTTCGCGTTGGCATAAGCCGGTGAGTAGAAATAACAAAAAAAGAGACCTTGCAAAAAAACGTGGTTTAGCCAGATGGAATAAGAAACCTGTAGACCAGATTTCCATCTCAAATACACAGTTGGACACAGAAGAACATGCTAGTACTTCATCTTCACATTTGGAAATGGACATAGGTGAGCAGGCTACTGTAATTGAAACTGTAAGTATTTGTAAAACGCAGGAGAAATTTTCAAGATTTCAGAGAGATGACAGTGTAAATAGTGAATATATTTGTGGTAATGCAGGGGCAAACAGTGAGTATATTGTGGTGCACAGCAGTTCTCTGAATCAACTTCTGAGCAATGTAAAGTGTGGGGAGTGTACTAAATGCTCACTTACACTGCAATTTAGAGAAAAATATGGCTTTGCAGTAAAGTTAGTGCTAAAGTGCAGTGAGTGTGGTTTCAGCCCAGGGCAGAGTTATTCTAGTCCTAGAGTTGAGGATGAAAAGTCTAAGAGACCTCCCTTTGAAGTGAACAGGAAAATTGTGGATGCTTTTTTGGGATTGGGTGTAGGTCACAGTGGCTTAGAAAAATTTTGTTGTGCATTAGGTATGTCTGGTATGGATTCCAAAACATTTACCAGTCATATGAAGGAGGTGGCTTTTTACAGTAAAAAACTAAAAGAAAAAGCTCTCCTTCAGTCCAGGGAGGTAGTGAGAAGAGCGTACATGAAGTTAAATGGTGCTGATGAAACTGCAGATGAGAACAATGTAATTGATGTTTCTGTAAGTTATGATGGTTCATGGCACAAGCGGGGATATACATCCAACTATAATGTAGGAATTGTGATGGACATTCTAACTGGAATGGTGCTGGACTACACAGTAGTTTCCAAATATTGTGCAATGTGTGCCATTACAGCCACAGAATTGGGACATGATTCACCAGAGTTTTGCATTTGGTTTGAGGGACATTCATCTAGTGGTGAATGCAACAAAAATTATGAGGGCTCATCCACATCAATGGAGGTTTTTGCTGCAGACATACTATGGAAACGTTCAGTGTCAGAGTGTAAGATGCGCTACACAACTGTACTATCAGATGGTGATTCAAAAAACATTTAATCATTTATCAAATGAAAACATATATGGTAACACAGTTGTCCTGCACAAAGAGGAGTGCATAAACCATGTTGCTAAAAGAATGGGAAGTGGGCTGCGAAACACTGTAGAAACATGGAAGAAAAAGGGAGTAAAACTTGGTGGGCGAGGATCTGGGACACTTACCAATGCCACCATTACCAAATTAACTAATTATTATAGACATGCCATAGTGAACAACATACCTAGTGTCCCTAAAATGAAAGAAGCCATTTATGCAACCCTTAGTCATTATGTTTCAACGGATTCCAAGCCTCAACATAGCAAGTGTCCCCAAGGTGTCGACTCCTGGTGTTTTTACAATAAAAGCATTGCACAAGGAAAGACACCCATGAGCCATCAGAAGATGCCTGTTAAACTAACAGAGCAGTTAGTTTGCAAAATATTACCTGTTTATCAAAGACTAGCAAGTGATGAACTGTTGTCAAGGTGTGTGCGTGGTGCTACTCAAAATCAAAATGAGTCACTACATGCACTAATTTGGAGAAAATGTCCCAAAATTACTTTTGTATCCTGCAGGAGAATAGAAATTGCAGCAGCAATTGCAGTAGCAGAGTTTAATATGGGCTGTTCTGCAACTCAGGAACTAAAATGTGAGCTAACCACCAGTGCAGTGACAAGTGTGCAGAAGAAAATTGTGAAGAGACGTGACAAACGCAGAATATACGAGAGCACGCGATCTTCATTGCAACATAAGAAAACAGCTCGCCTCAAAGAAAAACAGACAAAAATGCAGAGAGAGCTTGCCAGACAAAAGAGGGAGGGTCTCACATATGCTTCAGGGCAATTCTAATGTAGTAAGGTACTGTTCACTTTATTTTTGGTGCATGTTTTTAGAAAAATTGATTTTTCTCCACTTTACATTTTTTAATACATTATCTGATCCACACGCATTAATTTTTGAGCTATGGCTCTGAATTTCTTTCAGCATGTGCTTCATGTATGGGTCTACAACTTCAGTCTCTGGCTATAGGATTTAAGACTTGGTTTGGCTGTAACAAAATTTTAAATGCAAAAAAATATTTAAAAAATTCAATTCAATGTTCTGCATAATTAAAAAAATAATTTCCCTAAAAGTAATGTATTGTTCTTCCAGACAGAGACTGCAGTTGTTTATATAGTTAGTGGGCATGAAAAAATAACAGAGTTATTGCAATAGAATAATTACTGATGCGCATGCATTAATTTTAATACTGCGATAAAATTTAATTAAAACAATAATAAAAAATTAATTCCTTCAAAACTAATCATCAGAAATTACTGAAACTTGGTGTGGTGTTTTCTAATATAAAACCCTTTAGGCATGCAGAATTTGAAGTTTGTAGGTATAGAAATATAGAAAATAGAAATTTCAGTCCCGGTGTCCCTTAAGGGACAATGGTCATTGTGTGCCACTTCCCTACTGTGGAGAATTCCATTCGTCAGAGTCCAGAAGCTTCCCTTTCGAGAACGTTGCGCCTGATGTTTGTGTACTACATAAGTAGTCGCCTGATGCCCGGCAGGATCTACAGGTGAGTCGGTTTGTCAATTTGTGTTTCAGTGGACAACGGCGAGTGGGTTTCATGTGAGTTACACCATTGTTCGGTTGTGATGCGATTCGACGAATCTAGGTGTGTGCAACAGTGATTTAAGTGTAACGTCAGCACTGCGCTAACGGCTTAAGAGTCACGTTTGTTTAGAATAAGTGGTGATTTCATTTTCTATTATTGGATATCTCTAAATATTTAATTGATTTCCGGTTCTTGATACTGCACCTCCTTCTCTGATTTAAAATTAGATAGGGTTGTTTATGTCTAGTGACTGATAGACTTCTTAGCGAAGCTAGGCGGTGTAACCAAACGCTTATGCATTGGAGTGGCAAGACATCCGGAGGAGGGAGTGAATTTCATAAACACATATTATCGTAATAATTATATGGAAAAGCTTATACAGCTGGATAGATTCTGAAACTCTCATACCATAAGCCCAAAGAGGTTAAAAAAAACAGAAAAGCAAATTCGTTCAGCAGTAAATAATAAAACGGTCCTCATAATCACCTTGAAGTTTAAAAGCGTTCAAAAAATGAATCTTAAAAGACTCTCGAAGGTGTCAGAGAACTATTACATGTAAATCATAAAAAAAAGAACATCAATACATTATTTAGAGAAAAGTTAGGTAAATTTTCCTTCTTGGGTTCTACTTCATGAAATTTCAATAATGACGGAAGCATTTCATTTTAATTGGCAAAATTACACAATCTAGGTGACACTAAACCTTGAGTTGAATTGCGTCAATTTTAAGGTTACATTTTATGAGTATAAATATAGTGACGATGAATGATCTTTACATAAAAATCTCCTTGGCCAAGCACTCGAACACCCAATAGTTATACGTGTATATGTTGTCGAACTGGATTCACTACGTTTTTCACTCGGAGAGTACTTAATAGTACTTTCACAAAAGCAGGGTAATTTAGAAACGACCGTGACCTTTTGAGAAAGTTGTTGGCATCCTCTAGCGTTGTGCGAGGAAACCACAACAGATCCCTGTTAGTTATTAAGCCCCGAGAGAAACCAAAAAGCTTCTAGACAGTGTTGTGGTTGGCTCCACCATGTGGTTAGATGAGAGTGACTTTGTTGCCTCTGAGGTCGACAGAGTATTTTCCGAGACTAAAATAACCTATGGTAGGCCTTGTTAGTCAAACTTGGAAAACATTATCACGGTAAATATGACATGACGAAATGACTAGAAAATATTAAGATTTGGGTAGCTATGTGATCACTCATGCAATTATAATCTACCATCGCTTATTTTCTTCACTATTGGTCCCTAAACACATATGGTAGCGAAATATGTTTTAACTTGCACTAAAATGTATGTTTTCGCCATGAAATGGTGTGAATTCTCTGCAATCAAGGAAGGTAAATACATAACAGGTTATACATTTTGAGGTGTCGAATGTGTATCTTTCTCTCATATCCTAATTGTATATCATTAAGCTTTTAGGACGGTTGCATTATATGATACATTTAGACTGACAAATATAGCCTAAGCTCTGAATGGACTGCGAGAGTTTCAATTCCCACCACCGTCCTCCACGATTGAGACCTTTTTGTCCAATTTGTCCAGTTAACACAAACTGGCAAACACCGAGGAGGTAACCTAAACATTGGTCTGAAACATTTACTTAAAAAGTATCCTTTAATTACAACTGTTAAAAGTTACTAAAACAAACAATGTCTACACTATAGCACGTTTGACAGTATGAAACATTTATACATGAAGTCTGACAAAATAGAAAGAAAAGAAATCATCTACCCCATGTCGATCTTTTAATTCTTCCTTTTCTCACCCTGCAACCGTTGGTTACCATCAACGGAACTTGTAATAATAACATTAAATATTCTCAGAACAAATTTACTGATGAACTATTGATCTTCAACCTAGTTAAAAGCAGAAGCTCACACACATCAAATAACTTTATCAGGCATTGTGCTTACAACTTCCTGTCGTTTCTTTGGACACTATTTAATACAATCACTATTTGAAGCGTTTAATTATATCGTGACTGTGTGCGCTTCCAAATGTCAGCATTGTTTCGCCAAAGTCTTCAGAAAACAAGAAGAATTTGTAAATTTTACTTCGCAATGCCACAACTAACCGTTATACACGTGTACTCTATGCAGTTTAAAACGAGTACATTTTCTCTAAATATGCCCATCCATCTGCCAATCGCTGTTGACACTCGCTTCTGTCTTGTGACGGCAATAAGTAAAGAAGACTAAATGCGTCCGTATATTTACAGTACTAACACCTTATTCAAGTGAAAGAAGACATGTTTCTCGCATCCCCAGGAGACATAGGAAATGTACTCCGTTGTGCGGAAGTGTACACTTACTATGCAATGATATATGCGTAAATATGTATGTGTGTGTGCGCGCGCGCGCGTGTGTGTGTGTGTGTGTGTGTGTGTGAGAGAGAGAGAGAGAGAGAGAGAGAGAGAGAGAGAGAGAGAGAGAGAGAGAGAGAGAGAGAGAGAGAGAGAGGAAAGTTGACCACTTAGAGTTTTCTGTAAGGAATATGGCCATACAATAAGAAAATTAGCTATATGATACTTTGTGCAGTGGCGAGGTGTAACTGTCAAAGCGCATAAAGCTAACAATAAAAACAAAAAATTTCGTTAAAATAAAAGAAAACAATGATTCAAAGAACTAAAGCTATTCTTCTGTACTCTTTCTATTGTAAAGTCACACGTAGGAGCTTCTGGTATTCAAGACTGCTCACACTACAAGCTTTCCCGCTCCACTCAGATGATCCAGTTTCTCCTACAGCTATCCTACAATGCGCGCGCGAAGTGTTAGTCTAAAATGGAGAAAGTATGTAATTCACACACTTTTGCTATTAACTTAAACCTCCCCAAGGATTTCCCATTTCTCACAACTAAATACAAATCCTCGTGTCGTATCCCTAGAAGAACTTAAATACCAAATTTGCTATTTATCGAATTAATCGTTCTGGACTTGTGGGATATATTATTAAACGACCACCAACGGAGAGGGTGCAAATATTCGGGAGGGATAACTTTGAGTTTAGTGGAAGTACATATTTAGCCATTTAATGTATTCCCAAAAGCAACAAATTCCGGACGACACCGGCAGTTACTGTTGGTTAAAAATAAAAGCATGTGTCTTGTGACTTTGAAGGCTCACAATTTATAGGTTCACAATGCCTTCACCTTTTGACTTAACGTTGGAGGGTTTCCTTTAACCTGAAATATGAATGCAGTGTAATTCTAAGTTCTACGTACCCCGTGCTCATTCGAATATCATTTCATTCATCGTCCAATAAGACCTAACTTCGGATGCTTTCCCTTATCCTCAAAGATGAATGTCTGGTACCTCTAAGCTCTATGTATCCTGTACTCATTTGAACATCAGTTCATTCCTAGTCCGATATTACTTAAAGTTGGACTTCTTCCCTCATCCTGAAAGATGAATGTCTGGTACCTCTAAGCTCTATGTACCCTGTACTCATTTGAACATCATTTCATTCATTGTCCGATATTACTTGAAATTGGTGCCTTTCCCTCATCCTGAAAGATGAATGTCTGGTACCGCTAAGCTTTATGTACGCTGTACTCATAAGAACGTAATTTCATTCATAGTCCGATAAGCCTTAACTTTAGAGGTTTTCCTTTATCCTGAAATATAAATGGTAGTTCTAAGCTCTTTGTACCCTGTACTCATTTGAACATCAGTACACTCATAGTCCGATATCCCTTAGAGTTGGAGCCTTTCATTCATCCTGAAAGATGAATGTCTGGTACCGCTAAGCTCTATGTACCCTGTACTCATTTAAACCAAATTTCATTCATAGTCCGATATCACTTAAAGTTGCAGGCTTTCCCTTATCGTGAAATATGAATGTCTGGTACCTCTAAGCTGTATGTACCCTGTACTCATTTGAACATAATTTCATTCATAGTCCGATATGACTTGAAGTTGGAGGTTTTCCCTCATCCTGAACAATGAATATCCGGTAACTCTTAAATTCTGTGAGCCATAGGCTCGTTTGCCCGTCATTTCACCCATTAATTCATCGACCGATATGACAAAGCTGGAGGACGTTATATGAAAAAAAAAAGCTTTAGGGCTAAGAACCTTATTTTTAATAAGTACGCTGCATGACGTATATATATTATTATTAATTGTCAAAAATCTTTAGGACTTCCTACCAGGTGTAGAATTGTGCATGGTTTCGGAAACGAATTTTGAGGTTATATATCGCTAAGAACGTTTCAGTTTTTATTTCAACATTCATTAACTTCCATATGAGAAAATAAAGCTTCATTTTTTGGGGCTGACTTAAATCACACAATCGTGTAGGCACCCAATTAAGCGAGATTTTTTATTTAACTGCACATTGAAACAATATGCGATGATCTTACACTCCACTTAGCACTGCGTAAGAACATCATTATTGCTCTCATTGATAGTACGTTTGTTGATTACCAGTGTTTGTTACAACGCTCTGTAAATTTCTATTCTTAGCGCATATAAACTACATTTTCAAAATATATACGTATGTTCCAGAGGTCCAGAGGTAGTCCTAGTCGGGCGGGGCTTTCCCCGTCCGGGTGTCATATGCCGCAGTACCTAGCCGCTTTGCGGCTTAACCTGCGAAATGAAACTAGTAGATCCATGTTCTGCTGGGGTGTTTGGAATTGTTGATTGTTTGAAATTTTTAAAGGGTTTGGAATGGGTTGCCCCTCTTTGTCGTGGGCAGCTGCACTTAATCGTTCTCCTCTTTTGGGAGACACGATTTAGTTTTTGCTCCGTTTTGGGTACGGGTTGTGTAGCGCTTGGTCCTTTGGCGTAGAAGTTGTTCCCAGAGACATCTGGGGTTTTCCTTGGGTTACCCAAGTGGTCCCAGGACGTCTCTCGGCAGTCTGAAGGACGGCAAGCGTCTTTGATCTCTCGGGTCATACCTTCCCAGGGAGTTCACTAAAGGGTTGGGGTGCATTTGGATTTTCTCGTACATTGATCGTGCCCTCTCGCAAATGACGTCGACAATGTACGGGATCTGGGAGTGCTCATGTAGGATATGAGCCGGGAATCTCCAGCCTGTATCGTAGATGATGCGTAGTGCCTTGTTCTGCAGCGTCTGGAGTCTGACGAAAGTGGTATTAGCCACTGTTCCCCAGATCTCACAGCCGTACAGAATCATAGGCGGAACGATCGCCCGATACAGTTGGAGTTTAAGACGGATCGGCATGGTTGATCTGAAGATAGGTTATAGGCTCCGGAGTGCGACGTGCCCCAGCTGGACCTTGCCCTTGACGTGCGGAACGTAAGTTAACTTACGGTCAGCGTCACCCCGAGATACTTCGCCGTTTGCACCCAAGGGATTCGACGGCGCCGTAAAACGAAGTTCTGCTGCAACCGGTTGGCTATGGTTTTCGCCAGGAGAATAGCAGAGCTCTTCTCCGGGTTAATTGCCATTCGCCATTTTGCGCTCCATTCGCCAATGGCCCGGAGCTGGGTTTGGATTTGCCGGAAGCTGTACCGTGTATTCCTGTTGTCTGCGAAGATCATGAGATCGTCCGCATACTGACAGGTTTGGGTTTTGTGGTGTGTTGGGATGTCGGCCATGTAAGCTGCGAAGAGCGCCGGCGACAGCACGCTGCCTTCCGGTACTCCAGCGCCAATGGGCCGCTCGGTGGACAGCTTCCCCTCCATCTTTACTCGGAAGCTTCGGTTTCCGAGGAAACCGGCCACCAAGGAAATGTATGGACGGGGAATTTCATGCTCTAGGAGTTTGTAAATGAGTCCTTCATGCCAGGTAGTGGCGAATGCCTTCTCCACGTCGAGCAGCACTGCTACCGTTTTAGACCTTTCCTGGAAGCCCAGGGAGGCCTTCTCGGCAACCCGCAGTAGCTGCTCGGTCGTGGAGTGCCCAGAACGGAAGCCAAACTGGTGTTCCGGGATTAGGCCCCTTTCCTCCAGATGGGGAAGGAGCCGGGAGAGGAGCAGTTTTTCGAATACCTTCGATAAAACTGGGAGAAGGCTGATTGATCGGTAACTGGAAGGAAAAACCGGATTTTTCCCCGGCTTTAAAACGCACACCACGCGCGCCTCCTTCCAGATAGCTGGAAAGTGGCGCATGTATAGGCACGCGTTATAAATCCGGGTTAAGTGAATCACGGCTCTTCGTGGAAGGTGCTTGAGCATTTCCGCTGTCACACGGTCCTGCCCAGGTGCTTTGTTGGTTCTTAGAGAGTTAAGCGTGGTCGCTAACTCTCTAGGGGTAACGATGGGAATGTGGAACTCCTCGTGGTCAGGGGGCGGAGTTTCTAGGAAGTCCTCCACCACCTGTTCCACGAGGTCAGCATGGTCATCGTCCATTGGCTCTACCCTTGGTTGGAATTGAGTCTCCAGATAATCTGCTAGCGCCTCTGCCTTTTCTTTCGACTCGTAAACGAGTCGACATCTAGGGCTATGTAGGGGGTGCTAATGTACGGTTTTGTCTTTCCGCAGGCTACGGACTATTCGCCATGGTTTTCTCTCCTGGAGATTGGTTTGCCTTAACAAGTTTTCCCAGGCCTCTTTGCGGTGTGCTCTTAGGAGTCGTCTTGCCAGGGATTTGAACCTCTGGTGTACTTCTCCTATCCTGGGATGGCGAAATCTCTGCCACAGCTTTCTTACGGCGTTTTTAGCCCTTATGAGTTGTTTAATGGGTCCTGGGATATCTGTGGGGTTTGGCGTGTCTATTGGGATGCGGTGTGTGTGAGCACGGACCGCATTTAGGATGGATGTGGAGAACTCCTTGGCTACCGCCTCGAGTGACTCCACAGAGTCGATTCGAGGGCGGCTTCCACGGAGTTTTGGATGTCAAGAATGGCGGCATCCCAGTCGACTTCATCCACCCAGTCAGCCGTTGCCAGAGCTGCGACGGTAACGTCTGAATTGATCACAAGTGGGTTGTGGTCAGAATCCAGAGCATTCACCGCCGTGAGGTCCAGATGAAATGGAATGTTCTTGGTGATTGCGAAATCTATGACGTCCGCCCTGCCACGAGGCGGGAAGTGCGTTGGACCCCGCGGGCCATGCGCATGAAGGATCGGGTCTCCGCAGATGAAGCGGTAGATGCTCCTTCCCCTATCATTCTGGGTTCGGCTGTTCCATCCTGGGTGTTTGGCATTGAAGTCACCGGCTATGCACACTCGGTGGTCAAGGTTGAGGAGTGCCCTGTAATCCGCTTCATAGAAGGGATGGTTGGGCGGGTCATACACCGCCACAAGCACTAGGTCTGAACCGCCCAAGGAGAGCCTTATGGTGGTCGCCTCCAAGTGTTGAAGCGGAGGGATGGTAATGGGAGTATGGGTGATGTGATTTTTGATGAATATAGCTATACCGCCGCCCCGCCGGCCGACTCTATAGGCTCGGTGGACGGCGTAACTTGGCAGGTTAAATTGTATACCAGCATGCAGATGCGTTTCGCATACCATAAGGAGGTCAATCCCGTGGTTACTTACAAACTCCAAGATGCCCGGTCTCTGTTCCCGGACTCCGTTTGCGTTCCAGAACGCGGCTCTCAATGTTCGCTGAGTTTTTCTCAACGCCATTTACGAGCTGGAGTCAGGGAAGAGGAGCCGTGCAGTCTGTTGCATAATGCTGTGCTTCTGCAGAGCAGGGATGCGGGGATCTGTCAGTTGCTCCCTGCAGCGCCTCAGAATGGGGAGGGAGCGATGAATTAGTTCAGCGAACCAGGCAGAAAGCTCATGGAACTCCGCCAAGTCCTCATTGGAGACGCCAGTGTCCCAAACCGGCGCAGGTGTCGTTGGGAGGGGTGCCTCTCCCTCATTGGCTGTTGAAGCCACTGTAGCTGGAGCTGGTGGAGGGGGGAGAGCAGTGGCAGCAGGGCCGCTCTGTCTCCCCGCAGATTCTTGGGCGGATTGCCCGGCCGTTGCTGCCGCAGTTGCCGGCGGTTTCTCTCGCCGGGCAGCGGTGGCCTTCTTCTGGCGAGGAGGCCGCTGTGGCTTTGCTGCAGATGCAGCTGGTGGTTGTTTGGCGGTAGCTCCAGAGCTTACTGGCTGGGTCGCTGCCGGAATCTGGCTTGCCTCGGCCTGCTGCAGCACCTGTTCCTGCTTGCGCAGCGCCTGGGCAAAACTGACTCCAGGCCGAACTTGTGCTGGCTCCCTGGTTGTGTTTCTGCCCTGTCTTGCCTGCACTATGCGCAGTCTAGCGGGACAGCCGCCGTAGATGCCTATGTGTTCTCTCGGCAGTTGGCACACTTTTTCTCCTCTCTGGGGTTCGGGCATTCGTTGACGTGGTGAGGGCCTGAACATCGTATGTAGGCGGTCTTTCTCTCGCACGCATGGCTCGAGTGGTGGAAGCCCAAGCACCTGTAGCATTGGGCTGGCCCCTCTCTGCCATGGTACGGTTCGATCCTGATCTTGGTGTTGTAGAGGTGGGACACCTCGTCAATTTTGGGAAGACCTTCTCCCTCCTTCTCCACTATTACGAGGAATAGTGGCATGGGGGTCCTTACGGGCTCCTTGCCTTCCTCGCGGACTTGCCTGGTCAGCTGGACCACGGTACGCGGTGTAATGCCGTGTTCTTCCGCCAGGCCTACCTTTATGTCCTCCGGGTCGGTGTCAGATCCGAGACCTCGGATGACTCTGCGCACCAGGTTAGGTCGCTGCAGCGAGAACGTGTGGAATTCTATCCCCGCTTCGCGCAGCACCCCCCTGGCGGCTTCATGGTCCTCCGGAGTCGTGGTCTTTATGACCACCCGACTTGGAAAACGGGTGGCCTGGAAGCTAGCCTGGAGCTTAACCCTCAGTTCCCTCATGACCTTTATGTGGTTAGGGAACGGGTCCGACACAATTGGCGGGATTCTGGCCGCCTTTTGTGTGCGGGAGCTCTTGACGTCCGTTTGCACTGCAGGGGTGCTGGGAGCAGCACCCTCCGGCTTCGAACCGGAGTGCCTCTTGCGCCTTCCCTGCACGGTGACAAAACCTTCGGCGTCTGTGTCGCTCTCCGGTAGGGGAGTTGAGACGCCCTGGAGGGGGATGACGGTGTTGGAGCTCCCTGGTTTGGGGACTGGAGAGATCGGGACAGCTATCCCTTGGTTAAGAAGGCGGGAGGCCTTCTTCTGTTTCTTTTGCGCCTGGGCCTTGGCCTTCACGAGGTTTACCCGTGGGCCGGAAGAGGATGAGGTTGCAGAGGTTCTACTAGTCATCTCGTCAGGACTTACCTGGCGGCTGGTACTTGGCTTGTCTGAGTCTGTAGCAGGTGCCATCCGGCTCCCCACAGAGGGTCGAGCGCTGTTACACGCGCCGATTGGGGCGGACCCCGGGTCCCAACCTAAGTCGGGAACCTTGGCTTTGACCTTGTGGGCCTGAAGTTTCGTCTGTCTGTCTGTCGGTCCCAAGTACTGTGTTCCTCTGGACCCTGGAGTTGCTGCTGAGGGAGTAGCTCGCCGCGCTAGCTCTAGCAAGTCTGCTAGGAGAGGGTTGGCTGGGCTGCTGCTGCTTGCCAGTGCAGGAGAAGGCACTGCTGCGCCTGCAGAAGAAGGCTGTTGCGCAGGCTACGCTACGCAGAGGAGAAGGCACTGCTTCGCCGGGCTGCTGCTTCCTTTTTGGGCACACTCCAGAGAACGCGTTTTACAGTCCACGTGCTCGTGCCTTGAAGAACTGGCGCAACCCGTCTAGAATGCTGCTCCTCTCGACGAATGGAGTGTACTGAAGAACTCGAGACGGACGATGCCGAGCATTCGAGTGACGAGTCCGGAATGAGACGGGGAGTCGAGCGAGACGATATACGTATGTTCCAGAGGTCCAGAGGTAGTCCTAGTCGGGCGGGGCTTTCCCCGTCCGGGTGTCATATGCCGCAGTACCTAGCCGCTTTGCGGCTTAACCTGCGAAATGAACTAGTAGATCCATGTTCTGCTGGGGTGTTTGAATTTGTTTACTGTTTGAAATTTTGGAGAGGTTTGGAATGGGTTGCCCCTCTTTGTCGTGGGCAGCTGTACTTAATCGTTCTCCCTTTTTGGGAGACACGAATTAGTTTTTTGCCCCGTTTTGGATACGGGTTGTGTAGCGCTTGTCCTTTGGCGTAGAAGTTGTTCCCAGAGACATCTGGGGTTTTCCTTGGGTTACCCAAGGGGTCCCAGGACGTCTCTCGGCAGTCTGAAGGACGGCAAGCGCCTTTGATCTCTCGGGTCATACCTTCCCAGGGAGTTCACTAAAGGGTTGGGGTGAATTTGGATTTTCTCGTACATTGATCGTGCCCTCTCGCGAATGACATCGACAATGTACGGGATCTGGGAGTGCTCATGTACGATATGAGCCGGGAATCTCCAGCCTGTATCGTAGATGATGCGTAGTGCCTTGTTCTGCAGCGTCTGGAGTCTGACGAAAGTGGTATTAGCCACTGTTCCCCAGATCTCACAGCCGTACAGAATCATAGGCGGAATGATCGCCCGATACAGTTGGAGTTTGAGACGGATCGGCATGGTTGATCTGAAGATAGGGTATAGGCTCCGGAGTGCGACGTGCCCCAGCTGGACCTTGCCCTTGACGTGCGGAACGTAAGTTAACTTACGGTCCAGCGTCACCCCGAGATACTTCGCCGTTTGCACCCAAGGGATTCGACGGCGCCGTAAAACGAAGTTCTGCTGCAACCGGTTGGCTATGGTTTTCGCCAGGAGAATAGCAGAGCTCTTCTCCGGGTTAATTGCCATTTGCCATTTTGCGCTCCATTCGCCAATGGCCCGGAGCTGGGTTTGGATTTGCCGGAAGCTGTACCGTGTATTCCTATTGACTGCGAAGATCATGAGATCGTCCGCATACTGACAGGTTTGGGTGTTGTGATGAGTTGGGATGTCGGCCATGTAAGCTGCGAAGAGCGCCGGCGACAGCACGCTGCCTTCCGGTACTCCAGCGCCAATGGGCCGCTCGGTGGACAGCTTCCCCTCCATCTTTACTCGGAAGCTTCGGTTTCCGAGGAAACCGGCCACCAAGGAAATGTATGGACGGGGAATTTCATGCTCCAGGAGTTTGTAAATGAGTCCTTCATGCCAGGTAGTGGCGAATGCCTTCTCCACGTCGAGCAGCACTGCTACCGTTTTAGACCTTTCCTGGAAACCCAGGGAGGCCTTCTCGGCAACCCGCAGTAGCTGCTCGGTCGTGGAGTGGCCAGAACGGAAGCCAAACTGGTGTTCCGGGATTAGGCCCCTTTCCTCCAGATGAGGAAGGAGCCGGGAGAGGAGCAGTTTTTCGAATACCTTCGATAAAACTGGGAGAAGGCTGATTGATCTGTAACTGGAAGGAAAAACCGGATTTTTCCCCGGCTTTAAAACGCACACCACGCGCGCCTCCTTCCAGATAGCTGGAAAGTGGCGCATGTATAGGCACGCGTTATAAATCCGGGTTAAGTGAATCACGGCTCTTCGTGGAAGGTGCTTGAGCATTTCCGCTGTCACACGGTCCTGCCCAGGTGCTTTGTTGGTTCTTAGACAGTTAAGCGTGGTCGCTAACTCTCTAGGGGTAACAATGGGAATGTGGAACTCCTCGTGGTCAGGGGGTATGTTACTTTTAAGCAGCCGTATTTAAAATCGAATGACGAGTATTTGTTCCGTATTGAATACATATTCCGTTCATTTTATCCTACATTGTCTAGAACAGCAAATGTTTTTGATCGCTGTTTCAACAATATATAGGTTTTCTGAATTAATATATAACTTTATTTATGCGCATTAATTTAAATACTTATAATAAATCGAGAATTTCCCGTATAACTGGTAATAAGACCAATGGCGCCATCTCTGTTTGGAATGAGTGGACTATCAGGCTGCAGTCACGTCTGTTGCGAACAGTGGCGTTGAGAAAATAAACAAATTACGACTCTCGGGCCCTGCATCTGGAAAAGCAAAAACAAATAATGGAGAAAATATTAATATACTGAGCTGTTCCTTTATATCACTAGTAATATTATATGTAATCTTCCTGTCATTTCACGCTAATGTTACGAAAGTATTTAGCAACGGTGAATGTTTTGCTGAATATTTTACTCCTGCTTTTCCGTTCTTTCCCTACTCGTGTACATGTGTGTGCTGAACCATTTTTTAGATCCTCCTTGTCACTTATCTGAATTTTCTGACACTTACACTTATCTGAAATCGGAGTCATTCGTCATTTAGAGATGAATGTCTGGTACCTGTAAGCTCTATGTACCCAGTACTCATTTGACTATAATTTCATTCTTAGTCCGATAGCACTTAAAGTTGGAGTTTTTCCCTCATCCTGAAAGATAAATGTATGGTACCTCTAAGCTCTATGTACCCTGTACTCAATTAAACATGATTTTATTCATAGTCCGATATCACTTAAAGTTGGAGTTTTTCCCTCATCCTGAAAGATGAATGTCTGGTACCTCTAAGCTCTAAGCACCATGTACTCAATTGAACATAATTTCATTCATAGTCCGATATGACTTGAAGTAGGAGGTTTTCGCTCATCCTGAAAAATGAATGTCGGGTAACTCTTAGGCAGCCTTAGGCTCATTTGCCCATCATTGCACACATTAATTCATCGACCGATATGACAAAGCTGGAGGACGTTAAATGAAAAAACTTTAGTGATAAAGAACGTTATTTTTATTAACTACGCTGCATGAAGTATATCAATTAATTAATTGTCAAAGATCTTTAGGACTTCCTGCCAAGTGTAAAATTGTGCATGGCTTCGGAAACGAATTTTGAGGTTATATATCGCCAAGAATGTTTCAGTTTCTATTTCAAAATACATTAACTTCCATATGAGAAAATAAAGCTTCAATTTTTGAAAATATACGATTCGGTACATCATTTGGCCACACTGCCACATAGTTGCAATGCGGCGAAGGTTGAGAGAAGCGAGATTTTCTTATAGTGTGTTTGTTTTTTAATTACACCTTACAAAGTTAAGTCATAAGACGATGAATGACATGGGTGAAATGACGCCCAAAGAGCCAAGGGTCCATAGAGCTTACAATGACCCAACATTCGTCTTTTCAACATAAGGGAAAACCCCGAGATAAAACCTTATGCAGATAACTCGCCCTGTACGAGATTCGAGCTCGTCACCTCTTGAACGTGAGGTGGACTTCCACTTAAGCTGAATTATTTACTGGTATCCTTTATTCTGAGTTTGGGCCAGAGGTTTGGGCTGACTTAAATCACACAATCGTCTAGGCACCCAACTAACGAGATTTTTTATTTAATTGCCCATTGACACAAGATGCGATGTTTTATAATTCTTTTATTACTGCATAGGAATAACTGTTATTGTTAGTACATTTGTGGATTACCAATATTTGTTAGAACGCTCTGTAAATTTCTATTCTTGCTACAATGAACTCTGAAATTCAGCCCATGATCCTACCCGCTGTTTTAACAATAAATAGCTTTTCTGAATCAATATAACTTATTTATGCGCATTTAGTTTAAATACTTATACACATCGCGATATTCCCGTATAACTTTTAATACGATCGTTGGCGCCATCTCTGTTTGGAAAGAGTGGACTATCAGGCTACAGTCACGTCTGTTGCGAACAGTTGCGCGGAGAAGATCAACAAATTCCAACTCTCGGGCGCTGCATCTGGAGACGCCAAAACAAATGGAGAAAACATTAATTTACAGAGCTGTTACTTGATATCACTAGTAATATTATATGTAATTTTCCTGTCATTTCACGCTAATGATACGAAATGTGAACGTTTTGCTAAATATTCTACTCTTGATATTCCGTACCTTCCCTATTCGTGTACATCTGTCAGGTGAACCATTTTTTAGATCCTCCTTGTCATTTCTCTGATTTTCTAATACTTATACTTTTCTAAAATCAGGATTCATTCATTTTTTATCTCTTCGCCCCATAACGAAAATGAAATTGCAGGTTCTTCAATCTGAAAACCTAAAAGCTGTAGATTTTCCCTCATCCTGAAAGATGAATGTCTGTTACCTCTAAGCTCTGTGTACCCTGTACTCATTTGAACATAATTTCATTCATACTCCGATAGCACTTAAAGTTGGAGGATTTACCTTATCCTGAAAAAATGAATATCTGGTACCGCTAAGCTCTATGTACCTTGAACTCATATGAACATAATTTCATTCACAGTCCGATATCACTTAAATTTGGAGGTTTTCGCGGATCCTGAAAAATGAATGTCGGGTAACTTTTAGGCAGCCTTAGCCTCATTTGCCCCTCATTCCACCCATTCATTCATCCACCGATATGACAAAGCTGGAGGACGTTAAATGGAAGAAAACACTTAAGTGCTAAAGAACCTTATTTTTATTAACTACTCTGCATGAAGTATATTAATTGTCAAAATTCTTTAGGACTTCCTACCAGGTGTAAAATTGTGCATGGTTTCGGAAACGAATTTTGAGGTTATATATCGCCAAGAACGTTTCAGTTTCTATTTCAACATTCATTAACTTCCATATGAGAAAATAAAGCTTCTTTTTTTGAAAGTATACGATTCTGTACATCATTTGGCTACACTGCCACATAGTTGCAATGCGGCGAAGGTTGAGAGAAGCGAGATTTTCGTATTGTGTGTTTGTTTTTTAATTACATCTTACAAAATTAAGTCATATAAAACGATGAATGAAATGGGTGAAATGACGCCCAAAGAGCCAAGGGTCCATAGAACTTAAAATGACCCAACATTCGTCTTTTCAACATAAGGGACAACCCCGAGGAAAAACCTATTGCAGATAGCTCGCCTTGTAGGAGATTCACGCTCGGGACATCTTGAAAGTGAGGTGGATTACCACTTAAGCTGAATTATTTACTGGTATCCTTCATTCTTAGTCTGGGCCACAGGTTTAGGCTGACTTAAATCACACAATCACCTAGGCACCCAAATAAGGGGACTGGTTTTTTAATTGCACATTGAAACAATATGCGAAGTTTTAAAATTCGCTTAGCACAGCATAAGAATAAGAGTTACTTTTAGAATATTTGTGGATTACCAATATTTGTTAGAACACTCTGTAAACTTCTATTCTCTCTACAGATAGCTCTGAAATTCCAAAAATAGATGTGTCTTATCTTAAAGCCGCCGTATTTAAAACCGAAGGTGGAGCATATTTTCCGTATTAAATACCTGTTCTGTCCATTTTACTCTAAATTATCTATAACAGCCGATGTATTTGCCCGCTGTTTAAACAATATATAGGTTTCGAGACTGAATACAACTTATTTATGCGCATTTAATCTAAATACTTATAACAAATGGAGATTGTCCGGTATAACTGGTAATAAGAACTTAGGCGCCATCTCTGTGTGGAATGAGCAGACTATCAGCCTGCAGTCACGTCTGTTGCGAACAGTAGCCCGAGAAATTAAACAAATTACGACTCTCGGGCGCTGTATCTGGAAACGCTAAAACAAATAAAAGAGAAAATATTAATTTACTGAGCTGTTAATTTATATCACTAGTAATATTATTTTAATCTTCCTGTCATTTCACGCTAATGTTACGAAAGTATTTAGCAACGGTGAATGTTTTGCTGAATTTTTTACTCCCGCTTTTCCGTTCTTTCCCTCCTCGTGTACATGTGTGTGCTGAACCATTTTTTAGATCCTCTTTGTCATTTGTCTGTCTTTTCTAATACTTATACTTTTCTGAAGTCCGAGGTCATTCGTCATTTTATAGCTCTTCACCACATAACGAAAATGAAATTTCAGGGTTTTCACTATGAAAAAAAAAATTGACAAACGTTTGAACTGCTGTATTTCCCTCCTTCCCTTGCACCTACAAAAAAATTAGCTATATGATACTTTGTGCAGTGGCGAGGCGTAACTGTCAAAGCACATAAAGCTAACAATAAAAACAAAAACAAAAATAGTTAAAATAAGAGAGAACAATAATTCAAAGAACTAAAGCTATTATTCTGTACTCTTTCTATTGTACAGTCACACGCACGCCCTTCTGGAATTCAAGACTGCTCACACTACAAGCTTTCCCGCTCCACTCAGATGATCCAGTTTCTCCTGCAGCCAACCTACAATGTGCGCGCGAAGTGTTAGTCTAAAATGTAGAAAGTATGTAATTCACACACTTTTGCTATTAACTTAAAACTGCACAAGGATTTCCTATTTCTCACAACTAAATACAAATCGTCGTGTCGTATCCCTAGAAGAACTTAAATACCAAATTTGCTATCTATCCAATTAATCGTTCTGGACTTGTGGGATATATTATTAAAGGACTTTCAACGGGAGAGGCTGCAAATATTCGGGAGGGGTAATTTTGAGTTTAGTGGAAGTACATATTTAGCCATTTAATATATTCCCAAAAGCAACAAATCACGGACGACACCAGCAATTACTGTTGGTTATAAATAAAAGTATATGTCTTGTGACTTTGAAGGTTCACAATATATAGGTTCACAATGCCTTCACCTTTTGACTTAACGTTGTAGGGTTTCCTTTAACCTGAAATATGAATGCAGTGTAATTCTAAGC
Organism: Mantis religiosa; assembly: GCA_030765055.1. Lineage (NCBI taxonomy): Eukaryota > Metazoa > Arthropoda > Insecta > Mantodea > Mantidae > Mantis > Mantis religiosa. The sequence continues at coordinate 431,045,451 of CM060950.1, forward strand.
TCTACGTACCCTGTGCTCATTTGAATATCATTTCATTCATCGTAAAATAAGACTTAACTTCGGATGCTTCCCCTTATCCTCAAAGATAAATGTCTGGTACATCTAAGGTCTATGTATCCTGTACTCATTTGAACATCATTTCATTCCTAGTCCGAATTACTTAAAGTTGGACTTCTTCCCTCATCCTGAAAGATGAATGTCTGGTACCTCTAAGCTCTATGTACCTTGTACTCATTTGAACATCAGTTCATTCATAGTCCGATATCACTTAAAGTTGGAGGCTTTCCCTTATCGTGAAAGATGAATGTCTGGTACCTCTAAGCTGTATGTACCCTGTACTCATTTGAACATAATTTCAATCATAGTCCGATATGACTTGAAGTTGGAGGTTTACCCTCATCCTGAACAATGAATATCCGGTAACTTTTAACTTCTGTGGGCCATAGGCTCATTTGCCCGTCATTTCACCCATTAATTCATCGACCGATATGACAAAGCTGGAGGACGTTATATGAAAAAAAAACTTTAGGGCTAAGAACCTTATTTTTAATAAGTACGCTGCATGAAGTATATTTATCAATTAATTGTCAAATATCTTTAGAACTTCCTACAGGTGTAGAATTGTGCATGTTTTCGGAAACGAATTTTGAGGTTATATATCGCCCAGAACGTTTCAGTTTCTATTTCAACATTCATTAACTTGCATATGAGTAAATAAAGCTTCATTTTTTTTGGCTGACTTAAATCATACAATCGTCTAGGCACGCAATTAAGCGAGATTTTTTATTTAACTGCACATTGAAACAATATGCGATGATCTTACACTCCACTTAGCACTGCGTAAGAACATCATTTTTGCTCTCATTGATAGTACATTTGTTGATTACCAGTGTTTGTTACAACGCTCTGTAAATTTCTATTCTTAACACATAGAAACTATATTTTCAAAATAAATACGTATGTTATTTTTAAGCCGCCGTATTTAAAATCGAATGTGGAGCATCTGTTCCGTATTGAATACATTTTCCGTTCATTTTATCCTACATTGTCTAGAACAGGAAATGTTTTTGATCGCTGTTTCAACAATATATAGGTTTTCTGAATTAATATATAACTTTATTTATGCGCATTTAATTTAAATACTTATAATAAATCGAGACTTCCCCGTATAACTGGTAATAAGAACAATGGCGGCATCTCTGTTTGGAAAGAGTGGACTATCAGGCTGCAGTCACGTGGGTTGCGAACAGTGGCGCTGATAAAATAAACAAATTCCGACTTTCGAGCGCTGCATCTGGAGACGCCAACACAAATAATGGAGAAAATATTAATTTACTGAGCTGTTACTTCATATCACTAGTAATATTATATGTAATCTCCTTCCCTATTCATGTACATCTGTCTGGTGAACCATTTTTTAGATGCTCCTTGTCATTTCTCTGAATTTTCTAATACTTATATCTTTCTAAAATCGGGATTCATTCGACATTTGTGATCTCTTCGCCACATAACGAAAATGAAATTTCAGGTTCTTCAGTCTGAAGAAATATTTGACGATCGCTTGAATTGCTGTATTTCCCTCCCACCCTTGCAGCTACAAGAAAATTAGCTATATGATACTTTGTGCAGTGGCGAGGAGTAACTGTCAAAGCGAATAAAGCTAAATACAAAAAAAAAAAAAAAAAAAAAAAAAAAAAAAAAAAAAAAAAATCCGTTAAAATAAGAGAGAACATCGACTGAAAGAACTGACCCTACTCTTCTGTACTCTTTCTATTGTACAGTCACACGTAGGTCCTTCTGGTATCAAAGACTGCTCACACTACAAGCTTTCCCGCTCCACTCAGAAGTTCCAGTTTCTCCTGTAGCTAACCTAAAATGCGCGCGCGAACTGTTAGTCTAAAATGGAGAAAGTAGGTAATTCACACTCTTTTGCCAATAACTTAAAACTCCACAAGGATTTCTTATTTCTCACAACTAAATACAAATCGTCGTGTCTTATCCCTAGAAGAACTTAAATAACAAATTTCATATTGAACGAATTAATTGTTCTGGACTTGCGGAAATATTATTAAACGACCCCCAACGGGAGAGGCTGCAAATATTCGAGAGGGATAATTTTGAGTTTAGTGGAAGTAAATATTTAGATATTTGATGCATTCCCAAAACCCAGAAATTCCGGAGGACACTAGCAATTACTGTTGGTTATACATAAAATATATAACTTGTGATTTTGTAGGCTCACCATATATAGGTTCACAATGCCTTCACCATTTGACTTTACGTTGAAGCGTTTCCTTAACCCGAAATATGAATGCAGTGTAATTCTGAGCTCTACGTACCCTGTGCTCATTCGAATATTATTTCATTCATCGTCCAATAAGTCTTAACTTCGGAGGTTACCCTTATCCTGAACAGCAATGTCTGGTACCGCTAAGCTCTATGTACCCTGTACTCAATTGAACATAATTTCATTCATAGTCCGATATTACTTAAAGTTGGAGTTTTTCCCTCATCCTGAAAGATCAATGTCTGGTACCGCTAAGCTCTATGTACCTTGTACTCATTTGAACATAATTTCATTCATAGTTCGATAGCACTTAAAGTTGGAGTTTTTCCCTCACACAGAAAGATAAATGTCTGGTAGCGCTAAGCCCTATGTATCCTGTACTCATTTGAACATAATTTCATTCATAGTCCGATAGCACTTAAAGTTGGAGTTTTTCCCTTATCGTGAAAGATGAATGTCTGGTACCTCTAAGCTCTATGTACCCTGTACTCATTTGAACAAAATTTCATTCATAGTCCGATAGCACTTGAAGTTGGAGGTTTTCCCTCATCCTGAAAGATGAATGTCTGGTACCGCTAAGCTGTATGTACCCTGTACTCATTTGAACAAAATTTCATTCATAGTCCGATAGCACTTGAAGTTGGAGTTTTTCCCTCATCCTGAAAGATGAATGTCTGGTACCTCTAAGCTCTATGTACCCTGTACTCAATTGAACATAATTTCATTCATAGTCCGATATGACTTGAAGTTCAACTTTTTCCCTCATCCTGAAAGATGAATGTCTGGTACCTCTAAGCTGTATGTACCCTGTACTCATTTGAACAAAATTTCATTCATAGTCCGATATCACTTAAAGTTGGAGTTTTTCCCTCATCCTGAAAGATGAATGTCTGGTACCTCTAAGCTCTATGTACCCTGTACTCAATTGAACATAATTTCATTCATAGTCCGATATGACTTGAAGTTCAGCTTTTTCCCTCATCCTGAAAGATGAATGTCTGGTACCGCTAAGCTGTATGTACCCTGTACTCATTTGAACAAAATTTCATTCATAGTCCGATATCACTTAAAGTTGGAGTTTTTCCCTCATCCTGAAAGATGAATGTCTGGTACCTCTAAGCTCTATGTACCCTGTACTCAACTGAACATAATTTCATTCATAGTCCGATATGACTTGAAGTTCAACTTTTTCCCTCATCCTGAAAGATGAATGTCTGGTACCTCTAAGCTGTATGTACCCTGTACTCATTTGAACATAATTTCATGCATAGTCCGATATGACTTGAAGTTGGAGGTTTTCGCTCATCCTGAAAAATGAATGTCGGGTAACTCTTAGGCAGCCTTAGCCTCATTTGCCCCTCATTCCACCCATTAATTCATCGACCGATATGACAAAGCTGGAGGACGTTAAATGGAAGAAAAAACTTTAGTGCTAAAGAACCTTATTTTTATTAAGTACGCTGCATAAAGTATATTAATTGTCAAAATTCATTAGGAGTTCCCGCCAGGTGTAATATTGTGCATGGTTTCGGAAACGAATTTTGAGGCTTTATATCGCCAAGAACGTTTCAGTTTCTATTTCAACATTAACTTCCATATGAGAAAATAAAGCTCCATTTTTTGTAAATATACGATGCTGTACATCATTTGGCCACACTGCCACATAGTTGCAATGCGGCGAAGGTTGAGAGAAGCGAGATTTTCTTATAGTGTGTTTGTTTTTGAATTACATCTTACAAAGTTAAGTCATATAAGACGATGAACGATATGGGTGAAATGACGCCCAAAGACCCCAGGATCCATAGAGCTTACAACGACCCAACATTCCTCTTTTCAACATAAGGGAAAATCCCGAGAAAATCTTATGCACATAACTTACCCCGTACGACATTCGCGCTCGGGAAATCTTGAACGTGAGGTGGACTACCACTTAAGCTGAATTATTTACTGGCATGCTTTATTCTTAGTCTGGGCCAAAGGTTTGGGCTGACTTAAAACACACAATCATCTACGTACCCAATTAACGGGAATTTTTATTTAATTGCCCATTTCAACATGCAAATTTCACATGAAACAACATGCAAATTTCACATTCAAAAAATACCCATGTGTATTCAAACACACACACGCTGTGGGGTCGTTGAAGGGTTATCCTCCTCCGCAAAGGAGGGCCCTTCGACTCTTGCCATACCGGGACTAGGTCCCTTACTGGCATGGTGATGGGTGTTTAACAGGGATGGTGGTTAGATGGTGGCGATTAAAGTTGAGATAGGTGTAAGATTAGGGATGTTTGATTAATGGGAAAATGACTTGAGTTATTGATTTCCTAGGATAAGTCTGGGACGCTTGTATCTTTCTCCTGGATCAAGATCATATTCCCCGAGACCTCGGATAAGGTTATTGAAACTGGAAGGTAATTTTGCATAGAAGGCATGGGATAGTTGTAATATGTAGTCAAAAAGTTTTGGGAAGGAAAGATCAGAATGGATATTTTCGTTTGGGATGTACCAATCGGCAGCAACTGCTGACCGAAGGTAGCGGTTTTGGAGAATCTGCAGTTTGTACAGATGGGATTTGGCCGCTGCACCCCAGACTTGGCAAGCGTAAGTGTATTATTTTAAAGCAGCCGTATTTAAAATCGAATGACGAGCAGTTGTTCCGTATTGAATACACATTGCGTCCATTTTATCCTATATTGTCTGGAACAGCAAATGTTTTTGATCGCTGTTTAAACAATATGTAGGTTTTCTGAATTAATATATAACTTATTTATGCGCATTTAATTTAAATACTTATAACTAATCGAGATTTTCCCGTATAACTTTTAATAAGACCTTTACCGCCATCTCTGGGTGGAATGAGTGGACTATCAGGCCGCAGTCACATCTGTTGCGAACAGTGGCGCTGAGAAAATAAACAATGTACAACTCTCGAGCAGTGCATCTGGAGACGACAAAACAAATAAAGGAGAAAATATTAATTTACTGAGCTGTTACTTGATACCACTAGTAATATTATATGACATCTTTCTGTTTTTTCACGCTAATGTTACGAAATGTGAATGTTTTGCTAAATATTCTACTCCTGCTTTTCCCTACCTTTCCTGTTCGTGTACATCGGTGTGGTGAACCATTTTTTAGATCCTCCTTGTCATTTCTCTGAATTTTCTAATACTTATACTTCACTAAAATCGGGATTCATTCCTCATTTTTATCCCTTCGCCACATAACGAAAATGAAATTTCAGGTTCCTCAGTCTGAAAAAATATTTGACGATCGCTTGAATTGCTGAATTTCCCTCTCGCCCTTGCAGCTACAAGAAAATTAGCTATATGATACTTTGTGCAGTGGCGAGGCGTAACTGTCAAAGCTAAATACAAAAAAAAAAAAAAAAAAAAAAAATCCGTTAAAATAAGAGAGAGCATTGACTGAAAGAACTAACCCTACTGTTCTGTACTCTTTCTATTGTACAGTCACACGTAGGTCTTTCTGGCATTCAAGACTGCTCACACCACAAGCTTTCACGCTCCACTCAGATGTTCCAGTTCTTCCTGCAGCTAACCTACAATGCGCGTGCGAACTGTTAGTCTAAAATGGAGAAAGTATGTAATTCACACTCTTTTGCCATTAACTTAAAACTGCACAAGGATTTCCTATTTCTCACAACTAAATACAAATCGTCGTGTCGTATTCCTAGAAGAACTCAAATAACAAATTTCATATTGAAAGAATTAATCGTTCTGGACTTGCGCGAAATATTATTAAACGATCCCCAACGGGCGAGGGTGCAAATATTCGGGCGGGATAATTTTGAGTTTAGTGGAAGTAGATATTTAGCCATTTTAAGCATTCCCAAAACCCAGAAATTCCGGACGACACCAGCAATTACTGTTGGTTATACATAAAAGTATATGTCTTGTGATTTTGTAGGTTCACAATATATAGGTTCACAATGCCCTCACCTTTTGACTTTACGTTGGAGGGTTTCCTTTAACCTGAAATATGAATGCAGTGTAATTCTAAGTTCTACGTACCCCGTGCTCATTCGAATGTCATTTCATTCATCGTCCAATAAGACATAACTTCGGAGGTTACCCTTATCTGAACATCAATGTCTGGTACCGCTAAGCTCTATGTACCCTGTACTCATTTGAACAAAATTTTATTCATCGTCCGATATCACTTAAAGTTGGAGTTTTTCCCTCATCCTGAATGATGAATGTATGGTACGTCTAAGCTCTATGTACCCTGTACTCATTTGAACAAAATTTTATTCATAGTCCGATATCGTTTAAAGTTGGAATTTTTCCCTCATCCTGAAAGATGAATGTATGGTACCTCTAAGCTCTATGTACCCAGTACTCATTTGAACATAATTTTATTCATAGTCCGATATCACTTAAAGTTGGAGTTTTTCCCTCATCCTGAAAGATGAATGTATGGTACGTCTAAGCTCTATGTACCCTGTACTCATTTGAACAAAATTTTATTCATAGTCCGATATCGTTTAAAGTTGGAATTTTTCCCTCATCCTGAAAGATGAATGTATGGTACCTCTAAGTTCTATGTACCCTGTACTCATTTGAACATAATTTTATTCATAGTCCGATATCACTTAAAGTTGGAGTTTTTCCCTCATCCTGAAAAATGATTGTCGGGTAACTCTTAGGCAGCCTTAGGCTCATTTGCCCATCATTGGACACATTAATTCATCGACTGATATGACAAAGCTGGAAGACGTTAAATGAATAAAACTTTAGTGCAAAAGAACCTTATTTTTATTAACTACGCTATATGAAGTATATCTATTAAATAATTGTCAAAGATCTTTAGGACTTCCTGCCAAGTGTAAAATTGTGCATGGCTTCGGAAACGAATTTTGAGGTTATATATCGCCAAGAATGTTTCAGTTTCTATTTCAACATTCATTAACTTCCGTATGAGAAAATAAAGCTTCATATTTTGAAAATATACGATTCTGTACATCATTTGGCCACACTGCCACATAGTTGCAATGCGGCGAAGGTTGAGAGAAGCGAGATTTTCTTATAGTGTGTTTGTTTTTTAATTACATCTTACAAAGTTAAGTCACAAGACGATGAATGACATGGGTGAAATGACGCCCAAAGAGCCAAGGGTCCATAGAGCTTACAATGACCCAACATTCGTCTTTTCAACATCAGGGAAACCCCCGAGAAAAAACCTTATGCAGATAACTCGCCCTGTACGAGATTCGAGCTCGGGACCTCCTGAACGTGAGTTGGACTACCACTTAAGCTGAATTATTTACTGGTACTCTTTATTCTTAGTTTGAAGCACAGGTTTGGGCTGACTTAAGTCACGCAATCGTCTAGGTACCCAACTAAGGAGATTTTTTATTTAATTGCCCATTGAAACAATATGGGATGTTTTACCATTCGCTTAGAAATTCATAAGAATAACAGTTATATTTAGTACATTTGTGGATTACCAATGTTTGTTAGAACGCTCTGTAATCTTATTCACAGTAATTCTTTTATCCGTCATGTCAGTAGTTTAAATTTCAGTTCTGAGTAATTAAAAGTATTTGTACATACATACATACCAACGACTTTGGACTCTAGAGGAAATAGAGATTACGAACCATTCATAAACAAAGATATAATGTGACCAGACACGTTCTGCCAGGGCAGCAAGAAAATTATTGATTCCTCTCGCTGGAATTGGCTTATTCAAAGTAATACTTTGATCACGTCATGTCAAACATTAACATTTCAGTTCTGAGTAATTTACAATTCTGAGTAATTACGAGATGGACTACCACTTAAGCTGAATTATTTACTGGTACCCTTTATTCTTAGTTTGAACCACAGGTTGGGGATGACTTAAATCACACAATCGTCTAGGCACCCAATTAAGCGAGATTTTTTATTTAATTGCCCATTGAAACAATTTGCGATGATCTTACACGTCACTTAGCACTGCGTAAGAACATCATTATTGTCCTCATTGATAGTACAAGTTTTGAACGCCTGGTGGTAATTTTTGGCACTACAAAGTCAGTCGGTAATGCAGCTACCTGTACTATCAACCGATCGCAACTGCAGGATGTTCTGAAGTGCAACATTTAAATATTAACAGAGTTTTTAATGGTCTTCCCTATCTGCGGAGAAAGACATTAAACACATAGGTGACGTTATCACCATGTCCACTCCTTTCAGTTTATCTTATTTTAGAATACCAACCAAGATTGTCATTTTTGTTTTAAATTGCCAATGATTTTATTTACTTGCAATAAGGTGGGAAAATAGATAAGACTATGGTTTGGTATTATATAGTGTAATTCTTTATGTACAACTTTTTGCCATTAATTAAATCAAAGGCTGTCATCACTGAAATATACAATTCAGTAATAGACTAATTATAACAAAGTGATTCCCTGCCATGCACGGAGAATGTCAGTATTTACTTTCATGTAAACCACTATACAGTCACTCAAAAAAGTATTCGACTGATTATTATTGCTAATTTTGAAAGCAAATAAAGCTTAGAAAATTAAATAATAAAGCTCATCTTCAATACTAGTTATTTATTATGGTCTTATAATCCATTATACATGAAAAAAAAACATTATTTTCTGTTGTAACATAAGAAAAATAATCAATATTACAAGTATCTTTCTTCATGCCAAAAATATATTTGTCTCCAGCAAATAGATTATTGTTTTGACTAATTGATGTACATTCTTAATACTTGGTGGCTTTTCCGTTTCTTTATCTCTATTCTCTTTATTTCTTGAGCTCATCTTCAATACTAGTTCATTTACTATGGCCTTATAATCCATTATACATTAAAAAAACATTATTTTCTGTTGTAACATAAGAAAAATAATCAATATTACAAGGTTCTTTCTTCATGCCAAAAATATATTTGTCTCCAGCAAATAAACTATTGTTTTGACTAATTGATATACATTCTTAATACTTGGTGCGCTTTCCTTTTCTTCATCTTTATTCTCTTTATTTCTTTGCATTGATCTCACAAGATTTTCTGTAGTTTCTCTTGTAATTTTCTTCCATTCCTCCATTAAAAACTTCTTAAGATCATTCTTGTTTGAGATCTTGTGTTTTCGTAAATTTTCTTCAACAGTGTGTCACATATGTTCAATTGGGTTGATGTCTAGTGATTGTGGAGGCATTTCCATCCACCGTGGTGTGTTATATAACAACTAGAGCTTCGTGATCAGGGCTGTGTGTTTGGGGAATTGTCTTGTGTGAAGATGTAGCCATCTGTAAGAAGCATATTGTTCACACTTTGTGGAAGATGTGACTTCAATATGTTAATGTACAGTCTGTGGTCCAATTTGCCATCAGTACAACACAGATCATCAACAAAATTCACACTCATACACCCTCATACAAGCACAGATCCTTCACCATGTTTAACAGTGGCTGTGACATTTTTGATTTCCAATTCACAATTTTGCTGCCATATTTTTACTCTTCCTTTTGATACAGATATACTAAATTTGCTTTCACTGGTAAAAATTACAATTTTCCAGAAGTCGTAATCAGCATTTATGTGAGTTTTGGCATATGCCAGTCTCTTGCTTCTGTTAACCTTGGTTATGTATGGTTTTCTACGGGCTATTCGGTTGTTGTATTCAGCCTTGTGAAGGTTATTTCTTATTATCTGCAGATGTACACATTTTGCCATTTTGCTTTCCGCTTCTGCAGCAATCTTTGTAGCATTCCATTTAGGATTTTATTTCACTTTTCTCACTATCTGACGTTTTTCTGCTTGAGTCATGACTGAAGGCCAACCTCTTCTTGGTTTGTTTTTGTGTGTTTTTGTTTGATTGTACCTGTACATGATACTCTTAACATTAGTAATAGGGCTGTTTAATATTTCAGCTACAAGGGCTGTTCAATAAAGAATGATTACAATTTTTTTTTTGACAATGTAGCTTTACTCATCCTCATAATTTTGATGGTCCCTCTGAAAATAGTCTCCCCTGAATGTGATGCACTTGTCCCAGTGTTTCTACCAGTCTTCAAAGACGTGCTGGAAACCATTCTTTGAGAGAACCTTCACAATCGTGTCCAGAGCCTTCACCACTGCTTCTGATGATGGATAATGCCTCCCACGGAGGTTTTTCTTTAAGGTAGGGAATATAAAAAAGTCCGGACCATAGTGAGGGTGAAGGATTCACTTCACATTCATTTTTGCAAGATATTCAGCAACATTGGCAATATGCGGCCACGCATTATCGTGGTGTAGCATCCAGCCTGCTTCACGGAAATGTGGTCTTTTGTGCCTAATATGGACTTGCAATGTTTTCAGGACATCCCTGTAGTATTGTCCAGTTACTGATGTGTGTGCAGGTACAACATTCTGATAAATCATTCCATGAATATCAAAGAACGAGTTGACCATAACTTTCCCAACAGAAGCAACCACTTTTGCTTTTTTGGGGGTTGGTGATGGAGGAAATTTCCACACTGAGCTTTGCTGTCTGCTCTCAGGATCAAAATGATGTAGCGGGAATCAACAGTCTTGGAAGCCATCATGCACAAACACGTCTCATGTGTCATGTATCTATCACCAACGTGTGGGTGGTACCCACTGAAACGTTCAGTATTTCAGAAAATGATCTTAAGGTAATTCGTCGATCCTCTCTCACAATGGCAGCAGCAGTGTTGATGTTTTCTTCCATAAGAACAGTATCTGGAGCACCGAGTCCACCTTCCTTTGAAATTGATTGTCTACCCTCTTTAAACATTTTAAACCACCTTGGAGCTGTGCTGTAGGGAAGAACAGACTCTCCACATCCTCCTGTAAAATTGTATAGATCTGAACTGAAGATTTGTTGAGACGAAAGCAGAATTTCAAAGCTGCATATTGTTACTCACGTGTTACCTTCGTTGCAGCAGTAGGCGATACTGAAAATGTCTAAACTTACCTGGTTCTCACAGATGGCAACCAGGAGTACCAACAATGAAACTACTATGGCATGTTTGTTTCACATTAAGCTAACAGAATATAATAAGATTGAATTTTAGTGCGAAAATTATGGCCGTAAAAAATTGTGATCATTCTTTACTGAACAGCCCTCGTATATACCATTCTTGAAGCACCTTACTGCAACTTGTCTTTGTTGCCCTGTTGTTTCCTTATTTTTTCGTCCCATGCTTTCTTTTCTGATGCTTACAGTTTCTAGACATAAAACACACTGACCAGAAAACATGTACACCAGCTGAAGGAGGGAAAATCATCTATTGGGGCAATTTTGTTGTTGCTTAGTTTGCCAGACGAATAATTGTTTGACCTCCAAGCAGAGTGTGCTAGAGCATTTTGTGTCATTCTTATAAACGTAAGAGTGTATATGCCAATTTTAAGCTTGATCATTAAAAGGCAGCCAATAACATTTTGTTAACTGTAGACATCGGCAGTAACTGGTTTTAATTCACAAATAAAATAAGTATTAATTATTACTAAAGTATTAAGATGGAAACCCCATTCAGAAGTTCTGCCAATTACTGTTTGTTTATTAATACATACTGCACTTGTTAGGAACTAATATTTTAAAATACAAAGGCTACTTCATTAATTCTGATTTGCTCCTTGTGCACAACCCTTTCAAGTTCATATTTTCCATCAACACATGTCACAACTACAGATATTAATATTCTATAGTTAACATTGCCACTAGCACCAGAAACCAGTTGGATGCTTGCTGATGAAGGGGTAAGAAGCAAGTACAATTATTCCTTACTTGGTAATGTTTGCTGTTACAAATTTCAATTCATCTTTATAAAGTATCAATATATCACTGTTTCTAATACTTATATAGAAACATACCACCAATCTTAATATTATTAATACTGTCAAAAATAATACAGGTTTTCTACTTTAAAAGCTGCAAGTTTTTGTTGAAAATCATGTTTACTTACATTCTTAATGAGCCCCCTCTGCAATAATCAAATCTTAAAGGTGGCTTCTTCTTAATTGAGGAATATCTGGAATGAGAGAGCCCCTAGTGGTTTACCGGGGAAATATACGAGTCAAATGGAGAGGTTAATGTCATGATGGTAAGTTGGCCATGGTAGCTCAGTGGGTTAGAACGACTGGATGGAAACCAGGAGATTCATGGTTCAAATCCCAGCCATGGCATTGAATTTTTCATGCTGCCTCTATCTATTAAATGTATTGTTGATATCACAGTAATTATTTGATAATCAATACACAAAGTAGTCACTCTGAAATAAATTTATATTCAACTTTTTGTTCAAATTGCATATATGTGAATGTATATTATCTGTCATGGTGACCATTAATGAAAACTAAAGATGTCATCACTATATGATTGTTTATAAGTGACAAAATCAACAGAACTTGACAAAAGAATATATTTGTGGGACTGCTACAGTGCAATGACCTTTGATAGAATATCTGTCGGGTCAGCTAATGTATATAATCTATGTTCTACATCTGTCATAGCTCATTGGTAAAACACAAATGTCAAATAAGTTGAGGATTCATAGTTCAAACACCACTATGTAGTCATTCTTTTCATTCCAATGGGTTTACAAGGGGCGTCCAGAAAGTAGGTTCTGTTTCAATTTATCTCCGCTACAGCGCTGCGATCGCAGTTCCGCACATGCGCGGTAGACGCTCTGTATCAAGGAGAAGAAACGTGCGCCAATGTGAGATCGCTGTCAGCCACGTACGCTTTGTTGTGGTTGTTTACAATGTCGGTGTTGATTGAAAATCCCGCCGCTTGTGAAATCAGATCTGTGATTCGTTTTCTGAATGCTAGGAAAGTGAAACCAATTGAAATTTATCGGCTGTCAAAAAGTGTTGCGTTTCTTCACGACAACGCACGACCACACACTGCAAATGCGACAAAAACATCCTACAGGGATTTAACTGGAACGTGTTTGACCACCCACCGCACAGCCCTGACCTCGTTTCTAGCGACTTTCATCTGTTTTTGCATCTCAAATCTGTCCTTGGTGGTCAACACTTCAACAATGACGAAGAGCTGAAAGAAAATGTTTCCAACTGGTTGAAGACACAGGCGGCAAACTTCTATGAAGAAGGTATACAAAAGCTTGTGCTTCGCTATGACAAATGCCTGCAAAATGTCGGCAGTTATGTGGAAAAGTAGTTTAAGAGTTGTAGAATTTTGTGCAATAAATAATTTTTCTGTGTCTGTATACAATTTAATTTTATTATCAAAGAGAACTTACTTTCTGGACTTACCTCGTACTTTTTAGGATGTGGTAGGCAGTCAAATTATAGTTTTTCTTTTGCTGCTAAGTTATATACTATATGATTTTGAAGACTGCCAGGAGGCTAAATGATTATTTTAATGAAGCCAACCCTTATGTGCTCTATACAATCCATCTGATCATAAGCGTAAGATACCTAAAGTAACAAGAAGCTGGAGTGCTTTTATTTTGAGAAAAGTAAAATTACAGCTGCACTATAATCATGTATAATCCAATGGGATATAATGTATAAAACTGAAAAGGTGTATTATGTACAACTGCTAGTTATAATATACTCACTACATTTATTAGAAATTGCAAAAGGAAGATCATAGCTCATGCCAAAATTAGGGATTCAATAAATAAAGAATCATAATAGATTAGAGATGAACATTTGATCTATTTGTTAAATATAACAGGTTCATGTTGTTGAGGTAGACAGTTTCTAGGGGGGTTCATATGGTCGACACTTGACAAGAGGCTTTTCTGGACCCTTCCTTAGTAGTTGGTCACCGGAACAAATGTAACAAAAGGACCACATATTTAGAGAAAACTTGGTGTGAGTAACGCACTTTCATGAGGAAAATCTCGAACACAGAAGGATGGGTCATCCAGGAAGAAAGATGAGGCTGGAGAAAGTATCACGTGTCATCGCATAGCATATATTTCCCATACTTAACCCTGGACATTAATATAGATTCGTGTACATTGGTCGGCAACTTTGCGATTTCCGTAAATACTTTAAAAAGAAACAGTAATTAAACAAGTCTTAAACTTGGATTCCAGTGTCATCGTTACTCCTATATACCCACACACACCCTAAGATAAGACTCTTGCTCCAGACTGAGGCTAGACCGCACATTGCTTCAAAGTTGCATAACGTTGCTGGAAAAAGTGGTGACATAGCCAAGGATCATGGTGCTTAGAAAGCAAATTAAAAATCTGTTATGTCATAATGAAGCCAGGTCATATACTAAGAAATGAATTAAATTCTGAAACATTTCCAATTTATTTTATAATTTGTTGTAATAACCGCCCCCCCCCCCCTCTACGATAATGTAAATTATTATTTTGTGCATGTTTGCAACCAGTACAGAACACCAGTTTGGGTTCTATAGATTATATTGCTATAGCTCCATCTCATGACCAACTGGATTTTCTTGCATTCTGTCTGGTGAGTGTTCTTCCTGTTCCTCTACCATGAATGCCCATATATAGTCAATGTTTTCAAATCAACCCTGAAGGCCAGTCCATATAGATTACTTCTGAACATTAATACATACTCTTCCTCTTTTAGGAACCTAGGACTAAGGGGTGACAGCAACATGTTTTCAAGAATATCTACATAGACTGCAGTCATCATTCTCTGTAGCACTTGAATTAACTCTCCTGGACTTGATGCTGTCATATAGGACCAGAAAAATGTGACATTCCTTACAAATGTTCTGCTCTTGATGTGCTGAGGCACGCATCCAATTCTCTGTGATCTATGCAGGGATAGGATCCCTTGCTGGTTGAATCCAAATACCTTCTTGTTAGTCCCTCTGGGAGTTGAATACATAGAACCAACATGCTGTCATGTATATGAGAGTCCCTAGTAGTTTACCGGGAAACATAGCACTCATTTGGAAAATTTAATGTCATGATGGCACGTTGGCCATTGTAGCTCAATGGTTAAGAGCGACCGGATGGAGACTGGGAGATTCGTGGTTCAAATCCCAGCCATGGCATGTAATTTTTTAGTCTGTATCTATTCAAATATTAGCCTACACAGAGCTAGTATGGATGAATGTTTAAATTTCTATTGAAGAACCTAATAGTGGTAACTATAAAGCCTGGGTCTTAGTACTTACAGAGTTGGTAAGTCACCACAAAAGGTGCGTATCTCATTGTATATGAGAGCCCCTAGTGTTTTACCAGGAAATATACAAGTCAGTTAGAAAATTTAATGTCATAATGGCATGTTGGCCATGGTAGCTCAATGGTTAAGAGCGACCAGATGGAGACTGGGAGATTCGTGGTTCAAATCCCAGCCATGGCATTGAATTTTTCAGTCTGTCTCTATATGTTCAAATCTTAGCCTACACACGGCTAGTGTGGATGAATGATTAAATTTCCAATGAATAATCTAATAGTGGTAACTATAAAGCCTGGGTCTTAGTACTTACAGAGATAGTAGGTTACAACGAAAGGTGCGTATCTCATTGTATATGAGAGGCCCAAGTGGTTTACCAGGAAACATACAAGTCAGTTGGAGAATTTAATGTCATGACAGCACGTTGGCCAGGTGGCTCAATGGCTAAGAGCAACCTGAAGGACAAAGGAAGATCCGTGGTTCAAATACTGGCCATGGCATTGAATTTTTCAGTTCGACTCTATCTATTCAAATCTTAGCCTACACACAGCTAGTGTGGAAGAATGATTAAATTCCCTCTGGGAGTTGCTTATTTTTGTTTCTTCCCATTACATTTAACATTTTTATGAGAAAAGTGTGTGTGCATGTGCGTGTTTGCGTGTGTGCCTGTGTGTGTGTGTGTGTGTGTGGGCGGAGGGGGGGGCTGCGTGCGTTCGTGTGAACTGTATAACTCAAAACTAAAAGTTGATCAAATACATAGTTTAGTATTTAAGTGCAGCATCTCCCAAGGATATGACATGATTTTAAAGAAAATCCCCCTTTCCTAGACTAACTTATACATGAATCATTTTCCGAAAATTTTGATTTTCTAAAAAATTGTTCTGACCATGTTGATCAAAATACCATATAATTCAGATCTTTTCACGAGAAATGAAATGTACATGTTGAATTTTCTGGAAACGTTACCAGAAGTCTTTTTCTTTCTGAAGTTTGTGTAGCTGGTAAACCATAAAAGACAACTTTTTACTGCACAGATGATGTTCTCGTTAAACCATACAATATATATAAAATATATTTTTTGTAGAGTGAATCATTACCAAGGTATGCATTCCTTTTTTTTTTTTAATTTTCTAGTACATATACTTTTCTCAAATATAAGGTTGTTATTTGTTTACGTATGTCTTGGACATGCAAAGAGAATAGAATCTCAAATTAATCACATAGCCACCAATTCTTAGAGGATTTGACCATTTCTTAAGCTCACTGTATTCCCCTCTTCCCATTGAACTTACAAAGGGAATTCCTGCAAATGCTTGTCTCAATTAACATAAGGTAGATAGAAGAATAAAGTTATCTGAGAATAGTCAATTGAAGAATGTGTAAAGAAAGGCATATGTAAATAGAATGCAGATTTTGTTATTACACTTTACATAACCTACAAATGTTAAAGGGCGGATAAGAATAGTGAAAACTTGAGAAAAATAGCTAAACACTAATGAAAATCATTGCGTTTTCAAAATTCGAACCAACAACCTCCTGAATACAAGTAACAGTATGACCCTTAATGGAATCATTACAAGAGCTTCTCTTTGCATGGGATATTGTCCGCTAAGGAAGGGAGAAACAAGTTTTCTGGAAACTCTTTCTTCTGCAACAGTAAGTATAAAGCAATAATTCTTGCAAAGGATAATTAAATTTAACAGCAAGTACATAAAAGAAAAAAGAAAGAAAGCAGTATTTTTATGAATTGGTGTCAATAGATCACCTGTAATCAGCCATTCTATTGAAAGATCATCTGCCAACCATTACTAACATCAAACAGAAAAGTCATGCTCTTGCAAATGGACAGAAATTCACCAGCTCAGGATGCAAGGTTAACCTCCCTAGATGTTTTAGCAGAGACCATCACTGCTACAAAGGGGAGAAGATGTAGTGTAACATAATCCATGAGCACTTCATAAAGAAACAATCATTAATATAGAACACACATCGACAGTCTTCCATTTCCCTTTTCTTTTTTATTGTATTAACCACCTTGGGATACAGGAAAAGAGAATTTTTGCTTTCATGCTTTTTAGAGCCTATAAAAACAAAGATATAATAAAGTGAATCTGTTATTCAATCTTTAAGTAGGCATCGCTTTAGACTGTTTAATAAGGCGACCATGGGTCCCAGTGTCCTGACACTCAAAAAATTCATATTCCAACATTGGATTCCAACCCATCACCTTTGGACAGAAGTTATTGATAACAATTCCGTTTTCATACGCTATACCGCTCGCAAAAGTTAAAGGCATATGAATGCTGGCCAATGTTCAAGCGGAGCGCTATTGCCAAGCGAATATGTGTACTGGAAGAGGTTCTGTACATAAAAGCAGTTTTACCCGCCAGCAAAGTTTTGTCTATTCTTGCCGTAATTAAAAAATACATTAAGTATTCCTAAAACATTAAGATCTTACCTTGACACATGTCACAGCAGGGAAACAGCAAGCATGATTTCCAACCCAGTATCTTGCTTTCCGACTTCATGGATCTTTCCCGGAGATTGAAACACAGGCTAGCTCCCTTTTTCTAAGGATGAAGCTGCTTCGCTACAAATTCGTGACACTGTGTGCACACTACATGCACCACAAGGTTACAGAGTAAATTGCTGGGATTTTGAAAAATCTACAGTTACCCTATATTCTTGATTGGAGAGCTTTTGTAAAAACTTGTTCATATTAAATATAATTTTTCTGCCCTGAGAATGAATCCCTTCACATTTGTTGATTGAAAAATCACTTGTCCCAGCTTCGAGGGACATGTTCACGCACTCGGATCACAAACGCTGGAAAAAAATATGTGTAAAGGAATAATTTAATGTAAATATTAACAATATTTCAGCTCGAGTTCAGCACATGACTTAACAATGCCATTCACTTTAACAAAACACCTCTACTCTGAAAACATACTGAAATTTAACTCTGTTTCAAACTGCGTGACTTCTGTTTTCATAGTGGGTGCATTATTTATTTATGCTTGAGATATTGTGAGGAAAGAATGGTGGTGTTTTTCAGGCTTATCTGTGTGGAATGGATAGATGTTGAGTAACCATAACCATGTGAAGATAAAACATGCACCACTCACGTTATAAGTATCATAGAGATAGGATTTTTGAATGGTCATGATCAGAAAATAAAATTCTTTCTTATTATAAGATTGGCATTTGTAATATTAAAATATTTATCCGTAACATTTAACCGTAGCCATGTGAAGATAAAACGTGCATCGCTCACATTCAAAGTATCGTAGAGACAGGATTTTTGAATGGTCCTGATCAGAAAATACAATTCTTTCTTATTATAAAATTGGTTCCTGTAATATTCAAATATTTATCCGTAGCATGTAACCATAACTGTGTGGAAGATAAAACGTGCATTACTTGTGTTCTAAGCATTGTAGAGACAGGATTTTTGAATGGTCATGATCAGAAATTAAAATTCTTTCTTTTTATAAGGTTGGCATGTGTAATATTCAAATATTTATCCGTAGCATTTAAACATAGCCATGTGGAAGATAAAACGTGCACCGCTCGTGTTCTAAGTATCATAGAGACAGGATTTTTGAACAGTCATGATCAGAAAATAAAATTATTTCTTATTATAAGATTGGCAGCTATCATTTTGCAAAGATTTATCCGAGCGTAATTAATTAGTATAATGTTCTCAGTTCAGGTGCACGAGATGCGTGTATCACATTTGGCAATGCTGGCAGGAGAGGCAAGTTTAGGATTCGCTGGGGTGTACAGTATGGCGCACCTCCATATGCCTTTAACTTTTGCGAAGAATACAAATGCAAACTTCATAACTAAAGGGGTTTAGTGAATGAAAGTACCTGGTAGTGCTTTACAAGAAATCAACAAGTTACTTAAAAAGAGTCTTTATTGTCCATGATTAGTATTGCTATGAGCTAAGATTTTGTACCTAAATATTGGCAGTTATATCATCATTAAATTCTTCATATTCGTTAACCACCTTTGGATATATTTCATTTAGCTTCTGGAAGAATATCCCCCTTTTGTAGGTCTGCCTCAGTTCTGGCATTCTGTGAAACCAAATTTCTTATTTGGCTTTCTCAATCACATCCCACACAGAGTACTGAAACAATATAAAAAACAATTTCATCATTTATCTGTCTTTGTTTTGTAGTTATTTATAGTTGCTGTAACTTCTTACTTCTTAGAGTAACTATTACAAGGTTAATACATTAAAATTATTCTATGAGTTGACTGAGAGACTCTGTACTTCACAAATAGCATGAAATAGCCAACCACGATGAAAGATGAAGTAACATGGGAAGTGAGATGAAATGGAGGGATATTAAAGTTGGTGATGTAATTATCCATCCAAGCATTTGCCAATCAACCTTCGAAAAACTTGTTGGTCAAAAATGTCGACCACAGAAACTGAACCAATGACATGCGGAATGCAGGCCACACACACCATGGGCTGAATATTCCCACTTGATAACAGATAGAGGATAAAACATTGTAACAAGTATTTGCATAAGACTAGAGAAAGACACATGAGCGCACGTATATTTGCATATATATATATAAATGATTTGTATAATCTGGCAGCATTACGTGAAAGAAGATGTAAAATTTATATTTTGTTTTTGATAACAACCTGTACATATTAATGACGTTTTCTCAGTTCAACAAAAGGAGTTTGCGACACTTCTTTCAGCACATTGAGTACTATGGTCATGCTTGTCCTATTATATTCTACACAATATAATGATCACATCAATTCTAACCAGTTTGCGCATGGAAAATATACTAAGCCCATCAGAATTTAGAAAAAAATATTTGCAGAAACATAAAGGAGAAGCAATTAAAAAAAAAAATATCCACATGGCTACAGTTTTGTTGACAGTTATTTTCACAAGTTATGAATAACTGTTAAATCAGTCGGTAATGCAGCCACCTGTACTATCAACCAAACCCAACTGCTGTGTGACCTGTTATTGCCTCACCTGCACTGGACTTTTAAAATGGAATGTAAGAAACCGAAAGGCTTGCAAGGTTTAAATAACATTACGGGTACTTTTAATGCTCTCTTCTAACTAGCGACAAAGGCATTAAACATACAGGTGACATTATAATATCCACTACTTTCAATTTATCTTATTTTAGAATACCTGCTGTGATTACGTATTACTTTTAATTGTCTTAAATTGACAATGATTTTAATTATTTGTAATAAGGTTGGAAAACAGGAAAGCTGATTTGGTATTATATAATACTGTGACTTTGTGGGTTCGTGATATTTAAGTCCAGGTTACAAACACTAAAAATTGCTCTTTATTTCCGTAGAAATCAATCTGGCAGTCCAGAATTACGTCACATACGCAATACAACTTGCAAGGTCAATGACCATAACACAGCTCACATAGCCATTCACGCACGTGAGTTCAATTACCGACTGTCTGACTGTGGAAGGCAGTGGCTCCTTTTATAGCTACTCACTATTCCAGAAATTCATGGAATGTTCTCAAACAATTAGGATGGCGTTAGAAGAAAGACAAACTCTCCAGAAATCCGCCTCCTTCCCCCCACCATTTCGGCGAGCTTTTATCTCTGCACTGCCTGCATCTTTGAACACGTCACTCGTGCTGCCTCACTTCAATAATGCACTTTATGTACACCAGTTGGCCATTAATTAAATTAAAGGTTGTTGTTACTGAATGCACATTTCAGTAATATACAAGTTAGAACAAAAGTGATTTCCTGTCATGTACAGAGAATGTCAGCATTTACTCTTGTGTAAAACACCATACAAGAAATTAAAAGATGAATTGGAAAATAATTTTAAAATATTAGCAAAAACAAAAACCAATTATTTCTATAAAAATACATGAACTTAAGTGACAAAAACTTAAGCAAAACCTCTTATAATATTGCCATTTTATGTCATTTAACAAACTCTTAATGCATTTTTAATTAGTACTGCTTGCACATTATACAGGTAATAATTTCTTAGCAACTAACTTGTGATTAGTTACTGCTCTTTCTCGGGCTTTAATTACTTTCTCTGCCACATACATAAGTAGGGGAAGAACATGACATGTTAAACACACAACAAAAAATAATAACTTTGAAACAAATATGTATAATACTTTGGTTAAAAAGAGTATTTTGCATAAAATAATTTTAAATATAATATTTATGTTGAAAAGCCTTACACTTCTTATGATATCCATTTTTCGTAAATGTTTTTCTTAAATTTTGAGTCTTTATCCTGCAAAAATGTAAAAATAATATCTTGGTAGTTCATGTGACAGCTCTAAGCTGGTCTTTAAATAAGGCAAATTTAACATTGGCAGTGTAAGATGGTTAATTTCACTTTAACTGGGATAGGACAAATTAAACAATGACACTTTTGCTACATATGAAACCTTGTAATGAAATAGATAAAGCAATAGATACCTGTACAAAAGATGTTAGCATTCTCAAGTAAATCTGGTCCATCTTCTCTCTAGAAAACAGGCAAAGCTGGTATCTTGCAACCAGCTAGTGAACAATCTTCGGATCATCTTCTTTTACAAGAATTCTAGTTATTTCCATACATATGCAAGTGGAATGAGGTCCTGAAAGAAAGTTAAGAAAATATTTGATACTAAAGGATGGCTGTGCTTTATTGGGTTTAATGTAAAGCATAGAATGTATGTTTTGCCACACAAAAAAAGAGTGATAGCAAATTTTAGATCTAAATATTACAAGTGCATCCTATTCCACAAATAAAATGTCACAAGTTACAATCCCTCTTGGGTAAAACTAATGTAATAACTCTATACTTATCTTCTGGTTAATTTTGTAATCAAAAAAACAAAAAATTACAAAAAACAGAAAATATCTATAATAATGGCTTTAAAGCAGCTGTGAACACTTAAGAATGCTTTAATCCCATTTTAAGTTACTTTGTTAAATAGCAAAATGATCGCAATATATGAAATAACTCCATTTCTTAACTGCACATATGATGAGGCTATTTCCAACTAGGGAAGTGAGTTATTCTTGGGCAACAATTGTAACTCATAGTTAGAATGTTAGTGTTTACTGTAACAATTTAAGTTATTTTTCATTGTTAATTGGTTCAAACTGACTTTACCAGTAATAATTAGCTGTAACTATGTTTGAATATAAACAATAACAATAAAGAGTTACTTTATTGTTTGACACAATCTAAAAATAAGTTTCTTGGTGTAAACAATTTATTACTCTATTTGTAATCACGTAATACATTCACAGTTGCTTCTATTACTCAGAACATTTAGCAATGTGCTTGGTCATCCTATTAGCGTGTTTACTTACACACTCTGTACACTGATTAGGTTCACCCAATAATGAAAGTAATAAATATTAATACTTATTACAAAATACTGTCACCCGAACGTCGGAACTCCCGATAGAACCGGCTGGCAGTAGGGCGACAGAAGGCATTCAGGCAACGCCTACCCATTTATCTTGTAGCGTTCACTGAAGGGGATGGTGAGGAAAGTGTCACTGGTCTCTGGCCACCTCTTTCCCCTCCCCTTGAGGTCTGGAACAGTCGGGATATTTCATCTAACCTGGAACCTTCTAGATAGGTCGGTTGGTCTTATATAAGTGACGCGCCAGGCTGGAGAGAGTTGAGTTCTTGTCGAGCAGCCGTGAGGAGTGCCCAGTGAGGGAACGGACCGGAAGACTGAACGTGCATCAGAGGAGTTGTACGTAACTGTGAGCGTGCAGTGGACCTGTGACAGATGAACTGGTGAATTGTAATTGTGTGCATTACGTAATTCTGTGTAATCGGCAAGTGTTCCGACTGTAATTCGGTGGAAATAAAGAACATTTTTGAGTTGTGCAATTGGACTTTTAATTTCACAAACCCACAAAGTCACAATACTTTTTAATATGGCAGAAAACTCTAAGCATACAAGAACATGTGATACATAACAAAAGGAGTCAGAAGCAGCAGCTAGGGCCATTTCAGCATCCAAGAGGATGCCTTTGAAAATAGGGAGTGAAAACTGCTAAGTAAACTGACTGCAATAAGTATATAAAACAAACATAAAGCGAGCACAGAAGATGAGCTAACACTATCACAAGAATTTCACTGCAGCAAAGTCTTAGGCATACAAACCGATTGATTCCCATTTTCAGTTTCCCAACAATTTGGTTACATTTATTAATGAAGAGATATTGCAGTAGCTCAAAACTTAGTAGAGACACAGAGAGCAAGGTGGCTCTGCAGTAACCATGTGACCATTGTACTCAGGAGGTTGCAGTTTCGATCCCCATTGACCGTTCACTCTGACTTGAGTTTTTCGTGCCTTCCCCTTTTCATTTTTGCAAATGCAGGGGTGCCTGCTTTCACACCATAATTTCCTTTACCTCATTTCCTTAATATCTTTCAGGTTTTCTTTCAAGCCTGTGTTGTACAGAGAGTTTTGTACAGATAGTGTACATGTTTGTGCATTATAAACGCTGTTTTTAGCACTGAGTAGCATTAAGTGGTTATTGTTACCTCAAATATCTTTCAAAGGAAGAGGAATTCATAAGTTTAACCTCTTGCCAGATATTTTAAGATATACTTATTTGCCAGTAGATGTCCTACATATATGGTATTTTAATCAAAATTGTTGGAACCATTTTTCAGAAAATCAAACATTTTGAAAAATGTTTCACGTAAATGATAATTTAAGGTGATATAGTTTTCTAAAAACCTTTATATGCTAGCTAGTTTGGAAGATACTCAACTTAAATACTAAGTTTGGCATTTATCTGATCTTTCATTTTTGAGTCAACCTCCTCATATGTCGGTCTGACGATTTCATTGTTTAGGCATTGGTCTACTGATCCAAAGGTCACAGGTCCAAACATGACATAGACTGACTGTTTTTAAGTGCACTTAAAAGCCTTAGTTCCATACTATTCGGTTTACTGAAATATAGAGGAACTCCAGCTGTCTGAAATACTAACACACTGGCAGCATTCATATGATCATGGACACTTTAAACAGTGTTAACAAACAAACATATAACTCATACAACATATTTTCAAACATACTCTATTTGGTGAGATGTAGGGAATGTAAAAGCACTAACACTACTGAAAGATCTGCAAACTGTACTTTGTAGAAGTCAGTATATTTATATAGACATGACACACAAGAAAATGGTGACAATAATTTCAGGATTTAACCATCTCCCTCCGCCACTTCTTTTTCTAATTTTTGTATGCACACAGACACACACAGAGGTAATACTTAAAAAAGAAAATATTTCAATGTGTAAGGACTATGATACAATGAAGCACAAAATTAATATAATTTTGAGTCAAACTAATACTCAATACTCCATTTATTGCTAGTATTTACCTAGAATGCTGGTTTGGTGGACTCATTGGAGGCAACAGGTGTGTCTCTGTCGGTATCTTGATGAACTTGAAGTTTGGGTTTTCATCAGAGGCTAGGTCGGAATTAAACAATTTTCTTTCATATTTCTTTATGAAATAAATGGAGCATTGAGTATTAGTTCAACTCAAAATTATATTAAGAAAATATTACTTATTTCCATTGTTATTGCAGCACAACTGTCCTACAAACTCTAATAGATGCTACTCCAAGAAGATGGAGCTAATGTCTGATACAGTCCAGACCCAGAAAGAGAGGAACTAACACAAAATTCTCAAAATTATGAACTCCTTCAATGAACTGAAGTAATACAACAATAATTGAGATACATTACAAGCACAATGTTAGTACCTGCATTTTTTAAAATATAAAACCTGCAAATGTGTTTCAGTAAAAATGTGTCTTCATCAGGTACAGTAATTCTGTTAATGATAACTTAGTCAATATGCCTGATAATTAGACTTTTGACTGGCGCACCCCCTAGTGCAATGTCGTTAGAAAAAATGAGCATTTACCATTTTTGGATCTAAAAATAATCAGAATTAAAAATAGAATAAACCTTGGCATTTACAGAAAACCAACACAGACAGACAACTACATAAAGGCTAATAGCAACAACCCGATAGTTTAACACACAGATTGGGCAACATCCCTCTCACAGCAGAAGAATACAAAACAGAATACAAAAAAATAATTTAAACAGCACAAAAAATGATTTTCCCAATTCATTAGTAGACAAAAAAGTGAACTTAGCAAAACAGAAGAAGCTACTAAAGGAAACCGTAACCCTCTCAGCTACAGAAACTAATATGACCTTCAAAAAATCCACTTACCACCCATGGGCCTTTGATAAATCCAAAAAGGTCTTTAAAAAACAAAACATTCAACCATTACTCCTTAAAAAAACCTTATATGCTCAAACATCAAAGAAGCCATTCCATCTAACAAAGAATCTGGTATATACCAAATTGAATGCTGTGACTGTAGTCAAATTTATATTGGAAAAACCAAAAGAAATTTAGAAATAATTTATATTGGAAAAACCAAAAGAAATTTAGAAATAAGAGCAAAGGAACACTTTAGGAACATAAAATACCAACAATTAAAAAAATCAGCAGTTGCCACGCATATTTTGGGAGAAAGAAAAAAACAGCATAAATTCATAGTCAAAATAACTTAGACACACAACAGAAAAACAAGAACTGTCCTCATGGGAACAAATTTTCATTTCAAAAAAATTATTAACAAAGTATTCAATTTCGACATCCCCCAAAAAGATTTGTTCAGCAAGTTCTTCAAACCCACTCTAGTCTCAACAGCTTCACGACAATAGATAGAAAATTGGCTGTTATTATTCCCCATCATCAACCACATCCTTGTCATCATTATTGCAATAAATAAAAATCATTATCATCATCAGCAGCTTAGTATGCACTATTCCCATTACAGTATCGCTAGTTTATAATAATAAATGGAAAATGTGTTGGCAACGTTTCCCTGTATTTACGTATTAAGCTTACAACACAGTATTCCCATTACAGTATCATAGTTTATAATAATAAATAGAAAATGTGTTGGCAATGTTTCTCTGTATTCACATATTTCAGAGCTCTGTAGTTGGCAACAACTTGTTTCCGTGAGGGCATTCCGTACCAACAAACTCTACGCTGTTAGAGTGCACCTTTATCTTACAATGAACTATGTTCACATTTCTGCCAGGTTCCATCATAGGAAACAAATATGTCTATCACATGCTGTGTTGCAAGCTCAGGATTTAAGTCTATATGTGTTTGTCTCACTGACTTTCTAGCCAAGCCCATTTCCTCTTCATGAATAACTTTGCTTTCACTCACCATACACTGCAAGTAGCAATTAAAACTTGATGAGCTGAGACAAGGCATTACAACTGACGTACAAAATTGCTCTATAGCAAAATATCCTTTATCCATTTCTACAAAAGATTCTACCATTCGCTTGTTTGTATCATATGATCCCCATGAATTTTCACAGCTTGCCACTCTGTCACTAGTGCAGGTTTTGACATAGTCCATTAAATTTTCAACGGTAGTTTGTAAACCTTCTGCCCACATTCATTAAAATTCAAAAGTTTGAAAATACCATTCCATTTGCCAGTACGTACCATCTTGTAATCTCTAGAATCCAGCTGTAATGAAGACTTTCTGCTGCATGGAGAGGAAGAATCTGTAGCTGCTAAAAAAATCTTGAATTTTGACAGCTTCAGTTCACTTGCTGTAGACCTCACCTGAATGTTTTCTGGTGTAGAGGGTGGAGAATCACTCACATGTTTGCACAAGTTCACTATTCACGACCACTGAGGCACTTTCTTTTAGAACAAGTCGTGCTAAGCTTCGCATTCTGGCAGCCAGTATTCGTTTACTATGTATTTTTGTTTTTAAAACTCGTCTGTTAGCCATGTATTAATTTGTGGCCATGTGCAACCGTATGTAAAAAGTTCAAACTAAATAAATTGAGCTAACCTATATTTAGTTCGCTAACCACTAATCGGTTAAAACGCTACTCCGACTTAATAAAAGCCCAAGTTTACTTGCTGTAGACCTCACCTGAATGTTTTCTGGTGTAGAGGGTGGAGAATCACTCACATGTTTGCACAAGTTCACTATTCACGACCACTGAGGCACTTTCTTTTAGAACAAGTCGTGCTAAGCTTCGCATTCTGGCAGCCAGTATTCGTTTACTATGTATTTTTGTTTTTAAAACTCGTCTGTTAGCCATGTATTAATTTGTGGCCATGTGCAACCGTATGTAAAAAGTTCAAACTAAATAAATTGAGCTAACCTATATTTAGTTCGCTAACCACTAATCGGTTAAAACGCTACTCCGACTTAATAAAAGCCCTAAATTACAAACCAAAATGTCTTGTTACATTACTGAGAAACTCTAAATAACACACAACGAAAACCTCAGAAGGTTCGAAACCTACATCAGTTTATGACAGTGTTTATTGCGGGGATTAGCCTCACTCAGTAGACCGATCCTCTTCAAAAATTACATACAACAAATGTGAATAATATAGTTGGTGCAATTGTTTTTGACACACACATATTTATAAAATCATAGACTTTAATATCTAATATTTACTACGATTTTGGTTGTCATTAGCCAAAATATTAAACTTGCATTAAGTAAGACGATAAAAAATTCTTAAAATATAACATTTATAAATTGATAAATTAGTAGCTCTATATCTTGCTTCCTTTTTTTGTCAATTTGTCGACTTTTTAAAAACAAAAAAGTTAAATAACACTGTGCTGCCATCTGGGGAAATTTCAGAAAGTTACCCTTAATTCTGCTCACCTCCGTGGTGGGGATTGAAGTAGCACAGGGCATCTTTCGATACCAGATGATACCAGATAAGCGAACTAAACAACATTCCGTCGGTAATGCAGTGGGCTTCTATTTTGACCGAGCTATGGTACATCCGCCTTCACCACCCTTCCCAGACGTGATCAACAACTGATTGAATACATCTTTTGAAGCCTAATCTCGTGCACTAATGAATAATTTACGGTACAATTCATTTATCACATATTAGCATAATACGCACTAAATATGCTGAGTAAATGTGCGTCAATCACGGATTAATAAAAGATTCTCAACTCCGTGTTACAAACTGAAGACGCGCCCTAATGATTGCTCACTTTTTGTGTAGATGTCACCCTCTTACTACATACCGTTTTACAAATAAACAAACTAGATGCTGCCAACATTAGAATAAGTAAAATCTTAAAAAAGTTGAAACACGATATTTTGCTCTCTGATTTCTCTATTAAATCTCCGATGTAACAATCAAAACAATCTTCTGTCATCATATAAACAACTAAGTATATTACGAATCATAAAATAACGTATTGGATATTTGTGAGAGTACAGGGAGTTGTGCATTAGTAAAATACTAAAGCAAGTGTTCCGAGATTTAAATACTCGGAGCTGTTATCTAATTAACATGAGTTTAAAAGGCAGAACTCTCACATACGAGGAAGCTGAACATATCATCCAAAATGTTGAAGTCACCATCATAGATGTTAGAGGTGGAACGGAAATAACTTCAGAAGGATGTATTCCAGGAAGTGTAAGTGTTCCTCTAACTCAACTTTCGCCGCTTTACAAAGACTACCCGGCGAAGAGTTCAAAACACGATATGGAGTTCAAAGACCAGACAAAACGGCCAACATCATGTTCATATGTAGCGCTGGTGGACGGAGTAAACGATCCATGGAAATGGCATTACAGTTTGGTTTTGAAAACTCCTGCAATTATATGGGTGGCTTTCGAGACTGGAAGAGGCATCAAGACAAATAATGGACTTGGTTTGCTTGTATGTTTGGAGGAAAATATGGATGCATTTTACCTTAATAGCGGCTTACCTCTTGGTTTAATAGTTTGTGGTTATAACACTTGATCAATAGACTTTAATAACTTTGTAAACAATTAACCGTTATTAAAAAAAACTTGTAAATTATAAGTCTTAAGTTATCACAAAGAACAAATGAAAATGCTTATGTATATCTGCAAAAAAAAAAAAAACCATCACAAATAGCATAGTCTGAAATTCTTTCTCGTGAATGCAGTTGTGGCTTCTATGATATTACATGCAGGCTGCTATTTAAGTAGACATTCAATGCTGAGATTAAGTAAATAGTAATTGTAATGTCAGTGTAAGTGTTTCATTAAAACTATCCAACTAACAAACTTGCGAGCTAAGAAAGCGAAATATAAAACAAAGGAAACACCAAAACACCAACGAAAATAAAAATAAAATTATTGCTTCATCTGGTGTGATATAACATTAACCCGGGGAAACCTAAAATTGTCCCAGACTCCCTTAGTACCATCATAACCTCAATGATCTCATGTAATTAACAAGATATCCCCTCTTCCGTCCTATAACTTGTGATATTTAAACAAACAACCATCTTCCCACCTGGCGGTGCATGGTAAGCCAAAAGTTGACAAACATGAACCTTTTGCCAAACATCAGTATCTAATGTTGGGGGCGGGGCGGGAGTTGCAGTGTTTGGCCAAGGTTACGTAATCAGTAACAACCCATCGCAAAGTTAGTACCATCATCTGGCGTAGCATGGTTAGACAAAAGTTGGCGAACATGGACCTTTTTTCAGATGTTATATTGAATGTTTGGGGGGGAGGTTGCAGTGGTTGGCTGAGATTACGTAATCATTAAGATTCGGACGCTAGCTAAGTTCCATTACCTGACGTTGCATGGCAAGACAAAAGTTGACAAACATGGACCTTTCGTCAGATGTTATATATTCAATGTTTGGGGGGGGGTTGTCGTGGTTGGCTAAGATTACATAATCAGTAAGATTCGGACTCTAGCTAAGTTCCATTACCTGACGTTGCATTGCAAGACAGTTGTTGACAAACATGGACATTTTGTCGGATGTTATATTCAATGTATGGGCCGGGATGGGGGGCTGCAGTGTTTGGCTGAGGTTACGTAATCAGTAACAATGCATCGCTACGTTAGTACCATCACCTGGCGTTGCATGGCAAGACAAAAGTTGACAAACATGAACCTTTTGTCAGGTGTTATATCCAATGTTTTTGGGGGGGTTTGCAGTGTTTGGCTGAGGTTGCGTAAACAGTAACAATACATTGCTAGCTTAGTACCATCACCTGACGTTGCATGGCATGACAAACGTTGACAAACATGAATATTTTGTCGGATGTTATATTCAATGTTTGGGCGGGGGGGGGGGGTTGCAATGTTTGCCTGAGGTTACGTAATCAATAACAATGCGTCGCTAGGTTAGTACCATCACTTGGCGTTGCATAGCAAGACAAAGGTTGACAATCATGACTTCGTTTTAATTGTGAATACCCAAAGTTTGGAGTGCAGACAGTACTAGATGATGATGATGAGTATAAGGGCGCTCAACTGCAGAGGTCATCAGCGCCCTTTTTAAAACAAACCGGTCATGGCAACAGCCAGATATAAATTCCTCTAAAACACTATGAATATGTCAATAGACTTACAAAACATACATACGCGTTAAAAAATATAAAAACAATAGAAATATAATCTAAAACGCCATAAATTCTATTCGCTAAATCCTCAAAATCTAATCTAGAAAAGAATCTAAAAACCTTCTCCACTACTGCGTTATCGTCCGCTAGCATTTCTGCAAAGCTGACCGGCAGCTGCAGAGATGTCCTAAGATCTGCTAGGTGAAAACACTCTAGCAGCACGTGTCGTACAGACAACGCTTCATTGCAAAATGGACACAGTGGAGAAGGCTCCTTTTTAAAAAGAAAACTATGAGTAAAACAGCAGTGCCCAATTCGCAACCAAGCCAAACTCACCTCCTCACGACGGGATGACCGACAGGAGGTAACCCAGGGAATCGGAAGTTCTTTGACAGATCTAAGTTTATTATTGGGGAGAGCGGACCACTCTTCCTGCCAGCAGGTTTGCACAGCTCCCGCAATACGGAACTAAAGTCTTCCGATGTCACAGACGGTACTCGAACCCTGGGCTTCATGGTAGCCGTCTTGGCTGCTGAATCCGCCATTTCATTCCCCGCAAGCCTACGTGACCAGGGATCCATGCACACACCACGTTAACGCCAGAAGCGTGTAAAACGTGGAGTGCATCCTGTATACGCTGCACAATAGGGTGGTAGTTGTACAGCTGCCGTAGGCTTTGAAGTGCACTGAGGGAATCACTCAGGATTAAGCAGTTCCCCAACTTTCGTCGACGTACGTGTAAAATGGCCCGGTATATTGCATAAAGCTCTGCAGTAAAAATGGAAGTGTTAGTGTGGAATCCAGATATATACGGTTCGGTTCCACACACGTAAGCACAACCAACACCATTTGAGTTCTTGGAGCCATCAGTGTAACTTACAAAATGGTCCTCATATCGCGATAAAAATTCTAAAAAGCATGTGTGGATACTAGACATGGTAGATTTATCATATTTAGTCACGCTCAGATCAACCGGGGACGCTATGCACAACCAAGGAGGGTATGTCCTCTCCCCCCTAGGATACATCTTGGGCATTTCAGTATCAAGATGTCTAAGGAGCTCCCGGAAACGAAAACCAGGTGGCTTAGGTTTAATAGAAGTGTTCCTATAACGCACGTCCATGAAGGTGTTAAAGAATGACGTAAACGATGGATGTGTGGGCATGCAATTAATTCCACAGACATAATTGGCTAATAACATGTTGCGCCCGTACTGCAGAGGAGGTTCTGCAGACTCAGCATACAGGCTTATAACTTGGCTCGTTGGAAATGTCGCAACTGCTATACGTATGCCACAATTATGGACAGTGTCTAATCTCTTCAGCACAGATGGTCGTGCTGAGCTATAAACGATACTACCATAATCTAATTTGGAACGGATGAGTGCGCGATAAAGTCGCAATAACATTGTACGATCCGCTCCCCACGATTTTCCACTTAGTACCCGTAAGATATTTAAAGATCGGTCACATCGTGCTTTCAGTTGGGCTATATGCGACGTCCAACTAAGTTTTCTATCAAATATCAATCCAAGGAACCTCGTGTCGTCAGCAAAAGGTAGTAGATCAGCGCCTAGCCGGAGCCTTGGAGGTAGTCGACTTTGCTGACGCCAGAAGTTAACACAGGTGGTTTCCTCAGCGGAGAATCGGAAGACGGCGCTCTAAAAACGGAGTGCGCTGAGATGTGCAGTAGATGGCAAAGTCGTCTACAAATAGGCATGACGAGACCCCCGGAGGTACACATTTCGAGATAGAATTAATCGCATTAGCAAATAACTTAATACTTAGTACCGATCCCTGTGGTACACCGTTCTCTTGAACGAAAAGGTTGGAAAGAACCGAGCCAAACCTTACTCGGAATACGCGGTCTTTCAAGAATTCCTGAAGGAAGAGTGGTAGGCGTCCACGTATATTCCAGGTATGCATAATACGTAGCAACCCTGCCCGCCAACACGTATCATAAGCCGTTTCGAGGTCAAAAAGTATTCCGACTGTTTGACAGTTTTTAAGAAATCCGTTCATAATCTGTGTCACCATGGACACAAGATGATCCACTGTTGAACGGCGTGGTCGAAAACCGCACTGGATGTTTTTCAGTAGGTTGTGCGTTTCCAGTCACCATAGCAACCGCCCATTTATCATGCGTTCCATCACCTTGCATATGCAACTGGTGAGAGAAATAGGACGGTAGCTAGAAGGGAGGTGACGGTCCTTGCCAGCTTTCTAGATAGGTATAACGGTGGCTTCTCGCCACTTGTCAGCAAACGTGGCATCAACCTAAACACGGTTATAGACCTCGAGCAGGAATGCCTTAACTTCAGGTGAGAGATGTTGTAACATTTGAACGTGGATTCCGTCCGGTCCTGGTGCTGTCAGTCGCGATGACGAAAGAGCGTGTTCTAACTCTGCCAAGGTGAAGAGGCGGTTATAATCTTCAAGGTTTCTGGAACTAAACACGAAACCTTGAAATTCTACCTGAGTCTTAATTGAGATAAACTCAGGAGCACAATTGCTTGAGCTAGACACCTGAGCGAAAGCACAGCCGAAGGTGTTAACCACAACAAACGGATCAACAACAATTCCTGCAGTTGTTTTCAGACCAGCGATTGGCAGGTGGGTTGATTTATCGGCCACACGCCTTAACCTATCCCATACAACAGATGAAGGTGTACATCTGTTAAAAGATGATACAAAGTTGTTCCATGAGGTCTTTTTGCTAACCTTAATTATTTGCCTAGACTTTGCACGCGCTTTCTTGTACTCAATTAGACTACTTAGGGTATGGTGTCGTTGGAATGCCCTCAAGCACGTCTACGAGCACAAATAGCATTCCGGCAGTCGTTGTTCCACCATGAGACTGGAAATCGACCGGATTGGGTAACCGAACGTGGAATAGACGGTTCTGCAGCGGAAAGAATTTTCTCTGTGAGATGATCAACTAAATCATTCACAGAATCGTGCTCGTTGTATTCAAAGAAAGCCAACTGGGTGTAGAGGTTCCAGTTGGCACGATCAAAGCACCATCTAGGGATACGTGAGGGAGACACATCTTGTGCTAAGAGACTAAGAAGACATGGAAAGTGGTCGCTGGAATGTAAATCAGAGATGGCATTCCACTGTAAGGAAACTGCTAACTGGGATGTACACACTGCCAAACCGATGTGCGAATAGGTGTTAAACGCGTCTGAGAGGAACGTTGGCTCTCCGGTGTTCAGGAGAACCAAGTTATTGCTCTCCAGGAATTTTGCAATGAGGTTGCCTCTCGTTAAGCAAACCCATAAGAGACGATTACCTAAACGCAGTTAAAAGTTGATCGCGGAAAAGCTTACAACCTGGTGCACCATTGCCAAATGCAGGTTAGCTGGCAGCACGCTGGCAGTGATTATCTGGAAGGCGCTCGGTGCCGTTGAGCGCATCGCTCGTTTCAAATGTAATGGTTGAGAAGGCTACCGAACACACCCTGAAGTTCATCGATTCGTGGTCGTCAGTGATTGCTCGTTTGTTTTTCGCATAGCCACATACAGTTTAATACATGGATTAATACCAGATTCTCAACTCCGTGGTAAAGTTTGAAGCCGTATAGGGCGCTCTTTCCTAAACCTTTAGACCCTGGCGACCTTGGGAACTACAGCCGGTAAGGCCGGTAATGTAGTAAGCTTCTATTGCGACCGAACTATGGTGCATTCGCTTCCCCTTCACTTCGGCTCCCGTTTTCACTGACTGATAGAATCCAACTTCTCTCGAAATCACATCTCGCCACACGTGAATAGCTTACGCGCATTTCAGCTATCGCATATTAGCATAATACGCGTCAAATACGCTGAGGAAATATGCGGTAAACTAATCATCAGTGTGCGAGATGTGACTTCGAAAGAAGTTGTCCAATTTGTGAAAAAAAAATTATCAAGAATCCACTTGAACTTTTCCTGTTAAATATGAATAATTGACTTCCACAAAGCATTATATCTTTATTCCTGCTGTAAATTGATAATTTGGCTTTAAAAACAATTAAAATTTTAAAAACGAGAGAGTGAGATCACTTAAGATGCTGTTGAGATTATACAAGACATCTGTATCCCCTTTCCCTCAAGCTTCTTAGTGTAATACTTAAAATAAAGATAACTTAACACTAAAATAATGATTCTGTAGATACAGGAAAACAGGTAAGGATACCATAATGTTATGTGTAATGCAATTTCCTTGTACACAGAATGTTGAAAAATTCCCTAGAATAACAGTGAGAAAAAAAGAACCCTAAAGAAATATGTATATAATTTTGAAATGATAACAACAATTATGTACAAAAAAAGCACTATTACTTTAAAATGACAACAAAGCAGCTCTGTTAATGGTTATATTTAATAATAATTTTAAAAGCTCAATAGTACATACATAATTTTCAGAAGAAGTATACTAAAGTATATTCAGAGAAAAAACTGAAATTTGTGATCGATTCATATGAGATTAATAATGTCAAATTAGTACAGAACTCAGTATTACCAACTGGTAACATACATTTCATAAATGGCACTATTTTATATACTTCTAATCACTTTGGTTGAATTAACATCCACAAGTGCAGAATAAATTATGAAGAATAATAATTACATTAAAGCTGTATCATTCATTTAAAATTGTCCTTAGCTTAACTCTGTCTTCACAACACAAGAATATTACAGCGTTGAATTTTTAAATGCTTCAATGGCATGCATATGCACAGTAATGAATGCTGAAGAAGAAAATGTGCAGTTTTAAAAATAAAATTTAATGCACAGTATATCTTCCAATAAGAGATTATTTCATGTACTTCTCTGACTGTGAAGTATAATTTGCTTAATGTACAGAGCAATTGTTTGGATAAATGGCTTGCTTTAACTTGATAAGACTTTAAGCAATGTACTTTATGACTAAGATGGCAAATGGAGCCCTCTGCATAGTGTAAACTTCTCAGTACATGGCATACAACTGAATGTGTGTCAAATAAATAACTCAATGAAAGATTACACTATGAACTATTAATGCTGTTTGTAGTTTTAGTTAAGAAGTGAAAGTGATGGAACTGTGTGTTTGAGTAGTTAATAGAAAATAATTTAGTAATGTAATTTATTTGCTCACACATCTAACCATTATTTCTTTTGACAGTCCATAATTCCCTTATGTATTCACTACAAAGAAACAAGTGCATTATATAGCAAAATAATGTGCAGTTTTATCTACTTTTCAAAATTTTTATGTGGCTTCGCATCACTGCATGTAACGAATGGCTCATATATTAGGTTAAACATCTTTTTCCCATGCCAAAGATTGAGATTTTCATTCCAACTTAGAACAATGAGAGGATGTTTAACAGTGTAGTTTCATGTCACATGTAACATTTCTGTGGGTCACGCTAGTAACGTTATATCACCCTTACAGAAATTGTGTACCAATATTACTCATAAATGGTGGCGAGAACAGATGTACCACAGAATGTACCACAGATGCACCACAGAATACATAAATGCTGTGCAAATATCACTTTAACTTGTTATTTTTCTGAACCGATTTGTCTGTGTGTGTTAACAAGGAAGAGGATTTATAACCTATTATTTATTGTGAAGCTTTACTAATTTGAGATCAAGCCACACCGTGTTTAGGTCCTAGCTAGCTGACATTGTGCATGTTTGAAGAATAACTGGAATAATAGAAATAAAATTAAAAGTGGCATATAATGATGATGACACAATGACATTTTAATCATTTCTTGCAATGCACAATTACACCTAAAAACTTGTAAAGCTTTTTCAAATAAATTCTAATCCCATCAGATCTCTTCAAAGATGGTTATTCAGGTAAATAATTAAGTGTAGTGTGTACAATAATACGGCATAGTGACTACTGCATTAAACAATATAGAACAAATTAAGTTTATGGAATCTCAGATCATACTTTTAATTGCTGTTAAAAGCTGGAACATTCTCGATCAATGATGTAGATATACACTGATGAGTAAGGTTAAGAGAACTTAATTCTTCAAAATACTTATCATTGCAATTTAAAGAAAAAGTTTATAAAATTCATATCAAGCATCTCGCCCAAATATTTTAATTTAAGCCACCTAGATTATACGTAAACACAGATGATGCTAATTTTGGTATATCTGAAAATTCACAGCTATTTTTTCAGTAATTTAAACTGGATATTACTTACCTTACATGGACTTGTATATGACATATATTTTAAATTTAAAACTACAAGTACAAACACAAAAACTAATACACCAAATCAACTGTCTAAAATAACCTCACTTTTCACTTTTCTTTGTTGGCCACAGTATTCCTCAAACGTTTTGTTAAATTTTCCACTGATATGAAATGAAACTCAAACTTTCAGAAATATTTGATATGCCACATTAAATTGCTGTATACGCTGCAAAGAATGCTTTGTGTTACATTACTTAAGTTCCTGAAGATCATTGCACATCACCAAAACAAGAAACATACACAATATCCAATAATCCTGCACTCTGATTTCTGCCATTGTATTCCTGGTAGCCTGAGATGATGGATGACCCCTGAAAGACAAAAAACAGAAAATCCCATTATTACAGTAATAAAGTAACAAGGTTAATGAAACTAATGCTTTTGTATGTAAAACAACACACTTTTTCCATTATAAGGTGCTACATTAATCTAGAGAGTTTAAATATGCATGAATATGTATTAAGGCACATTTCAGGTTATGTCATTAACTGTCGTTATTTAGCTACATGCTAAATCTTACTTACCAATAGGTCTTTGTGTAAATCTATTCTCGTTCTTCCTGCTGCCCATATGTCCTCGTAGTTCTTTCAAATTTTTACAAATTCAGAAATCGATGAAAATTGTATTCAGAACTTAATTTGGTTTGGCCTCCTTGCCGTTAAAGCTTTAATTCAAATATTTACAGGTTAGCCAATGTAGTGTCTTATTCATATTGTACATTGAGCTCAAATAAGGTCGATAATAGGCCAATAATATTACGAAAATTACTTCATAAGTAGTAAAATAATAAAATAGCTATTAAATTTTGAACTAAGCAGAATTTATTTTATATAACAGTAATTATGCAACACGGCAGGCAAAATAATTATATTGGCGGCATTGAATCCAGCGCATGCAGTGCTCCACCAGGTGACTCGTGGTTTCCTATCTGAGTTAACACGCCCTGCGTCACAGCGACAAACAATTCATGAAATCAAGCTTCAGTGAAACTTAAGCTTGGCAGGGCCAGTCTAATGAGGAACGGTTTAAGCATGCACCGCCCTTCCAAAAATTATCAAATTCTATCCTAGTACTATCTGAACAAGTTCGATTGTTAAACATCATGCCTGTGCTACACCCTTATGGAATATTTATCTACCTATTCAAAGATATGATAGACGTACACAGGATGGCCAGGGCGCTAATATTCCTCAGTTTTTTATTATTACAGCGCTGTTTGAAACGCCGGTGCAAAAGCATGTAATATTAAACAAAACTAAAGCAAACCTTTTTGTAATTTTGATTTGCAAAATGCAATACTTTACAGAAAGTTATACACCAGGTTTGTAATGACTTGTAGTGCCATCTGTGAAATGTAGCTTCACTTGGACAGCAGATCGACACACAAAATTGTCATAGGACCTCTTTGTTAAAACCCCAGAATGTAAATTCTCTGGTTGGTGCTCTATGACTAAGTTAAGGGCATATATACCGTTTAATAGATATTTAGCTACCGCATCACACTGCAATCATGTAATTATTATGACGTTTACTCGCTCAAAGAAGTTAAATATTTTCGTTCTTCCTGCTGCCATATGACCTCGCAGTTCTTTCAAATTTTTACATTTTCACAAATCGTTGAAATTTGTATTCAGAACTTAATTTGGCTTGGCCTCCATGCCGTCAAAGCTTTAATTCAAATATTTACAGGTTAGCCAATGTAGTGTCTTATTCATATCGTACATTGAGCTCAAATAAGGTCGGTAATAGGCCAATAATATTACAAAAATTACTTCATAAGTAGTAAAATAATACAACAGCTATTAAATTTTGAACTAAGTAGAAGTTATTTTATATATTGGTTAGTATGCAATACGGCAGCCAAAATAATTATATTGGCGGCATTGAATCCGGCGCATGCAGCGCTCAAAATGTACCATTAGACCCCGGGTGTTTCGCGAACCTTAATGCGGCTTCTGTATTCCTATCTGAGTGTAACCATGTTGGATTCAAACAGTTGCTGAACGCGGCAGGGGCGGGTGGAGCGCGACGCATGTATCATAGCTCGGCCGAAATAGAAGCTCACTGCATTACCGACGACATGTTGGTTACTTCACTTATCTGGCATCGAAAGCTTCATGAGGAGCGCCCTATGCGTCTTCAATTTTCACCACGGAGTTAAGACTCTGGTATTAAGTTCGGCTCATCGGCTCTTCCCTACCTCAGTAGCTGGTCAGCACCCACTGAAAATGGTCTAAACTAGACCGAAAAGCGCTTATGGAGACATGGAGAACATCTTATCTGAGTGAGTAATCTCAAAAACTGCTTGACAACTACTCATGTTCTATATAAAATATATCTCACTTTTAACAACTTGACAATGTCTTATTTAAAAAAAAGCCTACTGTTTTATAGTAGTTCCATCGGTTCTTTTATTTTCTATTACGTCTTTGTAGTGAGACGACAAGTCTAACAAAGTATATCTGGCTGGCACAGTTTTTTTTTTTTTTTTTTTTTTTTTTGAAAATTTTACGGAGTGGACGACTCGACTGGGGGATGGACAACTGAAGAGCCCGACTAGCTAGGACTGGAGTCCTAGCGAGAAGAAGGGAGCTCGGGCCTGCGTGAACTTCAAGGAGCCAGCAAGCGACAAGCGAAGAAGCACGCACTGCCCTACTCTTGCGCCAGCCTGCTGCAGCCAGCCAGCCACCCAGCGCGGAGCTCTGCAGTGACCGCACTGCCGGCAGTTGCCGCAGGGGAGCGCTCCAGCGCACTCAAGCGGCAATCCTCTGCACTAGGGCAGAGTAGCACGGCCACAGCCAACAGTCTTTGACTGGCTTCTGGCGCCCACGGGTCCGGCCCTCTGCTACTCGCGCTTGTGAGCACCCTTTGCAGAAGTCTTTCCTCCTACTCTACTCTTCTTTCCTCTGAACCGTCAGGCTTGCTTACCTTCCTTCTTACACCAACCCACTGCCCACTATGGGCAAGGTTGGCAAGACCATCGTGCGCAAGACCATCGTGCGCTCACCTCGGGGAGTGGCACCGCTGGGCCGCATAGTGGCCAGGAATCTCCTGGGAGAGATCGGTGGTGCCGCACCCGCGACCGCGCCTGAAACTTTAGAAACTACCACGCCCTCACCCCCCTCCACTCCCCCTGGAAATCTATCATGTTCGTCATCCAATTCCTCACTGCAGGAATCGGAACCACAGGCCGCATCCTCACGACTTTCTTCCCCGGAGACTCCCCACTCATGCGACTCTGTCCCTGAGCCGTCCACCTCTCCACGGCCGCCAACTCCTTTTCCGAGGCCTACCACTCCCGCCGAGGAACCCCTTTCTGCCCAACCACGTGGTACATCACTGCCACCTGCTGACCGAACCACCACGGCACCTTCAACCTCTGTAAATCCCCCTGTTGATAATCAAGCATCCTCAGCCCACGCTGCCCCCCCGGCGCAGCAACCTCGGCCCCTGATCCAGGCCCATGAAGCTGCAACGCCATCGCCCCCCTCAAGTATCCCGCCACTGCTCCCTCCCGGAGCCCCCGCTAGCTCTCATCTACCCCCTCCCCTCCTGCCTTCTGCAATCCCCCCAGCTGATGATCAAACTGCCTCAGCACGTGCTGCCACCCCGGTGCAGCAACCTCGGCCCCTGGTCCAGGCCCAGGAAGCTGCAACGTCGTCGTCCCATTCTAGTATCCCGCCACTGCTCCCCTCCCGAGCCCCCGCCAGCTCTCATTCTCCCCCTCCCCTCCTGCCTCAACCGTTGACTTACGCCCAAGCCGCCGCCCAGAGTGCGCCATTGTATGTTCACAGGGGTCAACCTGCGTTCTCCAACCTGATAACATACTTTGACACACACTGCTCTCCCTCGGAGTATCATCTCATCCTGGCTCCCGTATCCGGGGACATGATGGTGCGTACCTCTACCGCGAGGGACTACACAACAATGTGTCGTCTTCTCCGGGAGAGGGGCATTGCCTTTTCCCTGGCACGGAGGCTTGACGATCAGTCCTACAGACTGGTCGTCAAGAACCTCTACCTTGATCAGGTGCAGGACCTTCTCAAGGCGGAGCTCGAAAGAGCTGGGGTGAGAGCGACGAGGGTGCAACAGATGCGACAGTTCACACACGGACGCCCACTCCTGCCTATGTACCTCATAGAAGTGACCACCCCTGAAGAACGACTCAAAGTCCTCGCCTTGAAAACCCTGTGCCACCACCGGATCCGGGTCGAGGACTACAGGCCTCCAGCCCAACTACAACAATGCGGCAAATGCCAAAGACTTGGGCACTCCGAGCATGGCTGCACCGCTCCCACCCTGGTGTGCTCCAAGTGCACACAACATCACGAGTCCCGCACCTGCTCAGTCCCCCCTGAAAACCGAACCTGCGCGCTGTGCCGGGGCAGAGGCCACGGGGCGCGCTGGAAATCTTGTCCCATATACCAGGAGCAACTGTCCCGGCTACGTGCTGGGTCCTCCGCGAGCCGGGCAAGGCAGCACACCGAGACATGCATCCACGATGCACGTGCCCCCTCCCCCCTAGCCCAGCCACATGCCTCAGAGCGGCAACAACCACAACCACGACCCAACGCGGGTCATGACTTACCCAGTGTCCCCACCGGTCGCTCCAGCCACCCCAATCCGGCACCCAGGGTTCCCACCGGTCGCTCCAGCAACCCCAATCCGGCACCGCCCCACCCCCACACCCCCACGACCACACGACCACAATATGCACCACGGTACCACAACCAAGTACCACCTCCACCACCCCAAGTATCTCACAACAACCATCCAGGCCGCATGACCTGGACCCAGGCACGCCGAGACCTGATCAACATTGTCTTCAGGCTCTTTACAGAACCTGAGAACACCTCGTCCATCCTTAGGGTGTATTCGACCTTTCTCGCCCTATTCTCAGACCCGGACAACAACTTCACACACCCCTGACGGACCCAACTCACTTCAAAGTAATGACCTGGAATGCAAACGGCATTTATCGACGAAAAACCGAGCTAACTGACTTCGCGACGACCCATGACATCGACATTATATTCATTCAGGAAACTAGACTCTCCGCAACAACCAGGCTTAACATTCCAGGGTACATGACCTACCGTAATGACCGTAACAGACAGGGAGGAGGCACCGCCATCATCATCAAAACAACAATCAAACACGAACAAGCCGCGCTCCCCCTACTCACTAGACTCGAAGCCACCGGAGTGTTTGTCATCGTGAACCAAGCCCGCCTCCAAGTCACATCCGCCTACAATCCGCCAGGACACCTAAACACAAATGATCTGGATGCTATCCTTGCCCTCAACAGAGAAGTAATTATCGCCGGTGACCTAAATGCCAAGCACCAATTATGGAACTGCCGCTCGTCCAACGTAGCAGGACAAACACTCCTTCGTCATGAAAACATGTCCACATACATCATCGTCCCTCCAGACGGACCTACCTTTATTCCCAACAACCCGAGATTTCACCCGGACATCCTAGACATCGCGATAACCCGGGGACTCAACCAGCGTGTTACACTGCATCCAATTAACGACCTCTCCTCCGATCACCTGCCCGTCATAATCACCCTACAAGGCTCACTAGCCCCGCAGCCACAGCCGCCTAAACGGAATTACAACAGGGCTAATTGGCCAGCGTTTCAAGACACGCTTGAATCCACAGTGCAGCTCAATCCCTTAAACACCACCCGCGACCTAAACCAAGCAGTAACGGAGCTCACCACCAGCATCCAATCTGCCATCTCAACAGCAGTCCCTATGACCAAGCCCCCTCCAAAACCCAACAAGCTACCCCCCGACATTAGAACCCTTAATACAGCCCGCAACAAAGCGCGCCGCAAGTGGCAACGCACCAGGCAGCCCGCTGATCTGGAAGCGCTACAGGACCTACAGCTCACGGTACGCCGTTGTACGCGCGACCACATACAAACCCAGTGGCAACACACCCTTGACAATCTTGATTCCAATCACGCCTCCGTCTGGCGCATTTCTAAATACCTTACCAGGGAACGTACGCTAATCCCCCCACTCTGCCATCTCCAACGCACCGCCACGACTGACACCGAAAAAGCCGAACTGCTGGCTGACGTACTCAAAGACACTCTCACACCTTTTACTGCTCCCTCGGACCCCCAATTTATCCGCGAGACCGAGGACATTACTAAAGACTTACACCTTGCACGCACCCACAACAAAATTCGCAAAACCTGCCCCTCCGAAATCAAGTGGATTATCCGGCATCTGCCCACTAGAAAGGCCCCA
This sequence comes from Mantis religiosa, assembly GCA_030765055.1. Taxonomy (NCBI): domain Eukaryota; kingdom Metazoa; phylum Arthropoda; class Insecta; order Mantodea; family Mantidae; genus Mantis; species Mantis religiosa. Next base: position 431,088,814 of record CM060950.1, read on the forward strand.
GGACCGGACGACATCCCAAACATAGTACTCAAGAACCTTCCCCCTAAAGCACTCGAGCGCTTAACGCAAATATTCAATTTCTCTCTCGAGTGCGGACGCTTCCCCGAGCCCTGGAAACACGCAACAGTCCTCCACTTCCCCAAGAAAAATAAAAACCGTACGGATCCCCACAACTACCGCCCAATCAGTCTCCTTAATTCACTCAGCAAATTACTTGAAAAAGTGATCCTCAAAAGACTTAATGCCTTCATTCACAGGCACCATATATTAATACCCGAACAATTTGGATTCCGCGCACACCATTCAACCACCCTGCAACTACTACGAAAAACGGAATTAATCAACCGCGGCTTTAACACCAAACACTCCACTGGCGCCGTCCTGCTGGACTTTGAAAGCGCCTTCGACAGAGTATGGCACAGCGGCCTCTTGCGAAAACTCCATAACATACGTATCCCAGACACCATGATCAAACTAATCGCTAACTACCTCCAAAACCGCACATTTGTCTCCTTAGCAAACAACACAAAATCAACAGCACACATAGTCCGAGCCGGGGTCCCCCAGGGGAGCCTCCTCGGCCCAGTACTATTCAACATTTATATCAACGATATCCCCAAAACACCTAACACTCATCTCTTCCTGTATGCTGATGACACCTCTTACGTGTCGCAGGCCCGCGGCATAAACCTTGCCAGAAACCGGCTCCAGACAGCACTGCAGAATCTCCAGCCATGGCTTCGTAACTGGCGACTAAGAGTAAACAGCCGAAAGTCCCAGGCTATAATATTTTCAAAACGACGGGCACACAGATATCCGGCACATGCCCTCCCGCCTCTAAAACTATTCGAAGAAAATATTCCTTGGTCGAATCAGGGAATCTACCTGGGAGTACACATGGACCAAGGTCTCACCTGGAAAACGCACATCAAAACCATCAAACAGAAAGCACAGGGACAACTAAACAGACTCTACCCACTCATCAATCTCCACAATTCGCTAAGCCCAGCCCTAGGACTAACACTCTATAAAACTCTCATCCGGCCCATCATTACTTATGCCTCCCCTGTATGGGGCTATGCTGCACCTACCCACATCAAGTCCCTCCAAACTTTTCAGAACAGAATCCTCCGCATCATTGCCAAAGTGCCACGGTTTGCCCCTGCTGGCCAATTACACGAAGAACTCCGAATGCACACAATAGAAGAATTCATCAAGCGACTTGCCTCCGACTTGTACGACAAACTACCACAAAACACAAACATCCTTATCCAACAATTAGGGAACTACGACACTGAACAGCTCAAGCACAGGCGACCACTACAACTCTTTGACAGATCACTCACAAATCCCTTTCAAGCCATAGACATAGCCGTTCACCTATTTCACACACTCCAAACACAATGAGCAGTACTAACCTCATACATTCTCTTCCAGAAGAATGCCTAAGGACCATCCGCCAAACGCACACAAACCTGCCGAAACTGGACATCGTATTCGTCTCCAGTTAACCATTCACACCTGTTCGAACGCCTAAGGACCATCCGCCCAACGTACACAAACCTGCCGAACCACTGGACATCGCATTTGCCTACAGTTACCCATTCACACCTGTTCGGTAACTATATCCGGCAACAACCCCCAAACGAACGTCCAAGCATGAGACCACCCCACCCCCACCATGACACAGATACACACCACGATGCATGCAGTCCAGTCAGTCAGTCCGCTAAATACTTAAATGCTAAGACCATACAAGTCACAGTCTGTCAGTCCGTCACTCACACTAATTCCTCTTAACTAATCTTAATCCTAACTAATACGCTTTACTAACTGGGTTCTACTCAGACTTCGGTATGGGTAGAAGCCAAATATCCCGCCTACGCCTGATCGCACTGCGATCAGGCTAGTAATGCCCGTTACTAACCGGGGTGCTCAGCGGAACCCGAACACTAACGCATGCACTCCACTAACAAGCACCCCCCTTGCCCTGCCTGTTTCTGCATGTTTAGCCTTAACAGCATGTGCATGGGGAGACGATGTAACCTCTTCAAGGCAGAGACGATCGACACCGGGGGCGGCGGGTGTGGGGCCGCCTCCTAAAAAAAAAAAAAAAAAAAAAAATCTGGCTGGCTGTATTTAGCCAGAAGGTCTAGAGCGAGACGCCAAATCTAAAAAAACTGTCTGCTTCGAATGCAGAGAGTCCTCCATGCCATATGGTGCTGGGTGCCTGTATTTAGCCAGAAGGTCTTGATCTTGGTTTCCATTATATACATTATAGCTTCGACAAATGCTATGGATATTAATCTGTGGCTATAATTAATTATTAATATTAATTATTCTCATATTAATCCAGGGCCTGATAAATCAGATAATACAGAAGCCGCATTAAAGTTCGCGAAACACCCGGGGTCAAAAGGTACATTTTGAGCACTGCATGCGCCGGATTCAATGCCACCAATATAATTATTTTGGCTGCTAATATATAAAATAACTTCTGCTTAGTTCAAAATTTAATAGCTGTTGTATTATTTTACTACTTATGAAGTAATTTTTGTAATATTATTGGCCTATTATCGACCTTATTTGAGCTCAATGTACGATATAAATAAGACACTACATTGGCTAACCTGTAAATATTTGAATTAAAGTGTGGGCTCTAGTACTCTATTTGACTATTATAGTTGCCTTGGTACCGCATCTCCTTATATAGTCTTTTGTTGAAGTATTAAAACAGGAACTATTCTTAAGAATTTCATCCAACCCGGCAAACCATTGAGCCGTGCGTTCGGTACTGTTTGAGCTGATAAGTCACAATCCAGCATTAGTTTGATTTCTTTGAATAGAAGGATGTTGCAATATCTACTTGCATCGCTGTTCAAGCAACACTGAAATAAAGCAAAGTTGAACGAAACTTCCTTCGTATCCAAATACTGTGCGTATATAATTTAAGTTATTCATATTCTTAAGAATAGTTCCTGTTTTAATACACAAAAGATTACGGAGATGGTTATTTAAATTTAGCATCACGACATCTTACCAATTTCATTCCGCACACTTGCCGGGATGTCTCAGATCCACAATTGGAAGGTGTAAGTTTATGTATAGCTTACTGCTTGTACATACCATATTATGACATGGGAGTAAAAAATATAAACAAATTTTCTCTGTGCAGGAACTCAAGGAATGCTGTGGAAAAGTGTTTATCGACTCGGCTCCAGAATTTCTCCCACCACAAGCAAATATAATTGATTTTAGTGAGGTGGATGTAATACTCATCTCAAATTACTTATGTATGCTAGCTCTTCCCTTCATCACCGAAGGGACAGGATTTAATGGTGTTGTGTATGCGACAGAACCAACACTTCAAATAGGCAGGTAAGTGTTCTAACTTCTAGTTCTGTATGATGGATGGAAAGATTTGTTAGCAATTTCATGGTATGTACATAGCAATCCAAGTTAATAAGGAGTATTTGGCAGTCATAGCGATTAGTTAAACTGATGGTTCAGCTACACTTTTCTCTTGCTTCGCAGTTGGAACTGCCATCCTACTGTCTTAATTGCTGAATGATATGGGTTGGGGGAGGGGCGAAGAAAGTAGAAATTAAAGAATATACACCTTTAATTGTATTGCAAATCATTTAGCACAGACTGACATTTTCTTTTCTTTTTTTTTCTTTTGTAACACTTTTTGCATCCTTTCTTTATTTGTTACATAAAATACATGGGACTTTCACACTTGGGCTGAAAGGTTCTTTGTGACTTAATGCATTTAGCTGTGCTACAACTCGCTTATTTAGCACAATTTTTTTTTAACTTTTTTCTCTTTTATTGTGCTTTACATTGTTTCATTTTTCTGTTAAGTTCTTTAAAGTGAATGGGACGTACACACTTGGGATGGAAAGTCTTTTGCAGTTTGTAATAGCAAATTATGTAGTCTGTCACCTCTATTATAAGGTTCCTGAAACACAAGTTTACACTGTCATTAAGTATGTGCGGTATGTCAAACATGTCATTTGCCACTTATTCCTCCAAAGTTTTTCTCCAAAAGTCAACTTGCAAATACAAGAAACTGCTGCCATTTTGAGAAGAAAATATCTAAAGGAAGTGACAGAATATCACTTAATCAATTTTGCCTATTTACGAAAATTCAAGAAAGGTAAATTAGCAAGGCATGGTGGTAGTTGGAAAAACCATAAATACCATAGAAACCAAATAGAGAAGTGTGAAGTACTCCATTCCCTGCTTTGCCTAAAGGTGAACCATTTTGAAGACTATCTAGCGGTGCATATATGCTAGGAAAATGTAAATGCATCACTTGCTAATTGCAGGAGCTGCCATGTATCCATTAGCAACTTAAAAGCTAACAATAAATAAATTAAATAGGTAGATTCAAATTGAAAAATTCAGTGCCATAGCCGGGATTTAAACCACGTATCTCCCAGTCTCCTTCCGTGGCTCTTAACCAAGGAGCTACTATGGCCGGCATGACATTAACTTGTCCAACTGACTCACATTTTTTCGGTAAACCACTAGGGGCTCTCAGATACAATGAGATACCTTTTGTGGCGACTGTAAGTACTTATGTCCCAGGCCTCATAGTTAATCCTGTCTATGGCATTGAATTTTTCAATCTGACTACCTATTCAAATCATCACCTACACAGCTAGTGTGGAAGACCGATTAAAAAGTAGCTTAATGGTTAGGAGCAACCGGTCGGAGACCGGGAGATCTGTGGTTCAGATCCCAGCTATGGCATTGAATTTTTGAATCTGACTCTACCTGTTCAAATTATCACCTACACATGGCTAGTGCGGAAGAATGATTTATTACCAATAAATAAATTGTTAAGGAATATGCACACACAGTTCTCTTGCTTTGGTGTAGCCATCTGTTGCTAATTAATAAAAGCTTATATAAGAAAAACTAAATGAAACACACCATGAATAGAAGGCATAGCTTATAACAGCCATCTGGAAACAGACCTGATACAACCATGACCACGGTCCTGAGTTCGATTCTCAGAGCCTTTTTAAGGGGACCAAAAATGGCATAATCACAGGGAGAGAGGTCTGGAGTGTATGGAGGGTGGCCGAGAACCTCCCATTTGAATTTCTGCAGGAGTGCAGCAACTGTTGGCTGTAGGAGGCTTTGCATTGTCGTGGAGCAGAATGACCCCACGAGTGAGATTGTCTGGTCATTTTGATTTGATTGCTTGCAAAGGTTGGTCAAGGATTGCAAGTAACGTTGGGCATTCACTGTTGTCCCGTGCTGCAGGAAGTGTATCAGAAGGGGCTATCTTGGTCAAAGAAGGTCAGCATAACCTTTCCTGCACTTCTGTGGATGGCCTTAGCTATTTTTGGTGGTGGTGACCCTGGATGCTTCCACTGGAGACTTTGTCGTTCTGATTCTGGTTCAAAGTGATGACACCATGACGCATCTCCAGCCACCACTTGTGCCAGGAACTCATTCCCATCCCTAGCATAGAGCTGCACATGACCAAGACAGTGGGCCATTCGACATGCTTCCTGGTGTGCTTGAAGATTGTGAGGCAATCATTGGGCACACACTTTGCACAACAGCAGACTTCTTTCCTTCATGGTGGTGTGAACATTTCCGATGCTCAATCCGACCTCGCCGGCTATGGCTTTCACTGTCACTCGGCGGTCCTGTGTGACAAATCGTCGTGCTGGACGATGTCATTGGTAATGCAGTGTGGTGCTCCAGACTGTGCATCATCGGCTAACGACACCCATCCTCCCCTGAAGCGCTTGCGCCATGCCTTGACTCTTGCAAGGGACATACAGTGTTCGCAATACACTTGTGACAATTGTCGATGAATGACCGTTAACCCTACTTTCGCTGTCAGAAAACAAACACCACTTCTTTGCTCTTCTTCTGACGCCTCCATTTCACTGTTTGCAATGTGACTGGCAACGTTCCGTTCGGATGATTGATGCATGCTGCTGCTAGCTTTGTATATCCACGTGATGTGCACGCGTGCCCTCTAGCGATGGGCTGTGAACTTCCACGCTCTGGTCGGAACAACAATTTGTTACACATGCCATGATATTACCATCCTGTAACTGGTTTGCGCATACCAGACTCTGGCTCATTTCTTTTTGAACACCCCTTGTATATTGGGACATTCTTTTCTCTGAGTGTCTATAAGGCTATATTACTTGTGCATTATATTGTTCTTTTGAAATCCCTTTAACTGTGTGAGAAGATACATCTGTAGTTGTAGTAGTTCATTAGATTACGCTTGTAACTGATATTGTTGGTTTTCTATTTTACAAGGCTTCTTGTTCATTGTTAAAGCATTTGTGGACATTAACTATTAATTCCTTGCCATCTGATTTTATAGGTTTTCCTTTCTTTTCAACACAAATACAACTTTCTCAAAATTTGAAAACCTTTCTTAAATTTGTTTATCAACACTGCTAATTCATCATTTACACTTCTTTCACAGTCAGAAATCACCACTGCTTCTTTCACTGTCAATCAGACAACTGATTTTGGCAAGAAAAAGGTCTGAGCAGTGACATTTAGTGCTGGAAGTTAGTACAGTGGGGTCAGGAAAAGTATATAATTATATTTCAACTATAATGAAATCATTTTTCTGGAGTAGTAATTAAAATATAAAGGTTTGGCAATACACAAATTTACACCTTTTTTTATGCCTGCAGTACAATTGAAATTTACTTTCACTGTTTGCTGCAATACAGAATTATCTTCTGGGATAGTTCAGGACATAAGAAACAAATGTTTGCATTACAGTACAGAACCATATATTATTTGCATTGTTGGGTTTTGTCATTCCTGTAGGTCCTCATTTAAAATAAAAAAAGTCTTACTATTGCTGATAGAGTAATTCTTCGTTCAATATACATAATATAATTAATAATTGTATAATCCTTTAATTAAATTTAAAGGGATGCAATTGACACTAAACAACACTTAGTGAACAAATTTGCTGAACAAATCTTTCTGGGGGATGTTGAAATTGAATACTTTGTTCCTATTTTTTGAAATGGAGATTTGTTCCCATGTGGACAGTTTTTGTTTTCCTGATGTAGGTTTTAGTAGTTTTGGCTCTGGATTTATGTTGTGGTTTGTTTCCCAAAAATGCAGTTGCCATGCAACTTCCTCGAACCACCACCAGAGGAGACCTATGACAAAATATCGCCATCCACACCATTGCGAACCAGTCGATGTCCGGTTGACAATGGAGGCAGTCCCTGAAACATGTTCCAATAATTATTAATTTTTAGATGAGTCGTATTTATTACACATCTGCTTCACTTTCGTACCTATTTTGAGGACATGTTTCGCAAATCATCGTTTGCATCTACGGCTCTTATGCGACTAAAGCTTGATCCAGCGGTGTGGGTAATTCTGGGGTTGCTGCTGCCATCTGTTGATTTAGTGATGAACTTAAATGTGGGATTCTCTTCTGGCGGGATTTCAAAGTTCATAATTTGGTTTTTATGTTTTTCTATGTATATCCTCTCCCATATGACGAGTTCACTATGTTTTTGTACGTATTTTAGTAATTCTGTGTTATCTTCAATTTCATGATTTTCAGACCAGAAATGAGCTGCTATTGCGGACTTATCAATATTTTTGTATCTTAAGTGCCTGAAGTGTTCTTTCTTTCTAGTGCCTATGTTTCTTTTTGGTCCTCCCTATGTAAATTTTTTCAGTCTTTACACTTAATCTTGTAAATGCCTGACTTTTCCTGTGGTTTTATCTTATCAGTATTATTACTGTGAAGTAGGTTTTTAATGTTGTAATTGTATCATGAAATTGAAGATAACACAGAATTACTAAAATACGTACAAAAACATGGTGAACTCGTCATATGGGAGAGGATATACATAGAAAAAGATAAAAACCAAATTATGAACTTTGAAATCCCGCCAGAAGAGAATCCCACATTTAAGTTCATCACTAAATCAACAGATGGCAGCAGTAACCCCAGAATTACCCACACCGCTGGATCAAGCTTTAGTCGCATAAGAGCCGTAGATGCAAACGATGATTTGCGAAACATGTCCTCAAAATAGGTACGAAAGTGAAGCAGATGTGTAATAAATACGACTCATCTAAAAATTAATAATTTTTCGCTTCACTGTGATGTTCCAATACAGTTAAATCTCGATATGTTCCAATAAATTTAAAAGTAAGTTTTGAATGACTAGAGCCAGACTGAAAAATCCAATGCCATAGCCGGGATTTGAACCATGGATCTCCCGCTTGGCAACCGCACAGAGAGTGCGAGATCCGTGGTTCAAATCCCAGCTATGGCATTGAAGTTTTCAGTGTGGCTCTACTCATTCAAACCTCGGCCTACACATGGCTAGTGTGGAAGAAATTATTTCCATCAGTTTACCTGAATAACATAGTGGTTTAACTATGAAGCCTGGGACTTAAGAACTTACAGCATAGTAAGTCGCCACAAAAGGCGCGTGTCTCATAGCATATAAGAACCCCTAGTTTTCTTCCGGGAAAAATACAAATCAGTTGGAGAAATTTAATGTCATGTCGGCATGTTGGCCATAGTAGCTCAGTGGGTTAGAACAACCGCATGGAGAGCGGGAGATCCATGGTTCAAATCCCGGCTATGGCATTGAATTTTTCAGTCAAAACTCTCCATATACTATTGATCTTACATATTTCTTAAAATGTCTTAAATACTTTTGTATCAAGTCTTTCTCTGTCACTGCCTGGCTCAGTGGTTAGACCGCTTGGCTCTCACCTAGGCGGCCCGGGTTCGATCCCAGGCGACCGAAAAGTGAGATTTGAGGTGGACAACAGGGCGCTGGGGCGGGTTTTCTCCGGGATCTCCAGTTTCCCCCGCCATCTCATTCCAACGGTGCTCCATGTTCATCTCATGTATCATCAGTGTCATCGCCTGCGGTGCCGTATGTAGTAGAAGTGGGCGTTAAACACTACACATACACATTGCCTGCCTCAGTAGCGTAGATGGTAGCATGTCTGCCTCACATTCATGAGGTCCCGAGTTCGAATCTGTCAGGGTGAGTTACCTGGATAAGGTTTTTCTGGGGTTTTCCCTTATCCTCAAAGATGAATGTCGGGCAGCTCTAAGCTCTATGGACCCTGGGCTCATTTGAGCATCATTTCACCCAATTCATTCACCGTCCAATATGACTTGACGGAGGATGTAAATTACAAAAAAAAAAAAAAAAAAAAAATCTGTTACTGGCCATGTTCCTCCATTTTAGCGAATTTCTTCCTTCAAGGTGTTTCTCGCTTGGTGCTGTATTTCACAGTCCTAAATAAGATGGTTCACTATCTGCATTGCTTTCTGGCATGGATGCGTTGAGTCATTTATGATGCCTAATCTTTGGAGATGTGATTTGTTTTTGCCATGTCCTATTACTATTCAATAAATAAATAAAAATTTGCAATACCATACCCTCGCACCTAATTTCTCAAGCCAGGGTATAAATATTCCAAATTTTTATATTAACTTTTATATAATTTATACAAATATTTTTACAGATATTAAAACTACTACTACTAAAAATAAACAAAAACACCACCAAAATAAAATACTAATACACTACAATAAATAACATTTTTTTTAAACACAAAACATATTTAAACTTTCTTTCTGTTTATATTCACCCCTGATAAAATAAACAAATTCCGACTTTCGAGCGCTGCATCTGGAGACGCCAACACAAATAATGGAGAAAATATTAATTTACTGAGCTGTTACTTCATATCACTAGTAATATTATATGTAATCTCCTTCCCTATTCATGTACATCTGTCTGGTGAACCATTTTTTAGATGCTCCTTGTCATTTCTCTGAATTTTCTAATACTTATATCTTTCTAAAATCGGGATTCATTCGACATTTGTGATCTCTTAGCCACATAACGAAAATGAAATTTCAGGTTCTTCAGTCTGAAGAAATATTTGACGATCGCTTGAATTGCTGTATTTCCCTCCCGCCCTTGCAGCTACAAGAAAATTAGCTATATGATACTTTGTGCAGTGGCGAGGAGTAACTGTCAAAGCGAATAAAGCTAAATACAAAAAAAAAAAAAAAAAAAAAAAAAATCCGTTAAAATAAGAGAGAACATTGACTGAAAGAACTGACCCTACTCTTCTGTACTCTTTCTATTGTACAGTCACACGTAGGTCCTTCTGGTATCAAAGACTGCTCACACTACAAGCTTTCCCGCTCCACTCAGAAGTTCCAGTTTCTCCTGTAGCTAACCTAAAATGCGCGCGCGAACTGTTAGTCTAAAATGGAGAAAGTAGGTAATTCACACTCTTTTGCCAATAACTTAAAACTCCACAAGGATTTCTTATTTCTCACAACTAAATACAAATCGTCTTGTCTTATCCCTAGAAGAACTTAAATAACAAATTTCATATTGAACGAATTAATTGTTCTGGACTTGCGGAAATATTATTAAACGACCCCCAACGGGAGAGGCTGCAAATATTCGAGAGGGATAATTTTGAGTTTAGTGGAAGTAAATATTTAGATATTTGATGCATTCCCAAAACCCAGAAATTCCGGAGGACACTATCAATTACTGTTGGTTATACATAAAATAAATGACTTGTGATTTTGTAGGCTCACCATATATAGGTTCACAATGCCTTCACCATTTGACTTTACGTTGAAGGGTTTCCTTAACCCGAAATATGAATGCAGTGTAATTCTGAGCTCTACGTACCCTGTGCTCATTCGAATATTATTTCATTCATCGTCCAATAAGTCTTAACTTCGGAGGTTACCCTTATCCTGAACATCAATGTCTGGTACCGCTAAGCTCTATGTACCCTGTACTCAATTGAACATAATTTCATTCATAGTCCGATATTACTTAAAGTTGGAGTTTTTCCCTCATCCTGAAAGATCAATGTCTGGTACCGCTAAGCTCTATGTACCTTGTACTCATTTGAACATAATTTCATTCATGGTTCGATAGCACTTAAAAGTGGAGTTTTTCCCTGACACTGAAAGATAAATATCTGGTAGCGCTAAGCCCTATGTATCCTGTACTCATTTGAACATAATTTCATTCATAGTCCGATAGCACTTAAAGTTGGGGTTTTTCCCTTATCGTGAAAGATGAATGTCTGGTACCTCTAAGCTCTATGTACCCTGTACTCATTTGAACAAAATTTCATTCATAGTCCGATAGCACTTGAAGTTGGAGGTTTTCCCTCATCCTGAAAGATGAATGTCTGGTACCGCTAAGCTGTATGTACCCTGTACTCATTTGAACAAAATTTCATTCATAGTCCGATAGCACTTGAAGTTGGAGTTTTTCCCTCATCCTGAAAGATGAATGTCTGGTACCTCTAAGCTCTATGTACCCTGTACTCAATTGAACATAATTTCATTCATAGTCCGATATGACTTGAAGTTCAACTTTTTCCCTCATCCTGAAAGATGAATGTCTGCTACCTCTAAGCTGTATGTACCCTGTACTCATTTGAACAAAATTTCATTCATAGTCCGATATCACTTAAAGTTGGAGTTTTTCCCTCATCCTGAAAGATGAATGTCTGGTACCTCTAAGCTCTATGTACCCTGTACTCAATTGAACATAATTTCATTCATAGTCCGATATGACTTGAAGTTCAACTTTTTCCCTCATCCTGAAAGATGAATGTCTGGTACCTCTAAGCTGTATGTACCCTGTACTCATTTGAACATAATTTCATGCATAGTCCGATATGACTTGAAGTTGGAGGTTTTCGCTCATCCTGAAAAATGAATGTCGGGTAACTCTTAGGCAGCCTTAGCCTCATTTGCCCCTCATTCCACCCATTAATTCATCGACCGATATGACAAAGCTGGAGGACGTTAAATGGAAGAAAAAACTTTAGTGCTAAAGAACCTTATTTTTATTAAGTACGCTGCATAAAGTATATTAATTGTCAAAATTCATTAGGAGTTCCCGCCAGGTGTAATATTGTGCATGGTTTCGGAAACGAATTTTGAGGTTTTATATCGCCAAGAACGTTTCAGTTTCTATTTCAACATTAACTTCCATATGAGAAAATAAAGCTCCATTTTTTGTTAATATACGATGCTGTACATCATTTGGCCACACTGCCACATAGTTGCAATGCGGCGAAGGTTGAGAGAAGCGAGATTTTCTTATAGTGTGTTTGTTTTTGAATTACATCTTACAAAGTTAAGTCATATAAGACGATGAACGATATGGGTGAAATGACGCCCAAAGACCCCAGGATCCATAGAGCTTACAACGACCCAACATTCCTCTTTTCAACATAATGGAACACCCCGAGAAAATCTTATGCACATAACTTACCCCGTACGACATTCGCGCTCGGGAAATCTTGAACGTGTGGTGGACTACCACTTAAGCTGAATTATTTACTGGCATGCTTTATTCTTAGTCTGGGCCAAAGGTTTGGGCTGACTTAAAACACACAATCATCTACGTACCCAATTAACGGGAATTTTTATTTAATTGCCCATTTCAACATGCAAATTTCACATGAAACAACATGCAAATTTCACATTCAAAAAATACCCATGTGTATTATTTTAAAGCAGCCGTATTTAAAATCGAATGACGAGCAGTTGTTCCGTATTGAATACACATTGCGTCCATTTTATCCTATATTGTCTAGAACAGCAAATGTTTTTGATCGCTGTTTAAACAATATGTAGGTTTTCTGAATTAATATATAACTTATTTATGCGCATTTAATTTAAATACTTATAACTAATCGAGATTTTCCCGTATAACTATTAATAAGACCTTTACCGCCATCTCTGGGTGGAATGAGTGGACTATCAGGCCGCAGTCACATCTGTTGCGAACAGTGGCGCTGAGAAAATAAACAATGTACAACTCTCGAGCAGTGCATCTGGAGACGACAAAACAAATAAAGGAGAAAATATTAATTTACTGAGCTGTTACTTGATACCACTAGTAATATTATATGTAATCTTTCTGTCATTTCACGCTAATGTTACGAAATGTGAATGTTTTGCTAAATATTCTACTCCTGCTTTTCCCTACCTTTCCTGTTCGTGTACATCGGTGTGGTGAACCATTTTTTAGATCCTCCTTGTCATTTCTCTGAATTTTCTAATACTTATACTTCACTAAAATCGGGATTCATTCCTCATTTTTATCCCTTCGCCACATAACGAAAATGAAATTTCAGGTTCCTCAGTCTGAAAAAATATTTGACGATCGCTTGAATTGCTGAATTTCCCTCTCGCCCTTGCAGCTACAAGAAAATTAGCTATATGATACTTTGTGCAGTGCCGAGGCGTAACTGTCAAGGCTAAATACAAAAAAAAAAAAAAAAATCCGTTAAAATAAGAGAGAGCATTGACTGAAAGAACTAACCCTACTGTTCTGTACTCTTTCTATTGTACAGTCACACGTAGGTCTTTGTGGCATTCAAGACTGCTCACACCACAAGCTTTCACGCTCCACTCAGATGTTCCAGTTCTTCCTGCAGCTAACCTACAATGCGCGCGCGAACTGTTAGTCTAAAATGGAGAAAGTATGTAATTCACACTCTTTTGCCATTAACTTAAAACTGCACAAGGATTTCCTATTTCTCACAACTAAATACAAATCGTCGTGTCGTATTCCTAGAAGAACTCAAATAACAAATTTCATATTGAAAGAATTAATCGTTCTGGACTTGCGCGAAATATTATTAAACGATCCCCAACGGGCGAGGGTGCAAATATTCGGGCGGGATAATTTTGAGTTTAGTGGAAGTAGATATTTAGCCATTTTAAGCATTCCCAAAACCCAGAAATTCCGGACGACACCAGCAATTACTGTTGGTTATACATAAAAGTATATGTCTTGTGATTTTGTAGGTTCACAATATATAGGTTCACAATGCCCTCACCTTTTGACTTTACGTTGGAGGGTTTCCTTTAACCTGAAATATGAATGCAGTGTAATTCTAAGTTCTACGTACCCCGTGCTCATTCGAATGTCATTTCATTCATCGTCCAATAAGACATAACTTCGGAGGTTACCCTTATCTGAACATCAATGTCTGGAACCGCTAAGCTCTATGTACCCTGTACTCATTTGAACAAAATTTTATTCATCGTCCGATATCACTTAAAGTTGGAGTTTTTCCCTCATCCCGAAAGATGAATGTATGGTACGTCTAAGCTCTATGTACCCTGTACTCATTTGAACAAAATTTTATTCATAGTCCGATATCGTTTAAAGTTGGAATTTTTCCCTCATCCTGAAAGATGAATGTATGGTACCTCTAAGCTCTATGTACCCAGTACTCATTTGAACATAATTTTATTCATAGTCCGATATCACTTAAAGTTGGAGTTTTTCCCTCATCCTGAAACATGAATGTATGGTACGTCTAAGCTCTATGTACCCTGTACTCATTTGAACAAAATTTTATTCATAGTCCGATATCGTTTAAAGTTGGAATTTTTCCCTCATCCTGAAAGATGAATGTATGGTACCTCTAAGCTCTATGTACCCTGTACTCATTTGAACATAATTTTATTCATAGTCCGATATCACTTAAAGTTGGAGTTTTTCCCTCATCCTGAAAAATGATTGTCGGGTAACTCTTAGGCAGCCTTAGGCTCATTTGCCCATCATTGGACACATTAATTCATCGACCGATATGACAAAGCTGGAAGACGTTAAATGAATAAAACTTTAGTGCAAAAGAACCTTATTTTTATTAACTACGCTATATGAAGTATATCTATTAAATAATTGTCAAAGATCTTTAGGACTTCCTGCCAAGTGTAAAATTGTGCATGGCTTCGGAAACGAATTTTGAGGTTATATATCGCCAAGAATGTTTCAGTTTCTATTTCAACATTCATTAACTTCCGTATGAGAAAATAAAGCTTCATATTTTGAAAATATACGATTCTGTACATCATTTGGCCACACTGCCACATAGTTGCAATGCGGCGAAGGTTGAGAGAAGCGAGATTTTCTTATAGTGTGTTTGTTTTTTAATTACATCTTACAAAGTTAAGTCACAAGACGATGAATGACATGGGTGAAATGACGCCCAAAGAGCCAAGGGTCCATAGAGCTTACAATGACCCAACATTCGTCTTTTCAACATCAGGGAAACCCCCGAGAAAAAACCTTATGCAGATAACTCGCCCTGTACGAGATTCGAGCTCGGGACCTCCTGAACGTGAGTTGGACTACCACTTAAGCTGAATTATTTACTGGTACTCTTTATTCTTAGTTTGAAGCACAGGTTTGGGCTGACTTAAGTCACGCAATCGTCTAGGTACCCAACTAAGGAGATTTTTTATTTAATTGCCCATTGAAACAATATGGGATGTTTTACCATTCGCTTAGAAATTCATAAGAATAACAGTTATATTTAGTACATTTGTGGATTACCAATGTTTGTTAGAACGCTCTGTAATCTTATTCACAGTAATTCTTTTATCCGTCATGTCAGTAGTTTAAATTTCAGTTCTGAGTAATTAAAAGTATTTGTACATACATACATACCAACGACTTTGGACTCTAGAGGAAATAGAGATTACGAACCATTCATAAACAAAGATATAATGTGACCAGACACGTTCTGCCAGGGCAGCAAGAAAATTATTGATTCCTCTCGCTGGAATTGGCTTAATCAAAGTAATACTTTGATCACGTCATGTCAAACATTAACATTTCAGTTCTGAGTAATTTACAATTCTGAGTAATTACGAGATGGACTACCACTTAAGCTGAATTATTTACTGGTACCCTTTATTCTTAGTTTGAACCACAGGTTGGGGATGACTTAAATCACACAATCGTCTAGGCACCCAATTAAGCGAGATTTTTTATTTAATTGCCCATTGAAACAATTTGCGATGATCTTACACGTCACTTAGCACTGCGTAAGAACATCATTATTGTCCTCATTGATAGTACATTTCTTGATTATCAGTATTTGTTACAACGCTCGGTGAAAGTCAATTACATTTCAAAATATATACGTATCTTATTTTTAAGCCGCCGTATTTAAAAAGGAATGTGGAGCATTTGTTCCGTATGAGATACCTATTCCGTCCATTTTACTCTAAATTTTCTGTAACAGCAGATGATTTTGCCCGCTGTTTAAACAATATATAGCTTTTCTGAATCAATATAACTTATTTATGCGCATTCAATTTAAATACTTATAACAAATCGAGATATTCCCGTATAACTTTTAATAAGAACGTTGGCGCCATCTCTTTTGGAAAGAGTGGACTATCAGGCTGCAGTCACGTCTGTTGCGAACAGCGACGCGGAGAACATAAACAAATTACGACTCTCGGGCGCTGCATCTGGAGACGACATAACAAATAAAAGAGAAAATATTAATTTACTGAGCTGTTACTTTATATCACTAGTAATATTATATTTAATCTTCCTGTCATTTCGCGCTAATGTTACGAAAGCATTTAGCAACGGTGAATGTTTTGCTTAATATTTTATTCCTGGTTTTCCGTTTTCCCCTCCTCGTGTATAGTCGCGCTGCTTGAACGGTTACCATGGATTTATCTTTGTTAACAGAAACCTCTCAGATAACGCACTGATTATTCGTGTAAGAGTGACACTGGTACTGACGGGCCTCTCGGTAATGTGCTAAGCACCAATGAACGTATCACTCAAACCAATGGAATTCGCAAAAATCACAAATGACAGATATATGTTCACTCCACGTGGAGTAATCAGTGCGTTATCCGAGAGGTATCTACATATTTCCAGAGATAAATCCATGGTAACCGTTAGAACATCGCCACAATACATGTGTGTGGTGAACCATTTTTTAGATCCTCCTTGTCATTTGTCTCAATTTTCTAACACACTTTTCTGAAATCGGGAGTCATTTGTCATTTTTTTTTATCTCTTCACCACATAACGAAAATAAAATTTCAGGGTTTTCTCTATGAAAAAATATTTCACAATCGCTTGAATTGCTGTATTTCCCTCCTTCCATTGCACCTACAAGAAAATTAGCTATATGATACTTTGTGCAGTGGCGAGGCGTAACTGTCAAAGCGCATAAAGCTAACTGTACAAACAAAAAATTTCGTTAAAATAAGAGAAAACAATGATTCAAAGAACAAAAGCTATTCTTCTGTACTCTTTCTATTGTACAGCCACAAGTAGCAGCTTCTTGTATTCAAGAGTGCTCACACTACAAGGTTTCCCGCTCCACTCAGATGTTCCAGTTTCTCCTGCAGGTAACATACAATGCGCGCGCGAACCGTTAGTCTAAAATGGAGAAATTATGTAATTCACACACTTTGGCTATTAAGTTAAACCTCCACAAGGTTTTCCCATTTCTCACAACTAAATACAAAACTTCGTGTCGCATCCCTAGAAGAACTTAAATACCAAATTTGTTATTTATCGAATTAATCGTTCTGGAATTGTGGGATATATTATTAAACGACCCCCAACGGAGAGGGTGCAAATATTCGGGAGGGATAATTTTGAGTTTAGCGGAAGTACATATTTAGCCATTGAATGTATCCCCCCCCCAAAAAAAAAATCACGGACGACACCAACAATTACTGTTGGTTATAAATAAAAGTATATGTCTTGTGACTTTAAAGGTTCACAATAGATAGTTTCACGATGCCTTCACCTTTTGGCTTAACGTTGGAGGTTTCCTTTAACCTGAAATATGAATGCAGTGTAATTCTAAGCTCTACGTACCCCGTGCTCATTCGAATATCATTTCATTCATCGTCCAATAAGACTTAACTTCGGAGGCTTTCCCTTATCCTCAAAGATGAATGTCTGGTACCTCTAAGCTCTATGTATCCTGTACTCATTTGAACATCATTTCATTCCTAGTCCGATATTACTTAAAGTTGGACTTCTTCCCTCATCCTGAAAGATGAATGTCCGGTACCTCTTAAGCTCTATGTACCATGTACTCATTTGAACATCATTTCATTCCTAGTCCGATATTACTTAAAGTTGGACTTCTTCCCTCATCCTGAAAGATGAATGTCTGGTACCTCTAAGCTCTATGTACCATGTACTCATTTGAACATCATTTCATTCCTAGTCCGATATTACTTAAAGTTGGACTTCTTCCCTCATCCTGAAAGATGAATGTCTGGTACCTCTAAGCTCTATGTACCATGTACTCATTTGAACATCATTTCATTCCTAGTCCGATATTACTTAAAGTTGGACTTCTTCCCTCATCCTGAAAGATGAATGTCCCGTACCTCTAAGCTCTATGTACCATGTACTCATTTGAACATCATTTCATTCCTAGTCCGATATTACTTAAAGTTGGACTTCTTCCCTCATCCTGAAATATGAATGTCCGGTACCTCAAAGCTCTATGTACCATGTACTCATTTGAACATCATTTCATTCATAGTCCGATATTACTTGAAATTGGAGCCTTTCCCTCATCCTGAAAGATGAATGTCTGGTACCGCTAAGCTCTATGTACGCTGTACTCATATGAACGTAGTTTCATTCATAGTCCGATACACCTTAACTTTAGAGGTTTTCCTTTATCCTGAAATATAAATGGTAACTCTAAGCTCTTTGTACCCTGTACTCATATGAACATCAGTTCATTCATAGTCCGATATCCCTTAGAGTTGGAGCCTTTCCCTCATCCTGAAAGATGAATGTCTGGTACCTCTAAGCTCTATGTACCATGTACTCATTTGAACCAAATTTCATTCATAGTCCGATATCACTTAAAGTTGGAGGCTTTCCCTTATCGTGAAAGATGAATGTCTGGTCCCTCTAAGCTGTATGTACCCTGTACTCATTTGAACATAATTTCATTCATAGTCCGATGTGACTTGAATTTGGAGGTTTTCCCTTATCGTGAACAATGAATATACGGTAACTCTTAACTTCCGTGGGCCATAGGCTCATTTGCTCGTCATTCCACCCATTAATTTATCGACCGATATGACAAAGCTGGAGGACGTTATATGAAAAAAAAACTTTAGGGCTAAGTACCGTATTTTTAATAAGTACGCTGCAAAAAGTATATTAATTAATTGTCAAAAATCTTTAGGACTTCCTACCAGGTGTAGAATTGTGCATGGTTTCGGAAACGAATTTTAAGGTTATATATCGCCCAGAACGTTTCAGTTTTTATTTCAACATTCATTAACTTCCATATGAGAAGATAAAGCTTCTTTTTTTGAAAGTATACGATTCTGTACATCATTTGGCCAAACTGCCACATAGTTGCAATGCGGCGAAGGTTGAGAGAAGCGAGATTTTCGTATTGTGTGTTTGTTTTTTAATTACATCTTACAAAATTAAGTCATATAAAACGATGAATGAAATGGGTGAAATGACGCCCAAAGAGCCAAGGGTCCATAGAGCTTAAAATGACCCAACATTCGTCTTTTCAACATAAGGGAAAACCCCGAGGAAAAACCTATTGCAGATAGCTCGCCTTGTAGGAGATTCACGCTCGGGACATCTTGAACGTGAGGTGGATTACCACTTAAGCTGAATTATTTACTGGTATCCTTCATTCTTAGTCTGGGCCACAGGTTTAGGCTGACTTAAATCACACAATCACCTAGGCACCCAAATAAGGGGCTGTTTTTTTAATTGCACATTGAAACAATATGCGATGTTTTAAAATTCGCTTAGCACAGCATAAGAATAAGAGTTACTTTTAGTATATTTGTGGATTACCAATATTTGTTAGAACGCTCTGTAAACTTCTATTCTCTCTACAGACAACTCTGAAATTCAAAATATATATGTGTCATTTCTGAAAGCCGCCGTATTTAAAACCGAAGGTGGAGCATTTGTTCCGTATTAAATACCTATTTTGTCCATTTTACTCTAAATTGTCTATAAAAGCCGATGTATTTGCCCGCTGTTTAAACAATATATAGGTTTCGAGACTGAATAGAACTTATTTATGCGCATTTAATCTAAATACTTATAACAAATCGAGATTTTCCCGTATAACTTTTAATAAGACTTTAGCGCCATCTCTGTGTGGAAGAGTGGACCATCAGGCTGCAGTCACGTCTGTTGCGAACAGTGGCGCTGAGAAATTAAACAAATTACGACTCTCGGGCGCTGTATCTGGAAACGCTAAAACAAATAAAGGAGAAAATATTAATTTACTGAGCTGTTAATTTATATCACTAGTAATATTATTTGTAATCTTCCTGTCATTTCACGCTAATGTTACGAAAGTATTTAGCAACGGCGACTGTTTTGCTGAATTTTTTACTCCCGCTTTTCCGTTCTTACCCTCCTCGTGTACATGTGTGTGGTGAACCATTTTTAGATCCTCCTTGTCATTTGTCTGAATTTTCCGATACTTATACTTTTCTGAAATCGGGAGTCATTCAGCATTTTTTATCTCTTTGCTACATAACGAAATGAAATTTTAGGGTCTTTACTCTCAAAACAGATTTGACAATCGCTTGAATTGCTGTATTTCCCTCCTTCCCTTGCAGCTACAAGAAAATTAGCTATATGATACTTTGTGCAGTGGCGAGGCGTAACTGTCAAAGCGGATAAAGCTAACAATAAAAACAAAAAAAATCGTTAAAATAAGAGAGAACAATAATTGAAAGAACTAAAGCTATTATTCTGTACTCTTTCCATTGTACAGTCACACGCACGCCCTTCTGGTATTCAAGACTGCTCACACTACAAGCTTCCCCGCACCACTCAGATGATCCAGTTTCTCTTACAGCTATCCTACAATGTGCGCACGAAGTGTTAGTCTAAAATGTAGAAAGTATGTAATTCACACACTTTTGCTATTAACTTAAAACTGCACAAGGATTTTCTATTTCTTACAACTAAATACAAATCGTCGTGTCGTATCCCTAGAAGAACTTAAATACCAAATTTGCTATCTATCCAATTAATCGTTCTGGACTTGTGGGATATATTATTAAAGGACCTTCAACGGGAGAGGGTGCAAATATTCGGGAGGGGTAATTTTGAGTTTAGTGGAAGTACATATTTAGCCATTTCATGTATTCCCAAAAACAACAATTCCCAGACGACACCAGCAATTTATGATGGTTATACATAAAGGTATATGTCTTGTGACTTTGTAGGTTCACAATGCTTTCACCTTTTGAATTAACGTTGGAGGATTTCCTTCAACCTGAAATATGATTGCAGGGTAATTCTAAGCTCTACGTACCCTGTTCTCATTCGAATATCATTTCATTCATCGTCCAATAAGACTTAACTTCGGAGGTTTTCCCTTGTCCTGAAGGATTAAGGTATGGTACCTCTAAGCTCTATGTACCCTGTACTCATTTGAACATAATTTCATTCATAGGCAGATATCACTTAAAGTTGGAGGTTTTCCCTTATCATGAAAAATAAGGGAAAACCCCGAGAAAAAGCTTATTCAGATAATTCGCCTTGTACGAGAATCGAGCTCGGGACCTCCCAAACGTGAGGTGGACTACCACTTAAGCTGAATTATTTACTGGTATCCTTCATCCTTTGTTAGCGCCACAGGTTTGGGCTGACTTAAAACACACAATCGTCTAGGCACCCAATTAACGGGAATTTTTATTTAATTGCCCATTGACACAACATGCGATGTTTTACAATTCGCTTAGCACTGCATAAGAATAACAGCTATTGTTAGTACATTTGTGGATTATCAATATTTGTCAGAACGCTCTGTAAATTTCTATTTTTGCTACAATCAACACTCATATTTAAAGTATAAATGTGTCATCAGCAGACCAGCAGAAGAGTCGAGTCGTCCAGGTTTTCCTGGACGGAGTGTATGCTGTCCAGCACCTAGCCGCTTCTAGCGTCTTTATCTGGGCAGTGTAGAAGAATTTTTAATGTCACAGGCGATTGTTTTGGGCAGTGGATATGTCTAGCCTTGGTGAGCGCCGTCGCCCCGTGGAGGGGTGATGCGCCAATGCTGGCTGCGCACTTCCGCCTGCTGGGAGGCTTCTGAGCACAGTCCGCTAAACAGGCTAGAGGGAAAGGATCTGTGTTATTGTATAGGGTATTTCCTAGCCCATTTCTGGGCATAGGAAGTTGGAGTCAGGGGAGTGTGGCCCTGTTTAGTGCTAGGTACCCAAGGCATCTTTGGGTAGCCGATAGCTTGGTCTCCGGCGAGGAACCCTATGGTCGTAACGGCCTAGGGTATTTACCAGTATGTTGGGGTGGGAGTCCAGTTTATCGTAGATGGTGCGGGATCTCTCCCGCACCACGTCGACGATATACGGGACTCCAGAGTGAGTATGTAGGATGTGGGACGGAAATCTCCGCCCGGTATCGTAGATCATGCGCAATGCCCTGTTCTGGACGTACTGGAGTCTGCGAATATTGGTTGGAGCCGCTGATCCCCAGACTTCGCAGCCGTACAGAATCAGGGGCGGTATGATCGCCCGATACAGGCGTAGTTTGAGGTGAGTAGGCATGGTGGACTTGAAAATGGAGTATAGCTGAGTTAATGCTGCATGCCCTTGTCCGGCTTTGACCCGGATATGAGGTGCGTAGGTGAGTCCGCGATCCAGGTGGACGTCAAGGTATTTGGCAGTGGGAACCCAAGGGATTTGCCTCTGCCTCAACCTCAGCGACCAGTCTGGTCGCCTAGTTCGGACCTTAGCCAGGAGAAGTGCTGAGCTCTTCTCGGGGCTGATGGCCATTCTCCACAGCTCACTCCAACGGCCAATGGCTCGGAGTTGGCGCTGCAGCGGAGGATGACAATATCGTAAGTTTTTGTTACGTGCCATTATGAGGACGTCGTCAGCATATTGGCACGTAACAGTCTGTGGTTCCAGGGGTAAGTCAGACATGTAGGCCGCAAAGAGTATCGGGGACAGTACACTGCCCTCCGGGACTCCCGCGGCTATTGGTCTGATAGATGACATCCTTCCTTCCACTCTTACCCTGAAAGTGCGGTTTCTGAGGAAACTGCTAATCAGGGCAAGATAGGGAGGAGGTAGGTTGGCCTCCCTGAGTTTGTACAGTAGGCCTTGGTGCCAGGTTGTGGCAAAGGCTTTCTCTACGTCTAACAGCACCGCGACTGTCTTGAGGTTTTCCTGGAAACCCAGGGCTGTCCTCTCGGCCAGGCGCAGTAGCTGTAGGGTCGTGGAGTGTCCATGACGAAAACCAAACTGGTGATCGGGTAGGAGCTGCCTTTCCTCGAAGAGAGGGGTCAGGCGGGATAGGAGCAACCGCTCAAATAGTTTTGAGACGGTTGGGAGAAGACTTATGGATCGGTAGCTAGACGGAAAGACCGGATCCTTGCCGGGCTTCAGAATGCACACCACTCTCGCCTCTTTCCAGCAGGCTGGGAAGTGGCGGAGGTGGAGGCACGCATTGAAGATCCGCGTCAAATGGATAACGGCCCTCTTGGGAAGGTGCTGGAGCATGAGTGCGCTGACACCGTCATGTCCAGGGGATTTGTTAGGTTTCATTTTTCGGATTTCAGTAGTCACCGCCTTTGGAGTGACTATTGGGATATGGATCGCCTCATGGCGCCGCTGTGGCTCCTCATAGAGGTCTTCCACAGCAGCCTCCACGAGGTCAGTGAAGTCTTCGTCCTGGGGGTCCTCCCTCGGCTCAAATTGACTTTCCAAATGATCCGCGAAAGCTGTGGCCTTGTCTTGGGGCTCGTAAGCGAGTCTCCCTCGAGTGCCATGCAGCGGATGCTGGTACAGAATTTTGTCCCTCCTGAGGGACTTGATGATCTTCCAGGGGTGCTTTTCCTGGAGGTCGACGTTTCGGAATGTGTTCTCCCAGGCCACCTTACGGTGGGCACGGAGCAGCCGCCTTGCCAGGGATTTGAACCGCTGGTAAACTGCTCCTATCCTGGGATGACGGAAACGCTGCCATAGCTTCCGAACAGCTGCCTTGGCTTTTAGCAGCTGCCGGATCTCGTTTGTGATGGACAAAGGATTATGTGTGTTGGTGGGTATACGGTGAGTGTGTGTACTCACCGCTAGGCGTACCTGCTGGGAAAAACTCATCGCCGCAGCCTCCAGCGCCTCGACGTCGTCGATGCGTGGACGAGGGTCGATGGTTTGGTTAAGTTTGAGGATGGCTGCATCCCAGTCTACCTCTAGCTCCCAGTCTGAGTTTAACAGAGCTGGCATGGTGACATCGGAATCGACCGTGACAGGGTCATGGTCTGAGTCCAATTCATTCACCGCCGAGAGGTCCAGATGAAATGGAAAGTTCTTGGTGATCATGATGTCGATGACATCCGGCCTGCCACGAGCCGGATGGAAAGTTGGACCTCTCGGCCCATGCGCGGCGAGATTTGGGTCTCCGCTTATGAGGCGGTAGAGCCCTCGTCCCCTCTGGTTGCTTGTGCGGCTGTGCCAGAGCCCATGTTTCGCGTTGAGGTCTCCTGCAATGCAAACCACTGGGTGTAGGTTGAGAAGGGTAGTGTAGTCAGGTTCAAAGAACTGGTTGCCAGGTGGATCATATGCCGCTACCAGCAGATCTTAAAGCCGCCGTATTTAAAATCGAATGACGAGCATTTGTTCCGCACTGAGTACCTATTCCGTCCATTTTATCCTACATTGTCTAGAACAGCAAATGTTTTTGATCGCTGTTTCGACAATATATAGGTTTTCTGAATTAATATATAATTTTATTTATGCGGATTTAATTTAAATACTTATAACAAATCGAGATCTTCCCATATAATTGGTAATATGAACGTTGGCGCCATCTCTGTTTGGAAACAGTGGAATATCAGGCTACAGTCACGTCTGTTGCTAACAGTGACGCGGAGAACATAAACAAATTACGACTCTCGGGCGCTGCATTTGGAGACGACATAACAAATAAAAGAGAAAATATTTATTTACTGAGCTGTTACTTTATATCACTAGTAATATTATATGTAATCTTCTTGTCATTTCACGGTAATGTTACGAAAGTATTTAGCAACAGTGAAGCTTTTGCTGAATTTTTTACTCCTGCTTTTCCGTGTACATGTGTGTGGTGAACTATTTTTTAGATCCTCCTTGTCATTGGTCTGAATTTCTAACACTTACACTTTTCTGAAATCGGGAGTCATTCGTCATTTTTTTTTATCTCTTCACCATATAACGAAAATGAAATTTCAGGGGTTTCTCTATGAAAAAATATTAGACAATCGCTTGAGTTGCTGTATTTCCCTCCATCCCTTGAACCTACAAGAAAATTAGCTATATGATACTTTGTGCAGTGGCGTGGTGTAACTGTCGAAGCGAATAAAGCTAACAACAAAAGCAAAAATTTCGTTAAAATAAGAGAGAAAAATGACTCAAAGAACTAAAGCTACTCTTCTGTACTCTTTCTATTGTCCAGTCACACGTAGGTCTTTTTTGTATTTAAGCCTGCTAACACTACAAGCTTTTTCGCTCCACTCAGATGTTCCAGTTTCTCCTGCAGCTAACCTACAATACGCGCGCGATCTGTTAGTCTAAAATGGAGACAGTATGTAATTCACACACTTTTGCTATTAACTTAAACCTCCACAAGGATTTCCCATTTTTTACAACTAAATAAAATCCTCGTGTCGCATCCCTAGAAGAACTTAAATAAAAAATTTGCTATTTATCGAATTAATCGTTCTGGACTTGTGGGATATATTATTAAACGATCCCCAACGGAGAGGGTGCAAACGTTCGGGAGGGATAATTTTGAGTTTAGCTGAAGTACATATTTAGCCATTTAATATATTCCCAAAACCAACAAATCACGGACGACACCAGCAATTACTGTTGGTTATAAATAAAAGTATATGTCTTGTGACTTTGAAGGTTCACAATATATAGGTTCACAATGCCTTCACCTTTTGACTTAACGTTGTAGGGTTTCCTTTAACCTGAAATATGAATGCAGTGTAATTCTAAGCTCTACGTACCCTGTGCTCATTTGAATATCATTTCATTCATCGTAAAACAAGACTTAACTTCGGATGTTTCCCCTTATCCTCAAAGATGAATGTCTGGTACATCTAAGGTCTATGTATCCTGTACTCATTTGAACATCAGTTCATTCATAGTCCGATATCACTTAAAGTTGGAGGCTTTCCCTTATCGTGAAAGATGAATGTCTGGTACCACTAAGCTGTATGTACCCTGTACTCATTTGAACATAATTTCATTCATAGTCCGATATGACTTGAAGGTGGAGGTTTACCCTCATCCTGAACAATGAATATCCGGTAACTCTTAACTTCTGTGGGCCATAGGCTCATTTGCCTGTCATTTCACCCATTAATTCATCGACCGATATGACAAAGCTGGAGGACGTTATATGAAAAAAAAAACTTTAGGGCTAAGAACCCTATTTTAATAAGTACGCTGCATGAAGTATATTTATTAATTAATTGTCAAATATCTTTAGAACTTCCTACCAGGTGTAGAATTGTGCATGTTTTCGGAAACGAATTTTGAGGTTATATATCGCTAAGAACGTTTCAGTTTCTATTTCAACATTCATTAACTTGCATATGAGAAAATAAAGCTTCAGTTTTTTGGGCTGACTTAAATCATACAATCGTCTAGGCACCCAATTAAGCGAGATTTTTTATTTAACTGCACATTGAAACAATATGCGATGATCTTACACTCCACTTAGCACTGCGTAAGAACATCATTATTGCTCTCATTGATAGTACGTTTGTTGATTACCAGTGTTTGTTACAACGCTCTGTAAATTTCTATTCTTAGCACATAGAAACTATATTTTCAAAATATATACGCATGTTGTTGCATAGAAACAACATGTTCAAAATATATACGTATGTTGTTTTTATGCCGCCGTATTTAAAATCGAATGACGAGCATTTGTTCCGTATTGAATACATATTCCGTTCATTTTATCCTACATTGTCTAGAACAGCAAATGGTTTTGATCGCTGTTTCAACAATATATAGGTTTTCTGAATTAATATATAACTTTATTTATGCGCATTTAATTTAAATACTTATAATAAATCGAGACTTCCCCGTATAACTGGTAATAAGAACAATGGCGCCATCTCTGTTTGGAAAGAGTAAACTATAAGGATGCAGTCACGTGGGTTGCGAACAGTGGCGCTGATAAAATAAACAAATTCCGACTTTCGAGCGCTGCATCTGGAGCCGCCAAAACAAATAATGGAGAAAATATTAATGTACTGAGCTGTTACTTGATATCACTAGTAATATTATATGTAATCTCCTTCCCTATTCATGTACTTCTGTCTGGTGAACCATTTTTTAGATGCTCCTTGTCATTTCTCTGAATTTTCTAATACTTATATCTTTCTAAAATCGGGATTCATTCGTCATTTGTGATCTCTTCGCCACATAACGAAAATGAAATTTCAGGTTCTTCAGTCTGAAGAAATATTTGACGATCGCTTGAATTGCTGTATTTCCCCCCCCCCCCCCCCCCGCCCTTGCAGCTACAAGAAAATTAGCTATATGATACTTTGTGCAGTGGCGAGGAGTAACTGTCAAAGCGAATAAAGCTAAATACAAAAAAAAATCCGTTAAAATACGAGAGAACATTGACTGAAAGAACTGACCCTACTCTTCTGTACCCTTTCTATTGTACAGTCACACGTAGGTCCTTCTGGTATTAAAGACTGCTCACACTACAAGCTTTCCCGCTCCACTCAGATGTTCCAGTTTCTCCTGTAGCTAACCTAAAATGCGCGCGCGAACTGTTAGTCTAAAATGGAGAAAGTATGTAATTCACACTTTTTTGCCATTAACTTAAAACTCCACAAGGATTTCTTATTTCTCACAACTAAATACAAATCGTCGTGTCGTATCCCTAGAAGAACTTAAATAACAAATTTCATATTGAACGAATTAATCGTTCTGGACTTGCGCGAAATATTATTAAACGACCCCCAACGGGACAGGCTGCAAATATTCGAGAGGGATAATTTTGAGTTTAGTGGAAGTAAATATTTAGCCATTTGATGCATTCCCAAAACCCAGAAATTCCGGAGGACACTAGCAATTACTGTTGGTTATACATAAAATATATGACTTGTGATTTTGTAGGCTAACCACATATAGGTTCACAATGCCTTCACCATTTGACTTTACGTTGAAGGGTTTCCCTTAACCCGAAATATGAATGCAGTGTAATTCTAAGCTCTACGTACCCTGTGCTCATTCGAATATCATTTCATTCATCGTCCAATAAGTCTTAACTTCGGAGGTTACCCTTATCCTGATCATCAATGTCTGGTACCGCTAAGCTCTATGTACCCTGTACTCAATTGAACATAATTAAATTCATAGTCCGATATCACTTAAAGTTGGAGTTTTTCCCTCATCCTGAAAGATCAATGTCTGGTACCGCTAAGCTCTATGTACCTTGTACTCATTTGAACATAATTTCATTCATAGTTCGATAGCACTTAAAGTTGGAGTTTTTCCCTCACCCTGAAAGATAAATGTCTGGTAGCGCTAAGCCCTATGTATCCTGTACTCATTTGAACATAATTTCATTCATAGTCCGATAGCACTTAAAGTTGGAGTTTTTCCCTTATCGTGAAAGATGAATATCTGGTACTTCTAAGCTCTATGTACCCTGTACTCATTTGAACAAAATTTCATTCATAGTCCGATAGCACTTGAAGTTGGAGGTTTTCCCTCATCCTGAAAGATGAATGTCTGGTACCGCTATGCTGTATGTACCCTGTACTCATTTGAAAAAAAAATTTCATTCATAGTCCGATATCACTTAAAGTTGTAGGTTTTCCCTCATCCTGAAAGATGAATGTCTGGTACCGCTAAGCTCTATGTACCCTGTACTCGTTTGAACAAATTTCAATCATAGTCCGATAGCACTTAAAGTTGGAGGATTTACCTTATCCTGAAAAAATGAATATCTGGTACCGCTAAGCTCTATGTACCTTGAACTCATATGAACATAATTTCATTCACAGTCCGATAGCACTTAAATTTGGAGGTTTTCGCGGATCCTGAAAAATGAATGTCGGGTAACTTTTAGGCAGCCTTAGGCTCATTTGCCCCTCATTCCACCCATCCATTCATCCACCGATATGACAAAGCTGGAGGACGTTAAATGGAAGAAAAAACTTTAGTGCTAAAGAACCTTATTTTTATTATCTACGCTATATGAAGTATATCAATTAATTAATTGTCAAAGATCTTTAGGACTTCCTGCCAAGTGTAAAATTGTGCATGGCTTCGGAAACGAAATTTGAGGTTATATATCGCCAAGAATGTTTCAGATTCTATTTCAAATGTCATTAACTTCCATATGAGAAAATAAAGCTTCAATTTTTGAAAATATACGATTCTGTACATCATTTGGCCACACTGCCACATAGTTGCAATGCGGCGAAGGTTGAGAGAAGCGAGATTTTCTTATAGTGTGTTTGTTTTTTAATTACATCTTACAAAGTGGAGTCATAAGACGATGAATGAAATGGGTGAAATGACGCCCAAAGAGCCAACGGTCCATAGAACTTACAATGACCCAACATTCGTCTTTTCAACATAAGGGAAAACCCCGAGATAAAACCTCATGCAGATAACTCGCCTACTAGGAGATTCAAGCTCGGGACATCTTGAACGTGAGGTGGACTACCACTTAAGCTGAATTAGTCACTGGTATCCTTCATTCTTAGTCTGGGCCATTTGTGTGTGTGTTAACAAGGAAGAGGATTTATAACCTATTATTTATTGCATTCAATACTTAAATACACTATACCAAAGACTCAACAAAGGAAAGCAAAAAAAAATATTAAATGTTGAAAACAGAAAGTCAATAATATTACTATTAGGGCTACTATAATTATAAATGCTTAATTATGTAAGTGGTTTTCTGCAAGAAATTTCAATCTGACCCACGGATGCAATAAATTTGTAATTTTCTCAAAGTTATATAAAAGAATGTTGCAGTGCCATCTAGTGCGCATCTATTTACTCATTAGATCAGCATGACCCTACATTAGCGCACCAAGTAGAGACAATTATCACTAAAAAAATCTGTTTCTAAGCACAGATCGTCAGCACTGTGGTGGGGATTGATGGTACAGAGGGCGCTTTTCCTGAAATTGCGCGCGCAGCTTGTTCATATTCATATTTATTGCGACTTAATTCAATGTTTGAACACAATTAACCCATGTCATTTGTAATACATACTCTCTCTTAAAAGTAAAAATTAGAAATAAAATAATGGAGACCTGCCTACCGTGCTAGGGGTCCCGGGTTCGATTCCCGGCGGCGGGGGTGGGGATTTTTCTCCGACCAAGATAATTCCCCATCTTCCCCAGTCTGGAAGTATGAATGAGAGTGTGAATGTGTGCGTGATGTAATGATTAAAACCAAAGATAACGAGTTACCACCTTCGGTATGTTCCAAACACCACGATCAACTTTTAACCGCGTTTAGGTAAACGCACGGGCTCGGTCAAAATAGAAGCTCACTGCATTACCGACGACATGTTGTTTAGTTCGCTTATCTGGAATAGAAAGATGCCCTGTGCTACTTCAATTCCCACCACGGAGGTGAGCACCTGGTATTAAATTGTTGCCAGACTTAAGGGTAATTTACGGAAATCTACCCAGATGGCAGCACAGTGTTATTTAGCTTTTGTGTTTTTAAAAAGTCGACAAGGTGACAAAAAAGGAAGCAAAATATAGAGCTATTAATTTATCAGTTTATAAATGTTATATTTTAAGAATTTTTAGCCGTCCTACTTAATGCAAGTTTAATATTTTGGCTAATGACATCCAAAATTGTAGTAAATATTATATATTAAAGTCTATGATTTTACATATATATGATTCAAAAACAATTCCTTCAGCCATCCCTCGAAACTCCTCAATCACTTACAAAGAATTTTTGAAGAGGATCGGACTACTCTGTGAGTCTAATCCCCGCAATAAACACCACTGTCTTATACTAATATAGGTTTCGAACCTTCCCAGCTTTTCGTTGTGTGTTATTTACAGTTTCTCATTAAAGTAACAATACATTTTAGTTTATCATTTAGGGCTTTTCTTACATCGGAGTAGTGTTATAACCGATTAGTGGTTAGCGAACCAAAGAGAGGTTAGCTCATTTTATTTAGTTTGAACCTTTCGACGCCAGCTAAGTGAACTAACCAACATGTTGTCAGCTGTACCTTTCGACGCCAGCCAAGTGGACTAAACAACATGTTGTCGGAAATGCAGTGAGCTTCTATTTCGACCGAGCTATGGGTACATTCACCGCCCCCCCCCCCTTTCAAACCGTGTTCAGCGACTGATTGAATCCAACATCCAAATCTTTCGAAGCACCTATAACTAAAGAAGATTATGGATATGTTTGCCCTATTACATTCTGCACAATACATCGCTCATATTAATTCTAACCAGTTTCCGCTTGGAAAAATATACGTAACCTCCAAGAATTTCTAAAAAATATTTGCATGATAATAAAGTATAAGCATTCAACAAAAGAAAAAACAAATAAGGAACAACAACATTGCAAGAGTTTTGTTGACAAACACTTCACCACCAATTGTTATTTCCATAAGTTTTGAACGCCTGGTGGTAATTTTTGGCACTACAAAGTCAGTCGGTAATGCAGCTACCTGTACTATCAACCAATCGCACCTGCAGGATGTTCTGAAGTGCAACATTTAAATATTAACAGAGTTTTTAATGGTCTTCCCTATCTGCGGAGAAAGACATTAAACACATAGGTGACGTTATCACCATGTCCACTCCTTTCAGTTTATCTTATTTTAGAATACCAACCAAGATTGTCATTTTTGTTTTAAGTTGCCAATGATTTTATTTACTTGCAATAAGGTGGGAAAATAGATAAGACTATGGTTTGGAATTATATAGTGTAATTCTTTATGTAGAACTGTTTGCCATTAATTAAATCAAAGGCTGTCATCACTGAAATATACAATTCAGTAATAGACAAATTATAACAAAAGTGATTTCCTGCCATGCACGGAGAATGTCAGTATTTACTTTCATGTAAACCACTATACAGTCACTCAAAAAAGTATTCGACTGATTATTATTGCTAATTTTGAAAGCAAATAAAGCTTAGAAAATTAAATAATAAAGCTCATCTTCAATACTAGTTATTTATTATGGTCTTATAATCCATTATACATGAAAAAAAACATTATTTTCTGTTGTAACATAAGAAAAATAATCAATATTACAAGTATCTTTCTTCATGCCAAAAATATATTTGTCTCCAGCAAATAGATTATTGTTTTGACTAATTGATGTACATTCTTAATACTTGGTGGCTTTTCCTTTTCTTTATCTCTATTCTCTTTATTTCTTGAGCTCATCTTCAATACTAGTTCATTTACTATGGCCTTATAACCCATTATACATTAAAAAAACATTATTTTCTGTTGTAACATAAGAAAAATAATCAATATTACAAGGTTCTTTCTTCATGCCAAAAATATATTTGTCTCCAGCAAATAAACTATTGTTTTGACTAATTGATATACATTCTTAATACTTGGTGCGCTTTCCTTTTCTTCATCTTTATTCTCTTTATTTCTTTGCATTGATCTCACAAGATTTTCTGTAGTTTCTCTTGTAATTTTCTTCCATTCCTCCATTAAAAACTTCTTAAGATCATTCTTGTTTGAGATCTTGTGTTTTCGTAAATTTTCTTCAACAGTGTGTCACATATGTTCAATTGGGTTGATGTCTAGTGATTGTGGAGGCATTTCCATCCACCGTGGTGTGTTATATAACAACTAGAGCTTCGTGATCAGGGCTGTGTGTTTGGGGAATTGTCTTGTGTGAAGATGTAGCCATCTGTAAGAAGCATATTGTTCACACTTTGTGGAAGATGTGACTTCAATATGTTAATGTACAGTCTGTGGTCCAATTTGCCATCAGTACAACACAGATCATCAACAAAATTCACACTCATACACCCTCATACAAGCACAGATCCTTCACCATGTTTAACAGTGGCTGTGACATTTTTGATTTCCAATTCACAATTTTGCTGCCATATTTTTACTCTTCCTTTTGATACAGATATACTAAATTTGCTTTCACTGGTAAAAATTACAATTTTCCAGAAGTCGTAATCAGCATTTATGTGAGTTTTGGCATATGCCAATCTCTTGCTTCTGTTAACCTTGGTTATGTATGGTTTTCTACGGGCTATTCGGTTGTTGTATTCAGCCTTGTGAAGGTTATTTCTTATTATCTGCAGATGTACACATTTTGCCATTTTGCTTTCCGCTTCTGCAGCAATCTTTGTAGCATTCCATTTAGGATTTTATTTCACTTTTCTCACTATCTGACGTTTTTCTGCTTGAGTCATGACTGAAGGCCAACCTCTTCTTGGTTTGTTTTTGTGTGTTTTTGTTTGATTGTACCTGTACATGATACTCTTAACATTAGTAATAGGGCTGTTTAATATTTCAGCTACAAGGGCTGTTCAATAAAGAATGATTACAATTTTTTTTTGACAATGTAGCTTTACTCATCCTCATAATTTTGATGGTCCCTCTGAAAATAGTCTCTCCTGAATGTGATGCACTTGTCCCAGTGTTTCTACCAGTCTTCAAAGACGTGCTGGAAACCATTCTTTGAGAGAACCTTCACAATCGTGTCCAGAGCCTTCACCACTGCTTCTGATGATGGATAATGCCTCCCACGGAGGTTTTTCTTTAAGGTAGGGAATATAAAAAAGTCCGGACCATAGTGAGGGTGAAGGATTCACTTCACATTCATTTTTGCAAGATATTCAGCAACATTGGCAATATGCGGCCACGCATTATCGTGGTGTAGCATCCAGCCTGCTTCACGGAAATGTGGTCTTTTGTGCCTAATATGGACTTGCAATGTTTTCAGGACATCCCTGTAGTATTGTCCAGTTACTGATGTGTGTGCAGGTACAACATTCTGATAAATCATTCCATGAATATCAAAGAACGAGTTGACCATAACTTTCCCAACAGAAGCAACCACTTTTGCTTTTTTGGGGGTTGGTGATGGAGGAAATTTCCACACTGAGCTTTGCTGTCTGCTCTCAGGATCAAAATGATGTAGCGGGAATCAACAGTCTTGGAAGCCATCATGCACAAACACGTCTCATGTGTCATGTATCTATCACCAACGTGTGGGTGGTACCCACTGAAACGTTCAGTATTTCAGAAAATGATCTTAAGGTAATTCGTCGATCCTCTCTCACAATGGCAGCAGCAGTGTTGATGTTTTCTTCCATAAGAACAGTATCTGGAGCACCGAGTCCACCTTCCTTTGAAATTGATTGTCTACCCTCTTTAAACATTTTAAACCACCTTGGAGCTGTGCTGTAGGGAAGAACAGACTCTCCACATCCTCCTGTAAAATTGTATAGATCTGAACTGAAGATTTGTTGAGACGAAAGCAGAATTTCAAAGCTGCATATTGTTACTCACGTGTTACCTTCGTTGCAGCAGTAGGCGATACTGAAAATGTCTAAACTTACCTGGTTCTCACAGATGGCAACCAGGAGTACCAACAATGAAACTACTATGGCATGTTTGTTTCACATTAAGCTAACAGAATATAATAAGATTGAATTTTAGTGCGAAAATTATGGCCGTAAAAAATTGTGATCATTCTTTACTGAACAGCCCTCGTATATACCATTCTTGAAGCACCTTACTGCAACTTGTCTTTGTTGCCCTGTTGTTTCCTTATTTTTTCGTCCCATGCTTTCTTTTCTGATGCTTACAGTTTCTAGACATAAAACACACTGACCAGAAAACATGTACACCAGCTGAAGGAGGGAAAATCATCTATTGGGGCAATTTTGTTGTTGCTTAGTTTGCCAGACGAATAATTGTTTGACCTCCAAGCAGAGTGTGCTAGAGCATTTTGTGTCATTCTTATAAACGTAAGAGGGTATATGCCAATTTTAAGCTTGATCATTAAAAGGCAGCCAATAACATTTTGTTAACTGTAGACATCGGCAGTAACTGGTTTTAATTCACAAATAAAATAAGTATTAATTATTACTAAAGTATTAAGATGGAAACCCCATTCAGAAGTTCTGCCAATTACTGTTTGTTTATTAATACATACTGCACTTGTTAGGAACTAATATTTTAAAATACAAAGGCTACTTCATTAATTCTGATTTGCTCCTTGTGCACAACCCTTTCAAGTTCATATTTTCCATCAACACATGTCACAACTACAGATATTAATATTCTATAGTTAACATTGCCACTAGCACCAGAAACCAGTTGGATGCTTGCTGATGAAGGGGTAAGAAGCAAGTACAAGTATTCCTTACTTGGTAATGTTTGCTGTTACAAATTTCAATTCATCTTTATAAAGTATCAATATATCACTGTTTCTAATACTTATATAGAAACATACCACCAATCTTAATATTATTAATACTGTCAAAAATAATACAGGTTTTCTACTTTAAAAGCTGCAAGTTTTTGTTGAAAATCATGTTTACTTACATTCTTAATGAGCCCCCTCTGCAAATCAAATCTTAAAGGTGGCTTCTTCTTAATTGAGGAATATCTGGAATGAGAGAGCCCCTAGTGGTTTACCGGGGAAATATACGAGTCAAATGGAGAGGTTAATGTCATGATGGTAAGTTGGCCATGGTAGCTCAGTGGGTTAGAACGACTGGATGGAAACCAGGAGATTCATGGTTCAAATCCCAGCCATGGCATTGAATTTTTCATGCTGCCTCTATCTATTAAATGTATTGTTGATATCACAGTAATTATTTGATAATCAATACACAAAGTAGTCACTCTGAAATAAATTTATATTCAACTTTTTGTTCAAATTGCATATATGTGAATGTATATTATCTGTCATGGTGACCATTAATGAAAACTAAAGATGTCATCACTATATGATTGTTTATAAGTGACAAAATCAACAGAACTTGACAAAAGAATATATTTGTGGGACTGCTACAGTGCAATGACCTTTGATAGAATATCTGTCGGGTCAGCTAATGTATATAATCTATGTTCTACATCTGTCATAGCTCATTGGTAAAACACAAATGTCAAATAAGTTGAGGATTCATAGTTCAAACACCACTATGTAGTCATTCTTTTCATTCCAATGGGTTTACAAGGGGCGTCCAGAAAGTAGGTTCTGTTTCAATTTATCTCCGCTACAGCGCTGCGATCGCAGTTATGCACATGCGCGGTAGACGCTCTGTATCAAGGAGAAGAAACGTGCGCCAATGTGAGATCGCTGTCAGCCACGTATGCTTTGTTGTGGTTGTTTACAATGTCGGTGTTGATTGAAAATCCCGCCGCTTGTGAAATCAGATCTGTGATTCGTTTTCTGAATGCTAGGAAAGTGAAACCAATTGAAATTTATCGGCTGTCAAAAAGTGTTGCGTTTCTTCACGACAACGCACGACCACACACTGCAAATGCGACAAAAACATCCTACAGGGATTTAACTGGAACGTGTTTGACCACCCACCGCACAGCCCTGACCTCGTTTCTAGCGACTTTCATCTGTTTTTGCATCTCAAATCTCTCCTTGGTGGTCAACACTTCAACAATGCCGAAGAGCTGAAAGAAAATGTTTCCAACTGGTTGAAGACACAGGCGGCAAACTTCTATGAAGAAGGTATACAAAAGCTTGTGCTTCGCTATGACAAATGCCTGCAAAATGTCGGCAGTTATGTGGAAAAGTAGTTTAAGAGTTGTAGAATTTTGTGCAATAAATAATTTTTCTGTGTCTGTATACAATTTAATTTTATTATCAAAGAGAACTTACTTTCTGGACTTACCTCGTACTTTTTAGGATGTGGTAGGCAGTCAAATTATAGTTTTTCTTTTGCTGCTAAGTTATATACTATATGATTTTGAAGACTGCCAGGAGGCTAAATGATTATTTTAATGAAGCCAACCCTTATGTGCTCTATACAATCCATCTGATCATAAGCGTAAGATACCTAAAGTAACAAGAAGCTGGAGTGCTTTTATTTTGAGAAAAGTAAAATTACAGCTGCACTATAATCATGTATAATCCAATGGGATATAATGTATAAAACTGAAAAGGTGTATTATGTACAACTGCTAGTTATAATATACTCACTACATTTATTAGAAATTGCAAAAGGAAGATCATAGCTCATGCCAAAATTAGGGATTCAATAAATAAAGAATCATAATAGATTAGAGATGAACATTTGATCTATTTGTTAAATATAACAGGTTCATGTTGTTGAGGTAGACAGTTTCTAGGGGGGTTCATATGGTCGACACTTGACAAGAGGCTTTTCTGGACCCTTCCTTAGTAGTTGGTCACCGGAACAAATGTAACAAAAGGACCACATATTTAGAGAAAACTTGGTGTGAGTAACGCACTTTCATGAGGAAAATCTCGAACACAGAAGGATGGGTCATCCAGGAAGAAAGATGAGGCTGGAGAAAGTATCACGTGTCATCGCATAGCATATGTTTCCCATACTTAACCCTGGACATTAATATAGATTCGTGTACATTGGTCGGCAACTTTGCGATTTCCGTAAATACTTTAAAAAGAAACAGTAATTAAACAAGTCTTAAACTTGGATTACAGTGTCATCGTTACTCCTATATACCCACACACACCCTAAGATAAGACTCTTGCTCCAGACTGAGGCTAGACCGCACATTGCTTCAAAGTTGCATAACGTTGCTGGAAAAAGTGGTGACATAGCCAAGGATCATGGTGCTCAGAAAGCAAATTAAAAATCTGTTATGTCATAATGAAGCCAGGTCATATACTAAGAAATGAATTAAATTCTGAAACATTTCCAATTTATTTTATAATTTGTTGTAATAACCCCCCCCCCCTCTACGATAATCTAAATTATTATTTTGTGCATGTTTGCAACCAGTACAGAACACCAGTTTGGGTTCTATAGATTATATTGCTATAGCTCCATCTCATGACCAACTGGATTTTCTTGCATTCTGTCTGGTGAGTGTTCTTCCTGTTCCTCTACCATGAATGCCCATATATAGTCAATGTTTTCAAATCAACCCTGAAGGCCAGTCCATATAGATTACTTCTGAACATTAATACATACTCTTCCTCTTTTAGGAACCTAGGACTAAGGGGTGACAGCATCATGTTTTCAAGAATATCTACATAGACTGCAGTCATCATTCTCTGTAGCACTTGAATTAACTCTCCTGGACTTGATGCTGTCATATAGGACCAGAAAAATGTGACATTCCTTACAAATGTTCTGCTCTTGATGTGCTGAGGCACGCATCCAATTCTCTGTGATCTATGCAGGGATAGGATCCCTTGCTGGTTGAATCCAAATACCTTCTTGTTAGTCCCTCTGGGAGTTGAATACATAGAACCAACATGCTGTCATGTATATGAGAGTCCCTAGTAGTTTACCGGGAAACATAGCACTCATTTGGAAAATTTAATGTCATGATGGCACGTTGGCCATTGTAGCTCAATGGTTAAGAGCGACCGGATGGAGACTGGGAGATTCGTGGTTCAAATCCCAGCCATGGCATGTAATTTTTTAGTCTGTATCTATTCAAATATTAGCCTACACAGAGCTAGTATGGATGAATGTTTAAATTTCTATTGAAGAACCTAATAGTGGTAACTATAAAGCCTGGGTCTTAGTACTTACAGAGTTGGTAAGTCACCACAAAAGGTGCGTATCTCATTGTATATGAGAGCCCCTAGTGTTTTACCAGGAAATATACAAGTCAGTTAGAAAATTTAATGTCATAATGGCATGTTGGCCATGGTAGCTCAATGGTTAAGAGCGACCAGATGGAGACTGGGAGATTCGTGGTTCAAATCCCAGCCATGGCATTGAATTTTTCAGTCTGTCTCTATATGTTCAAATCTTAGCCTACACACGGCTAGTGTGGATGAATGATTAAATTTCCAATGAATAATCTAATAGTGGTAACTATAAAGCCTGGGTCTTAGTACTTACAGAGATAGTAGGTTACAACGAAAGGTGCGTATCTCATTGCATATGAGAGGCCCAAGTGGTTTACCAGGAAACATACAAGTCAGTTGGAGAATTTAATGTCATGACAGCACGTTGGCCAGGTGGCTCAATGGCTAAGAGCAACCTGAAGGACAAAGGAAGATCCGTGGTTCAAATACTGGCCATGGCATTGAATTTTTCAGTTCGACTCTATCTATTCAAATCTTAGCCTACACACAGCTAGTGTGGAAGAATGATTAAATTCCCTCTGGGAGTTGCTTATTTTTGTTTCTTCCCATTACATTTAACATTTTTATGAGAAAAGTGTGTGTGCATGTGCGTGTTTGCGTGTGTGCCTGTGTGTGTGTGTGTGTGTGTGTGTGTGGGCGGGGGGGGGTGCGTGCGTTCGTGTGAACTGTATAACTCAAAACTAAAAGTTGATCAAATACATAGTTTAGCATTCAAGTGCAGCATCTCCCAAGGATATGACATGATTTTAAAGAAAATCCCCCTTTCCTAGACTAACTTATACATGAATCATTTTCCGAAAATTTTGATTTTCTAAAAAATTGTTCTGACCATGTTGATCAAAATACCATATAATTCAGATCTTTTCACGAGAAATGAAATGTACATGTTGAATTTTCTGGAAACGTTACCAGAAGTCTTTTTCTTTCTGAAGTTTGTGTAACTGGTAAACCATAAAAGACAACTTTTTACTGCACAGATGATGTTCTCGTTAAACCATACAATATATATAAAATATATTTTTTGTAGAGTGAATCATTACCAAGGTATGCATTCCTTTTTTTTTTTTAATTTTCTTGTACATATACTTTTCTCAAATATAAGGTTGTTATTTGTTTACTTATGTCTGGACATGCAAAGAGAATAGAATCTCAAATTAATCACATAGCCACCAATTCTTAGAGGATTTGACCATTTCTTAAGCTCACTGTATTCCCCTCTTCCCATTGAACTTACAAAGGGAATTCCTGCAAATGCTTGTCTCAATTAACATAAGGTAGATAGAAGAATAAAGTTATCTGAGAATAGTCAATTGAAGAATGTGTAAAGAAAGGCATATGTAAATAGAATGCAGATTTTGTTATTACACTTTACATAACCTACAAATGTTAAAGGGCGGATAAGAATAGTGAAAACTTGAGAAAAATAGCTAAACACTAATGAAAATCATTGCGTTTTCAAAATTCGAACCAACAACCTCCTGAATACAAGTAACAGTATGACCCTTAATGGAATCATTACAAGAGCTTCTCTTTGCATGGGATATTGTCCGCTAAGGAAGGGAGAAACAAGTTTTCTGGAAACTCTTTCTTCTGCAACAGTAAGTATAAAGCAATAATTCTTGCAAAGGATAATTAAATTTAACAGCAAGTACATAAAAGAAAAAAG
The DNA here is from genome assembly GCA_030765055.1 of Mantis religiosa. Taxonomy (NCBI): domain Eukaryota; kingdom Metazoa; phylum Arthropoda; class Insecta; order Mantodea; family Mantidae; genus Mantis; species Mantis religiosa. Next base: position 431,129,165 of record CM060950.1, read on the forward strand.
AAAGAAAGCAGTATTTTTATGAATTGGTGTCAATAGATCACCTGTAATCAGCCATTCTATTGAAAGATCATCTGCCAACCATTACTAACATCAAACAGAAAAGTCATGCTCTTGCAAATGGACAGAAATTCACCAGCTCAGGATGCAAGGTTAACCTCCCTAGATGTTTTAGCAGAGACCATCACTGCTACAAAGGGGAGAAGATGTAGTGTAACATAATCCATGAGCACTTCATAAAGAAACAATCATTAATATAGAACACACATCGACAGTCTTCCATTTCCCTTTTCTTTTTTATTGTATTAACCACCTTGGGATACAGGAAAAGAGAATTTTTGCTTTCATGCTTTTTAGAGCCTATAAAAACAAAGATATAATAAAGTGAATCTGTTATTCAATCTTTAAGTAGGCATCGCTTTAGACTGTTTAATAAGGCGACCATGGGTCCCAGTGTCCTGACACTCAAAAAATTCATATTCCAACATTGGATTCCAACCCATCACCTTTGGACAGAAGTTATTGATAACAATTCCGTTTTCATACGCTATACCGCTCGCAAAAGTTAAAGGCATATGAATGCTGGCCAATGTTCAAGCGGAGCGCTATTGCCAAGCGAATATGTGTACTGGAAGAGGTTCTGTACATAAAAGCAGTTTTACCCGCCAGCAAAGTTTTGTCTATTCTTGCCGTAATTAAAAAATACATTAAGTATTCCTAAAACATTAAGATCTTACCTTGACACATGTCACAGCAGGGAAACAGCAAGCATGATTTCCAACCCAGTATCTTGCTTTCCGACTTCATGGATCTTTCCCGGAGATTGAAACACAGGCTAGCTCCCTTTTTCTAAGGATGAAGCTGCTTCGCTACAAATTCGTGACACTGTGTGCACACTACATGCACCACAAGGTTACAGAGTAAATTGCTGGGATTTTGAAAAATCTACAGTTACCCTATATTCTTGATTGGAGAGCTTTTGTAAAAACTTGTTCATATTAAATATAATTTTTCTGCCCTGAGAATGAATCCCTTCACATTTGTTGATTGAAAAATCACTTGTCCCAGCTTCGAGGGACATGTTCACGCACTCGGATCACAAACGCTGGAAAAAAATATGTGTAAAGGAATAATTTAATGTAAATATTAACAATATTTCAGCTCGAGTTCAGCACATGACTTAACAATGCCATTCACTTTAACAAAACACCTCTACTCTGAAAACATACTGAAATTTAACTCTGTTTCAAACTGCGTGACTTCTGTTTTCATAGTGGGTGCATTATTTATTTATGCTTGAGATATTGTGAGGAAAGAATGGTGGTGTTTTTCAGGCTTATCTGTGTGGAATGGATAGATGTTGAGTAACCATAACCATGTGAAGATAAAACATGCACCACTCACGTTATAAGTATCATAGAGATAGGATTTTTGAATGGTCATGATCAGAAAATAAAATTCTTTCTTATTATAAGATTGGCATTTGTAATATTAAAATATTTATCCGTAACATTTAACCGTAGCCATGTGAAGATAAAACGTGCATCGCTCACATTCAAAGTATCGTAGAGACAGGATTTTTGAATGGTCCTGATCAGAAAATACAATTCTTTCTTATTATAAAATTGGTTCCTGTAATATTCAAATATTTATCCGTAGCATGTAACCATAACTGTGTGGAAGATAAAACGTGCATTACTTGTGTTCTAAGCATTGTAGAGACAGGATTTTTGAATGGTCATGATCAGAAATTAAAATTCTTTCTTTTTATAAGGTTGGCATGTGTAATATTCAAATATTTATCCGTAGCATTTAAACATAGCCATGTGGAAGATAAAACGTGCACCGCTCGTGTCCTAAGTATCATAGAGACAGGATTTTTGAACAGTCATGATCAGAAAATAAAATTATTTCTTATTATAAGATTGGCAGCTATCATTTTGCAAAGATTTATCCGAGCGTAATTAATTAGTATAATGTTCTCAGTTCAGGTGCACGAGATGCGTGTATCACATTTGGCAATGCTGGCAGGAGAGGCAAGTTTAGGATTCGCTGGGGTGTACAGTATGGCGCACCTCCATATGCCTTTAACTTTTGCGAAGAATACAAATGCAAACTTCATAACTAAAGGGGTTTAGTGAATGAAAGTACCTGGTAGTGCTTTACAAGAAATCAACAAGTTACTTAAAAAGAGTCTTTATTGTCCATGATTAGTATTGCTATGAGCTAAGATTTTGTACCTAAATATTGGCAGTTATATCATCATTAAATTCTTCATATTCGTTAACCACCTTTGGATATATTTCATTTAGCTTCTGGAAGAATATCCCCCTTTTGTAGGTCTGCCTCAGTTCTGGCATTCTGTGAAACCAAATTTCTTATTTGGCTTTCTCAATCACATCCCACACAGAGTACTGAAACAATATAAAAAACAATTTCATCATTTATCTGTCTTTGTTTTGTAGTTATTTATAGTTGCTGTAACTTCTTACTTCTTAGAGTAACTATTACAAGGTTAATACATTAAAATTATTCTATGAGTTGACTGAGAGACTCTGTACTTCACAAATAGCATGAAATAGCCAACCACGATGAAAGATGAAGTAACATGGGAAGTGAGATGAAATGGAGGGATATTAAAGTTGGTGATGTAATTATCCATCCAAGCATTTGCCAATCAACCTTCGAAAAACTTGTTGGTCAAAAATGTCGACCACAGAAACTGAACCAATGACATGCGGAATGCAGGCCACACACACCATGGGCTGAATATTCCCACTTGATAACAGATAGAGGATAAAACGTTGTAACAAGTATTTGCATAAGACTAGAGAAAGACACATGAGCGCACGTATATTTGCATATATATATATAAATGATTTGTATAATCTGGCAGCATTACGTGAAAGAAGATGTAAAATTTATATTTTGTTTTTGATAACAACCTGTACATATTAATGACGTTTTCTCAGTTCAACAAAAGGAGTTTGCGACACTTCTTTCAGCACATTGAGTACTATGGTCATGCTTGTCCTATTATATTCTACACAATACAATGATCACATCAATTCTAACCAGTTTGCGCATGGAAAATATACTAAGCCCATCAGAATTTAGAAAAAAATATTTGCAGAAACATAAAGGAGAAGCAATTAAAAAAAAAATATCCACATGGCTACAGTTTTGTTGACAGTTATTTTCACAAGTTATGAATAACTGTTAAATCAGTCGGTAATGCAGCCACCTGTACTATCAACCAAACCCAACTGCTGTGTGACCTGTTATTGCCTCACCTGCACTGGACTTTTAAAATGGAATGTAAGAAACCGAAAGGCTTGCAAGGTTTAAATAACATTACGGGTACTTTTAATGCTCTCTTCTAACTAGCGACAAAGGCATTAAACATACAGGTGACATTATAATATCCACTACTTTCAATTTATCTTATTTTAGAATACCTGCTGTGATTACGTATTACTTTTAATTGTCTTAAATTGACAATGATTTTAATTATTTGTAATAAGGTTGGAAAACAGGAAAGCTGATTTGGTATTATATAATACTGTGACTTTGTGGGTTCGTGATATTTAAGTCCAGGTTACAAACACCAAAAATTGCTCTTTATTTCCGTAGAAATCAATCTGGCAGTCCAGAATTTCGTCACATACGCAATACAACTTGCAAGGTCAATGACCATAACACAGCTCACATAGCCATTCACGCATGTGAGTTCAATTACCGACTGTCTGACTGTGGAAGGCAGTGGCTCCTTTTATAGCTACTCACTATTCCAGAAATTCATGGAATGTTCTCAAACAATTAGGATGGCGTTAGAAGAAAGACAAACTCTCCAGAAATCCGCCTCCTTCCCCCCACCATTTCGGCGAGCTTTTATCTCTGCACTGCCTGCATCTTTGAACACGTCACTCGTGCTGCCTCACTTCAATAATGCACTTTATGTACACCAGTTGGCCATTAATTAAATTAAAGGTTGTTGTTACTGAATGCACATTTCAGTAATATACAAGCTAGAACAAAAGTGATTTCCTGTCATGTACAGAGAATGTCAGCATTTACTCTTGTGTAAAACACCATACAAGAAATTAAAAGATGAATTGGAAAATAATTTTAAAATATTAGCAAAAACAAAAACCAATTATTTCTATAAAAATACATTAACTTAAGTGACAAAAACTTAAGCAAAACCTCTTATAATATTGCCATTTTATGTCATTTAACAAACTCTTAATGCATTTTTAATTAGTACTGCTTGCACATTATACAGGTAATAATTTCTTAGCAACTAACTTGTGATTAGTTACTGCTCTTTCTCGGGCTTTAATTACTTTCTCTGCCACATACATAAGTAGGGGAAGAACATGACATGTTAAACACACAACAAAAAATAATAACTTTGAAACAAATATGTATAATACTTTGGTTAAAAAGAGTATTTTGCATAAAATAATTTTAAATATAATATTTATGTTGAAAAGCCTTACACTTCTTATGATATCCATTTTTGGTAAATGTTTTTCTTAAATTTTGAGTCTTTATCCTGCAAAAATGTAAAAATAATATCTTGGTAGTTCATGTGACAGCTCTAAGCTGGTCTTTAAATAAGGCAAATTTAACATTGGCAGTGTAAGATGGTTAATTTCACTTTAACTGGGATAGGACAAATTAAACAATGACACTTTTGCTACATATGAAACCTTGTAATGAAATAGATAAAGCAATAGATACCTGTACAAAAGATGTTAGCATTCTCAAGTAAATCTGGTCCATCTTCTCTCTAGAAAACAGGCAAAGCTGGTATCTTGCAACCAGCTAGTGAACAATCTTCCGATCATCTTCTTTTACAAGAATTCTAGTTATTTCCATACATATGCAAGTGGAATGAGGTCCTGAAAGAAAGTTAAGAAAATATTTGATACTAAAGGATGGCTGTGCTTTATTGGGTTTAATGTAAAGCATAGAATGTATGTTTTGCCACACAAAAAAAGAGTGATAGCAAATTTTAGATCTAAATATTACAAGTGCATCCTATTCCACAAATAAAATGTCACAAGTTACAATCCCTCTTGGGTAAAACTAATGTAATAACTCTATACTTATCTTCTGGTTAATTTTGTAAACAAAAAAACAAAAAATTACAAAAAACAGAAAATATCTATAATAATGGCTTTAAAGCAGCTGTGAACACTTAAGAATGCTTTAATCCCATTTTAAGTTACTTTGTTAAATAGCAAAATGATCGCAATATATGAAATAACTCCATTTCTTAACTGCACATATGATGAGGCTATTTCCAACTAGGGAAGTGAGTTATTCTTGGGCAACAATTGTAACTCATAGTTAGAATGTTAGTGTTTACTGTAACAATTTAAGTTATTTTTCATTGTTAATTGGTTCAAACTGACTTTACCAGTAATAATTAGCTGTAACTATGTTTGAATATAAACAATAACAATAAAGAGTTACTTTATTGTTTGACACAATCTAAAAATAAGTTTCTTGGTGTAAACAATTTATTACTCTATTTGTAATCACGTAATACATTCACAGTTGCTTCTATTACTCAGAACATTTAGCAATGTGCTTGGTCATCCTATTAGCGTGTTTACTTACACACTCTGTACACTGATTAGGTTCACCCAATAATGAAAGTAATAAATATTAATACTTATTACAAAATACTGTCACCCGAACGTCGGAACTCCCGATAGAACCGGCTGGCAGTAGGGCGACAGAAGGCATTCAGGCAACGCCTACCCATTTATCTTGTAGCGTTCACTGAAGGGGATGGTGAGGAAAGTGTCACTGGTCTCTGGCCACCTCTTTCCCCTCCCCTTGAGGTCTGGAACAGTCGGGATATTTCATCTAACCTGGAACCTTCTAGATAGGTCGGTTGGTCTTATATAAGTGACGCGCCAGGCTGGAGAGAGTTGAGTTCTTGTCGAGCAGCCGTGAGGAGTGCCCAGTGAGGGAACGGACCGGAAGACTGAACGTGCATCAGAGGAGTTGTACGTAACTGTGAGCGTGCAGTGGACCTGTGACAGATGAACTGGTGAATTGTAATTGTGTGCATTACGTAATTCTGTGTAATCGGCAAGTGTTCCGACTGTAATTCGGTGGAAATAAAGAACATTTTTGAGTTGTGCAATTGGACTTTTAATTTCACAAACCCACAAAGTCACAATACTTTTTAATATGGCAGAAAACTCTAAGCATACAAGAACATGTGATACATAACAAAAGGAGTCAGAAGCAGCAGCTAGGGCCATTTCAGCATCCAAGAGGATGCCTTTGAAAATAGGGAGTGAAAACTGCTAAGTAAACTGACTGCAATAAGTATATAAAACAAACATAAAGCGAGCACAGAAGATGAGCTGACACTATCACAAGAATTTCACTGCAGCAAAGTCTTAGGCATACAAACCGATTGATTCCCATTTTCAGTTTCCCAACAATTTGGTTACATTTATTAATGAAGAGATATTGCAGTAGCTCAAAACTTAGTAGAGACACAGAGAGCAAGGTGGCTCTGCAGTAACCATGTGACCATTGTACTCAGGAGGTTGCAGTTTCGATCCCCATTGACCGTTCACTCTGACTTGAGTTTTTCGTGCCTTCCCCTTTTCATTTTTGCAAATGCAGGGGTGCCTGCTTTCACACCATAATTTCCTTTACCTCATTTCCTTAATATCTTTCAGGTTTTCTTTCAAGCCTGTGTTGTACAGAGAGTTTTGTACAGATAGTGTACATGTTTGTGCATTATAAACGCTGTTTTTAGCACTGAGTAGCATTAAGTGGTTATTGTTACCTCAAATATCTTTCAAAGGAAGAGGACTTCATAAGTTTAACCTCTTGCCAGATATTTTAAGATATACTTATTTGCCAGTAGATGTCCTACATATATGGTATTTTAATCAAAATTGTTGGAACCATTTTTCAGAAAATCAAACATTTTGAAAAATGTTTCACGTAAATGATAATTTAAGGTGATATAGTTTTCTAAAAACCTTTATATGCTAGCTAGTTTGGAAGATACTCAACTTAAATACTAAGTTTGGCATTTATCTGATCTTTCATTTTTGAGTCAACCTCCTCATATGTCGGTCTGACGATTTCATTGTTTAGGCATTGGTCTACTGATCCAAAGGTCACAGGTCCAAACATGACATAGACTGACTGTTTTTAAGTGCACTTAAAAGCCTTAGTTCCATACTATTAGGTTTACTGAAATATAGAGGAACTCCAGCTGTCTGAAATACTAACACACTGGCAGCATTCATATGATCATGGACACTTTAAACAGTGTTAACAAACAAACATATAACTCATACAACATATTTTCAAACATACTCTATTTGGTGAGATGTAGGGAATGTAAAAGCACTAACACTACTGAAAGATCTGCAAACTGTACTTTGTAGAAGTCAGTATATTTATATAGACATGACACACAGGAAAATGGTGACAATAATTTCAGGATTTAACCATCTCCCTCCTCCACTTCTTTTTCTAATTTTTGTATGCACACAGACACACACAGAGGTAATACTTAAAAAAGAAAATATTTCAATGTGTAAGGACTATGATACAATGAAGCACAAAATTAATATAATTTTGAGTCAAACTAATACTCAATACTCCATTTATTGCTAGTATTTACCTAGAATGCTGGTTTGGTGGACTCATTGGAGGCAACAGGTGTGTCTCTGTCGGTATCTTGATGAACTTGAAGTTTGGGTTTTCATCAGAGGCTAGGTCGGAATTAAACAATTTTCTTTCATATTTCTTTATGAAATAAATGGAGCATTGAGTATTAGTTCAACTCAAAATTATATTAAGAAAATATTACTTATTTCCATTGTTATTGCAGCACAACTGTCCTACAAACTCTAATAGATGCTACTCCAAGAAGATGGAGCTAAAGTCTGATACAGTCCAGACCCAGAAAGAGAGGAACTAACACAAAATTCTCAAAATTATGAACTCCTTCAATGAACTGAAGTAATACAACAATAATTGAGATACATTACAAGCACAATGTTAGTACCTGCATTTTTTAAAATATAAAACCTGCAAATGTGTTTCAGTAAAAATGTGTCTTCATCAGGTACAGTAATTCTGTTAATGATAACTTAGACAATATGCCTGATAATTAGACTTTTGACTGGCGCACCCCCTAGTGCAATGTCATTAGAAAAAATGAGCATTTACCATTTTTGGATCTAAAAATAATCAGAATTAAAAATAGAATAAACCTTGGCATTTACAGAAAACCAACACAGACAGACAACTACATAAAGGCTAATAGCAACAACCCGATAGTTTAACACACAGATTGGGCAACATCCCTCTCACAGCAGAAGAATACAAAACAGAATACAAAAAAATAATTTAAACAGCACAAAAAATGATTTTCCCAATTCAATAGTAGACAAAAAAGTGAACTTAGCAAAACAGAAGAAGCTACTAAAGGAAACCGTAACCCTCTCAGCTACAGAAACTAATATGACCTTCAAAAAATTCACTTACCACCCATGGGCCTTTGATAAATCCAAAAAGGTCTTTAAAAAACAAAACATTCAACCATTACTCCTTAAAAAAACCTTATATGCTCAAACATCAAAGAAGCCATTCCATCTAACAAAGAATCTGGTATATACCAAATTGAATGCTGTGACTGTAGTCAAATTTATATTGGAAAAACCAAAAGAAATTTAGAAATAATTTATATTGGAAAAACCAAAAGAAATTTAGAAATAAGAGCAAAGGAACACTTTAGGAACATAAAATACCAACAATTAAAAAAATCAGCAGTTGCCACGCATATTTTGGGAGAAAGAAAAAAACAGCATAAATTCATAGTCAAAATAACTTAGACACACAACAGAAAAACAAGAACTGTCCTCATGGGAACAAATTTTCATTTCAAAAAATTATTAACAAAGTATTCAATTTCGACATCCCCCAAAAAGATTTGTTCAGCAAGTTCTTCAAACCTACTCTAGTCTCAACAGCTTCACGACAATAGATAGAAAATTGGCTGTTATTATTCCCCATCATCAACCACATCCTTGTCATCATTATTGCAATAAATAACAATCATTATCATCATCAGCAGCTTAGTATGCACTATTCCCATTACAGTATCGCTAGTTTATAATAATAAATGGAAAATGTGTTGGCAACGTTTCCCTGTATTTACGTATTAAGCTTACAACACAGTATTCCCATTACAGTATCATAGTTTATAATAATAAATAGAAAATGTGTTGGCAATGTTTCTCTGTATTCACATATTTCAGAGCTCTGTAGTTGGCAACAACTTGTTTCCGTGAGGGCATTCCGTACCAACAAACTCTACGCTGTTAGAGTGCACCTTTATCTTACAATGAACTATGTTCACATTTCTGCCAGGTTCCATCATAGGAAACAAATATGTCTATCACATGCTGTGTTGCAAGCTCAGGATTTAAGTCTATATGTGTTTGTCTCACTGACTTTCTAGCCAAGCCCATTTCCTCTTCATGAATAACTTTGCTTTCACTCACCATACACTGCAAGTAGCAATTAAAACTTGATGAGCTGAGACAAGGCATTACAACTGACGTACAAAATTGCTCTATAGCAAAATATCCTTTATCCATTTCTACAAAAGATTCTACCATTCGCTTGTTTGTATCATATGATCCCCATGAATTTTCACAGCTTGCCACTCTGTCACTAGTGCAGGTTTTGACATAGTCCATTAAATTTTCAACGGTAGTTTGTAAACCTTCTGCCCACATTCATTAAAATTCAAAAGTTTGAAAATACCATTCCATTTGCCAGTACGTACCATCTTGTAATCTCTAGAATCCAGCTGTAATGAAGACTTTCTGCTGCATGGAGAGGAAGAATCTGTAGCTGCTAAAAAAATCTTGAATTTTGACAGCTTCAGTTCACTTGCTGTAGACCTCACATGAATGTTTTCTGGTGTAGAGGGTGGAGAATCACTCTCATGTTTGCACAAGTTCACTATTCACGACCACTGAGGCACTTTCTTTTAGAACAAGTCGTGCTAAGCTTCGCATTCTGGCAGCCAGTATTCGTTTACTATGTATTTTTGTTTTTAAAACTCGTCTGTTAGCCATGTATTAATTTGTGGCCATGTGCAACCGTATGTAAAAAGTTCAAACTAAATAAATTGAGCTAACCTATATTTAGTTCGCTAACCACTAATCGGTTAAAACGCTACTCCGACTTAATAAAAGCCCAAGTTCACTTGCTGTAGACCTCACCTGAATGTTTTCTGGTGTAGAGGGTGGAGAGCACAAGTTCACTATTCACGACCACTGAGGCACTTTCTTTTAGAACAAGTCGTGCTAAGCTTCGCATTCTGGCAGCCAGTATTCGTTTACTATGTATTTTTGTTTTTAAAACTCGTCTGTTAGCCATGTATTAATTTGTGGCCATGTGCAACCGTATGTAAAAAGTTCAAACTAAATAAATTGAGCTAACCTATATTTAGTTCGCTAACCACTAATCGGTTAAAACGCTACTCCGACTTAATAAAAGCCCTAAATTACAAACCAAAATGTCTTGTTACATTACTGAGAAACTCTAAATAACACACAACGAAAACCTCAGAAGGTTCGAAACCTACATTAGTTTATGACAGTGTTTATTGCGGGGATTAGCCTCACTCAGTAGACCGATCCTCTTCAAAAATTACATACAACAAATGTGAATAATATAGTTGGTGCAATTGTTTTTGACACACACATATATATAAAATCAGAGACTTTAATATCTAATATTTACTACGATTTTGGATGTCATTAGCCAAAATATTAAACTTGCATTAAGTAAGACGATAAAAAATTCTTAAAATATAACATTTATAAATTGATAAATTAGTAGCTCTATATCTTGCTTCCTTTTTTTGTCAATTTGTCGACTTTTTAAAAACAAAAAGGTTAAATAACACTGTGCTGCCATCTGGGGAAATTTCAAAAAGTTACCCTTAATTCTGCTCACCTCCGTGGTGGGGATTGAAGTAGCACAGGGCATCTTTCGATACCAGATGATACCAGATAAGCGAACTAAACAACATTCCGTCGGTAATGCAGTGGGCTTCTATTTTGACCGAGCTATGGTACATCCGCCTTCACCACCCTTCCCAGACGTGATCAACAACTGATTGAATACATCTTTTGAAGCCTAATCTCGTGCACTAATGAATAATTTACGGTACAATTCATTTATCACATATTAGCATAATACGCACTAAATATGCTGAGTAAATGTGCGTCAATCACGGATTAATAAAAGATTCTCAACTCCGTGTTACAAACTGAAGACGCGCCCTAATGATTGCTCACTTTTTGTGTAGATGTCACCCTCTTACTACATACCGTTTTACAAATAAACAAACTAGATGCTGCCAACATTAGAATAAGTAAGATCTTGAAAAAGTTGAAACACGATATTTTGCTCTCTGATTTCTCTATTAAATCTCCGATGTAACAATCAAAACAATCTTCTGTCATCATATAAACAACTAAGTATATTACGAATCATAAAATAACGTATTGGATATTTGTGAGAGTACAGGGAGTTGTGCATTAGTAAAATACTAAAGCAAGTGTTCCGAGATTTAAATACTCGGAGCTGTTATCTAATTAACATGAGTTTAAAAGGCAGAACTCTCACATACGAGGAAGCTGAACATATCATCCAAAATGTTGAAGTCACCATCATAGATGTTAGAGGTGGAACGGAAATAACTTCAGAAGGATGTATTCCAGGAAGTGTAAGTGTTCCTCTAACTCAACTTTCGCCGCTTTACAAAGACTACCCGGAGAAGAGTTCAAAACACGATATGGAGTTCAAAGACCAGACAAAACGGCCAACATCATGTTCATATGTAGCGCTGGTGGACGGAGTAAACGATCCATGGAAATGGCATTACAGTTTGGTTTTGAAAACTCCTGCAATTATATGGGTGGCTTTCGAGACTGGAAGAGGCATCAAGACAAAAAATGGACTTGGTTTGCTTGTATGTTTGGAGGAAAATATGGATGCATTTTACCTTAATAGCGGCTTATCTCTTGGTTTAATAGTTTGTGGTTATAACACTTGATCAATAGACTTTAATAACTTTGTAAACAATTAAACGTTATTAAAAAAACCTTGTAAATTATAAGTCTTAAGTTATCACAAAGAACAAATGAAAATGCTTATGTATATCTGCAAAAAAAAAAAAACCATCACAAATAGCATAGTCTGAAGTTCTTTCTCGTGAATGCAGTTGTGGCTTCTATGATATTACATGCAGGCTGCTATTTAAGTAGACATTCAATGCTGAGATTAAGTAAATAGTAATTGTAATGTCAGTGTAAGTGTTTCATTAAAACTATCCAACTAACAAACTTGCGAGCTAAGAAAGCGAAATATAAAACAAAGGAAACACCAAAACACCAACGAAAATAAAAATAAAATTATTGCTTCATCTGGTGTGATATAACATTAACCCGGGGAAACCTAAAATTGTCCCAGACTCCCTTAGTACCATCATAACCTCAATGATCTCATGTAATTAACAAGATATCCCCTCTTCCGTCCTATAACTTGTGATATTTAAACAAACAACCATCTTCCCACCTGGCGGTGCATGGTAAGCCAAAAGTTGACAAACATGAACCTTTTGCCAAACATCAGTGTCTAATGTTGGGAGCGGGGCGGGAGTTGCAGTGTTTGGCCAAGGTTACGTAATCAGTAACAACCCATCGCAAAGTTAGTACCATCATCTGGCGTAGCATGGTTAGACAAAAGTTGGCGAACATGGACCTTTTTTCAGATGTTATATTGAATGTTTGGGGGGGAGGTTGCAGTGGTTGGCTGAGATTACGTAATCATTAAGATTCGGACGCTAGCTAAGTTCCATTACCTGACGTTGCATGGCAAGACAAAAGTTGACAAACATGGACCTTTCGTCAGATGTTATATATTCAATGTTTGGGGGGGGGTTGTCGTGGTTGGCTAAGATTACATAATCAGTAAGATTCGGACTCTAGCTAAGTTCCATTACCTGACGTTGCATTGCAAGACAGTTGTTGACAAACATGGACATTTTGTCGGATGTTATATTCAATGTATGGGCCGGGATGGGGGGCTGCAGTGTTTGGCTGAGGTTACGTAATCAGTAACAATGCATCGCTACGTTAGTACCATCACCTGGCGTAGCATGGCAAGACCAAAGTTGACAAACATGAACCTTTTGTCAGGTGTTATATCCAATGCTTTTGGGGGGGTTTGCAGTGTTTGGCTGAGGTTACGTAAACAGTAACAATACATTGATAGCTTAGTACCATCACCTGACGTTGCATGGCATGACAAACGTTGACAAACATGAATATTTTGTCGGATGTTATATTCAATGTTTGGGCGGGGGGGGGGGTTGCAATGTTTGGCTGAGGTTACGTAATCAATAACAATGCGTCGCTAGGTTAGTACCATCACTTGGCGTTGCATAGTAAGACAAAGGTTGACAATCATGACTTCGTTTTAATTGTGAATACCCAAAGTTTGGAGTGCAGACAGTACTAGATGATGATGATGAGTATAAGGGCGCTCAACTGCAGGGGTCATCAGCGCCCTTTTTAAAACAAACCGGTCATGGCAACAGCCAGATATAAATTCCTCTAAAACACTATGAATATGTCAATAGACTTACAAAACATACATACGCGTTAAAAAATATAAAAACAATAGAAATATAATCTAAAACGCCATAAATTCTATTCGCTAAATCCTCAAAATCTAATCTAGAAAAGAATCTAAAAACCTTCTCCACTACTGCGTTATCGTCCGCTAGCATTTCTGCAAAGCTGACCGGCAGCTGCAGAGATGTCCTAAGATCTGCTAGGTGAAAACACTCTAGCAGCACGTGTCGTACAGACAACGCTTCATTGCAAAATGGACACAGTGGAGAAGGCTCCTTTTTAAAAAGAAAACTATGAGTAAAACAGCAGTGCCCAATTCGCAACCAAGCCAAACTCACCTCCTCACGACGGGATGACCGACAGGAGGTAACCCAGGGAATCGGAAGTTCTTTGACAGATCTAAGTTTATTATTGGGGAGAGCGGACCACTCTTCCTGCCAGCAGGTTTGCACAGCTCCCGCAATACGGAACTAAAGTCTTCCGATGTCACAGACGGTACTCGAACCCTGGGCTTCATGGTAGCCGTCTTGGCTGCTGAATCCGCCATTTCATTCCCCGCAAGCCTACGTGACCAGGGATCCATGCACACACCACGTTAACGCCAGAAGCGTGTAAAACGTGGAGTGCATCCTGTATACGCTGCAAAATAGGGTGGTAGTTGTACAGCTGCCGTAGGCTTTGAAGTGCACTGAGGGAATCACTCAGGATTAAGCAGTTCCCCAACTTTCGTCGACGTACGTGTAAAATGGCCCGGTACATTGCATAAAGCTCTGCAGTAAAAATGGAAGTGTTAGTGTGGAATCCAGATATATACGGTTCGGTTCCACACACGTAAGCACAACCAACACCATTTGAGTTCTTGGAGCCATCAGTGTAACTTACAAAATGGTCCTCATATCGCGATAAAAATTCTAAAAAGCATGTGTGGATACTAGACATGGTAGATTTATCATATTTAGTCATGCTCAGATCAACCGGGGACGCTATGCACAACCAAGGAGGGTATGTCCTCTCCCCCCTAGGATACATCTTGGGCATTTCAGTATCAAGATGTCTAAGGAGCTCCCGGAAACGAAAACCAGGTGGCTTAGGTTTAATAGAAGTGTTCCTATAACGCACGTCCATGAAGGTGTTAAAGAATGACGTAAACGATGGATGTGTGGGCATGCAATTAATTCCACAGACATAATTGGCTAATAACATGTTGCGCCCGTACTGCAGAGGAGGTTCTGCAGACTCAGCATACAGGCTTATAACTTGGCTCGTTGGAAATGTCCCAACTGCTATACGTATGCCACAATTATGGACAGTGTCTAATCTCTTCAGCACAGATGGTCGTGCTGAGCCATAAACGATACTACCATAATCTAATTTGGAACGGATGAGTGCGCGATAAAGTCGCAATAACATTGTACGATCCGCTCCCCACGATTTTCCACTTAGTACCCGTAAGATATTTAAAGATCGGTCACATCGTGCTTTCAGTTGGGCTATATGCGACGTCCAACTAAGTTTTCTATCAAATATCAATCCAAGGAACCTCGTGTCGTCAGCAAAAGGTAGTAGATCAGCGCCTAGCCGGAGCCTTGGAGGTAGTCGACTTTGCTGACGCCAGAAGTTAACACAGGTGGTTTCCTCAGCGGAGAATCGGAAGACGGCGCTCTAAAAACGGAGTGCGCTGAGATGTGCAGTAGATGGCAAAGTCGTCTACAAATAGGCATGACGAGACCCCCGGAGGTACACATTTCGAGATAGAATTAATCGCATTAGCAAATAACGTAGTACTTAGTACCGATCCCTGTGGTACACCGTTCTCTTGAACGAAAAGGTTGGAAAGAACCGAGCCAAACCTTACTCGGAATACGCGGTCTTTCAAGAATTCCTGAAGGAAGAGTGGTAGGCGTCCACGTATATTCCAGGTATGCATAATACGTAGCAACCCTGCCCGCCAACACGTATCATAAGCCGTTTCGAGGTCAAAAAGTATTCCGACTGTTTGACAGTTTTTAAGAAATCCGTTCATAATCTGTGTCACCATGGACACAAGATGATCCACTGTTGAACGGCGTGGTCGAAAACCGCACTGGATGTTTTTCAGTAGGTTGTGCGTTTCCAGTCACCATAGCAACCGCCCATTTATCATGCGTTCCATCACCTTGCATATGCAACTGGTGAGAGAAATAGGACGGTAGCTAGAAGGGAGGTGACGGTCCTTGCCAGCTTTCTAGATGGGTATAACGGTGGCTTCTCGCCACTTGTCAGCAAACGTGGCATCAACCTAAACACGGTTATAGACCTCGAGCAGGAATGCCTTACCTTCAGGTGAGAGATGTTGTAACATTTGAACGTGGATTCCGTCCGGTCCTGGTGCTGTCAGTCGCGATGACGAAAGAGCGTGTTCTAACTCTGCCAAGGTGAAGAGGCGGTTATAATCTTCAAGGTTTCTGGAACTAAACACGAAACCTTGAAATTCTACCTGAGTCTTAATTGAGATAAACTCAGGAGCACAATTGCTTGAGCTAGACACCTGAGCGAAAGCACAGCCGAAGGTGTTAACCACAACAAACGGATCAACAACAATTCCTGCAGTTGTTTTCAGACCAGCGATTGGCAGGTGGGTTGATTTTCCGGCCACACGCCTTAACCTATCCCATACAACAGATGAAGGTGTACATCTGTTAAAAGATGATACAAAGTTGTTCCATGAGGTCTTTTTGCTATCCTTAATTATTTGCCTAGACTTTGCACGCGCTTTCTTGTACTTAATTAGACTACTTAGGGTATGGTGTCGTTGGAATGCCCTCAAGCACGTCTACGAGCACAAATAGCATTCCGGCAGTCGTTGTTCCACCATGAGACTGGAAATCGACCGGATTGGGTAACCGAACGTGGAATAGACGGTTCTGCAGCGGAAAGAATTTTCTCTGTGAGATGATCAACTAAATCATTCACAGAATCGTGCTCGTTGTATTCAAAGAAAGCCAACTGGGTGTAGAGGTTCCAGTTGGCACGATCAAAGCACCATCTAGGGATACGTGAGGGAGACACATCTTGTGCTAAGAGACTAAGAAGACATGGAAAGTGGTCGCTGGAATGTAAATCAGAGATGGCATTCCACTGTAAGGAAACTGCTAACTGGGATGTACACACTGCCAAACCGATGTGCGAATAGGTGTTAAACGCGTCTGAGAGGAACGTTGGCTCTCCGGTGTTCAGGAGAACCAAGTTATTGCTCTCCAGGAATTTTGCAATGAGGTTGCCTCTCGTTAAGCAAACCCATAAGAGACGATTGCCTAAACGCAGTTAAAAGTTGATCGCGGTAAAGCTTACAACCTGGTGCACCATTGCCAAATGCAGGTTAGCTGGCAGCACGCTGGCAGTGATTATCTGGAAGGCGCTCGGTGCCGTTGAGCGCATCGCTCGTTTCAAATGTAATGGTTGAGAAGGCTACCGAACACACCCTGAAGTTCATCGATTCGTGGTCGTCAGTGATTGCTCGTTTGTTTTTCGCATAGCCACATACAGTTTAATACATGGATTAATACCAGATTCTCAACTCCGTGGTAAAGTTTGAAGCCGTATAGGGCGCTCTTTCCTAAACCTTTAGACCCTGGCGACCTTTGGAACTACAGCCGGTAAGGCCGGTAATGTAATAAGCTTCTATTGCGACCGAACTATGGTGCATTCGCTTCCCCTTCACTTCGGCTCCCGTTTTCACTGACTGATAGAATCCAACTTCTCTCGAAATCACATCTCGCCACACGTGAATAGCTTACGCGCATTTCAGCTATCGCATATTAGCATAATACGCGTCAAATACGCTGAGGAAATATGCGGTAAACTAATCATCAGTGTGCGAGATGTGACTTCGAAAGAAGTTGTCCAATTTGTGAAAAAAAATTATCAAGAATCCACTTGAACTTTTCCTGTTAAATATGAATAATTGACTTCCACAAAGCATTATATCTTTATTCCTGCTGTAAATTGATAATTTGGCTTTAAAAACAATTAAAATTTTAAAAACGAGAGAGTGAGATCACTTAAGATGCTGTTGAGATTATACAAGACATCTGTATCCCCTTTCCCTCAAGCTTCTTAGTGTAATACTTAAAATAAAGATAACTTAACACTAAAATAATGATTCTGTAGATACAGGAAAACAGGTAAGGATACCATAATGTTATGTGTAAAGCAATTTCCTTGTACACAGAATGTTGAAAAATTCCCTAGAATAACAGTGAGAAAAAAAGAACCCTAAAGAAATATGTATATAATTTTGAAATGATAACAACAATTATGTACAAAAAAAGCACTATTACTTTAAAATGACAACAAAGCAGCTCTGTTAATGGTTATATTTAATAATAATTTTAAAAGCTCAATAGTACATACATAATTTTCAGAACAAGTATACTAAAGTATATTCAGAGAAAAACCTGAAATTTGTGATCGATTCATATGAGATTAATAATGTCAAATTAGTACAGAACTCAGTATTACCAACTGGTAACATACATTTCATAAATGGCACTATTTTATATACTTCTAATCACTTTGGTTGAATTAACATCCACAAGTGCAGAATAAATTATGAAGAATAATAATTACATTAAAGCTGTATCATTCATTTAAAATTGTCCTTAGCTTAACTCTGTCTTCACAACACAAGAATATTACAGCGTTGAATTTTTAAATGCTTCAATGGCATGCATATGCACAGTAATGAATGCTGAAGAAGAAAATGTGCAGTTTTAAAAATAAAATTTAATGCACAGTATATCTTCCAATAAGAGATTATTTCATGTACTTCTCTGACTGTGAAGTATAATTTGCTTAATGTACAGAGCAATTGTTTGGATAAATGGCTTGCTTTAACTTGATAAGACTTTAAGCAATGTACTTTATGACTAAGATGGCAAATGGAGCCCTCTGCATAGTGTAAACTTCTCAGTACATGGCATACAACTGAATGTGTGTCAAATAAATAACTCAATGAAAGATTACACTATGAACTATTAATGCTGTTTGTAGTTTTAGTTAAGAAGTGAAAGTGATGGAACTGTGTGTTTGAGTAGTAAATAGAAAATAATTTAGTAATGTAATTTATTTGCTCACACATCTAACCAGTATTTCTTTTGACAGTCCATAATTCCCTTATGTATTCACTACAAAGAAACAAGTGCATTATATAGCAAAATAATGTGCAGTTTTATCTACTTTTCAAAATTATTATGTGGCTTCGCATCACTGCATGTAACAAATGGCTCATATATTAGGTTAAACATCTTTTTCCCATGCCAAAGATTGAGATTTTCATTCCAACTTAGAACAATGAGAGGATGTTTAACGGTGTAGTTTCATGTCACATGTAGCATTTCTGTGGGTCACGCTAGTAACGTTATATCACCCTTACAGAAATTGTGTACCAATATTACTCATAAATGGTGGCGAGAACAGATGTACCACAGAATGTACCACAGATGTACCACAGAATACATAAATGCTGTGCAAATATCACTTTAACTTGTTATTTTTCTGAACCGATTTGTCTGTGTGTGTTAACAAGGAAGAGGATTTATAACCTATTATTTATTGTGAAGCTTTACTAATTTGAGATCAAGCCACACCGTGTTTAGGTCCTAGCTAGCTGACATTGTGCATGTTTGAAGAATAACTGGAATAATAGAAATAAAATTAAAAGTGGCATATAATGATGATGACACAATGACATTTTAATCATTTCTTGCAATGCACAATTACACCCAAAAACTTGTAAAGCTTTTTCAAATAAATTCTAATCCCATCAGATCTCTTCAAAGATGGTTATTCAGGTAAATAATTAAGTGTAGTGTGTACAATAATACGGCATAGTGACTACTGCATTAAACAATATAGAACAAATTAAGTTTATGGAATCTCAGATCATACTTTTAATTGCTGTTAAAAGCTGGAACATTCTCGATCAATGATGTAGATATACACTGATGAGTAAGGTTAAGAGAACTTAATTCTTCAAAATACTTATCATTGCAATTTAAAGAAAAAGTTTATAAAATTCATATCAAGCATCTCGCCCAAATATTTTAATTTAAGCCACCTAGATTATACGTAAACACAGATGATGCTAATTTTGGTATATCTGAAAATTCACAGCTATTTTTTCAGTAATTTAAACTGGATATTACTTACCTTACATGGACTTGTATATGACATATATTTTAAATTTAAAACTACAAGCACAAACACAAAAACTAATACACCAAATCAACTGTCTAAAATAACCTCACTTTTCACTTTTCTTTGTTGGCCACAGTATTCCTCAAACGTTTTGTTAAATTTTCCACTGATATGAAATGAAACTCAAACTTTCAGAAATATTTGATATGCCACATTAAATTGCTGTATACGCTGCAAAGAATGCTTTGTGTTACATTACTTAAGTTCCTGAAGATCATTGCACATCACCAAAACAAGAAACATACACAATATCCAATAATCCTGCACTCTGATTTCTGCCATTGTATTCCTGGTAGCCTGAGATGATGGATGACCCCTGAAAGACAAAAAACAGAAAATCCCATTATTGCAGTAATAAAGTAACAAGGTTAATGAAACTAATGCTTTTGTATGTAAAACAACACACTTTTTCCATTATAAGGTGCTACATTAATCTAGAGAGTTTAAATATGCATGAATATGTATTAAGGCACATTTCAGGTTATGTCATTAACTGTCGTTATTTAGCTACATGCTAAATCTTACTTACCAATAGGTCTTTGTGTAAATCTATTCTCGTTCTTCCTGCTGCCCATATGTCCTCGTAGTTCTTTCAAATTTTTACAAATTCACAAATCGATGAAAATTGTATTCAGAACTTAATTTGGCTTGGCCTCCTTGCCGTTAAAGCTTTAATTCAAATATTTTCAGGTTAGCCAATGTAGTGTCTTATTCATATTGTACATTGAGCTCAAATAAGGTCGATAATAGGCCAATAATATTACGAAAATTACTTCATAAGTAGTAAAATAATAAAATAGCTATTAAATTTTGAACTAAGCAGAATTTATTTTATATAACAGTAACTTTGCAACACGGCAGGCAAAATAATTATATTGGCGGCATTGAATCCAGCGCATGCAGTGCTCCACCAGGTGACTCGTGGTTTCCTATCTGAGTTAACACGCCCTGCGTCGCAGCGACAAACAATTCATGAAATCAAGCTTCAGTGAAACTTAAGCTTGGCAGGGCCAGTCTAATGAGGAACGGTTTAAGCATGCACCGCCCTTCCAAAAATTATCAAATTCTATCCTAGTACTATCTGAACAAGTTCGATTGTTAAACATCATGCCTGTGCTACACCCTTATGGAATATTTATATACCTATTCAAAGATATGATAGACGTACACAGGATGGCCAGGGCGCTAATATTCCTCAGTTTTGTATTATTACAGCGCTGTTTGAAACGCCGGTGCAAAAGCATGTAATATTAAACAAAACTAAAGCAAACCTTTTTGTAATTTTGATTTGCAAAATGCAATAATTTACAGAAAGTTATACACCAAGTTTGTAATGACTTGTAGTGCCATCTGTGAAATGTAGCTTCACTTGGACAGCAGATCGACACACAAAATTGTCATAGGACCTCTTTGTTAAAACCCCAGAATGTAAATTCTCTGGTTGGTGCTCTATGACTAAGTTAAGGGCATATATACCGTTTAATAGATATTTAGCTACCGCATCACACTGCAATCATGTAATTATTGTGACGTTTACTCGCTCAAAGAAGTTAAATATTTTCGTTCTTCCTGCTGCCATATGACCTCGCAGTTCTTTCAAATTTTTACATTTTCACAAATCGTTGAAATTTGTATTCAGAACTTAATTTGGCTTGGCCTCCATGCCGTCAAAGCTTTAATTCAAATATTTACAGGTTAGCCAATGTAGTGTCTTATTCATATCGTACATTGAGCTCAAATAAGGTCGATAATAGGCCAATAATATTACAAAAATTACTTCATAAGTAGTAAAATAATACAACAGCTATTAAATTTTGAACTAAGTAGAAGTTATTTTATATATTAGTTAGTATGCAATACGGCAGCCAAAATAATTATATTGGCGGCATTGAATCCGGCGCATGCAGCGCTCAAAATGTACCTTTAGACCCCGGGTGTTTCGCGAACCTTAATGCGGCTTCTGTATTCCTATCTGAGTGTAACCATGTTGGATTCAAACAGTTGCTGAACGCGGCAGGGGCGGGTGGAGCGCGACGCATGTATCATAGCTCGGTCGAAATAGAAGCTCACTGCATTACCGACGACATGTTCGTTACTTCACTTATCTGGCATCGAAAGCTTCATGAGGAGCGCCCTATGCGTCTTCAATTTTCACCACGGAGTTAAGACTCTGGTATTAAGTTCGGCTCATCGGCTCTTCCCTACCTCAGTAGCTGGTCAGCACCCACTGAAGATGGTCTAAACTATACCGAAAAGCGCTTATGGAGACATGGAGAACATCTTATCTGAGTGAGTAATCTCAAAAACTGCTTGACAACTACTCATGTTCTATATAAAATATATCTCACTTTTAACAACTTGACAATGTCTTATTTAAAAAAAAAGCCTACTGTTTTATAGTAGTTCCATCGGTTCTTTTATTTTCTATTACGTCTTTGTAGTGAGACGACAAGTCTAACAAAGTATATCTGGCTGGCACAGTTTTTTTTTTTTTTTTTTTTTTTTTGAAAATTTTACGGAGTGGACGACTCGACTGGGGGATGGACAACTGAAGAGCCCGACTAGCTAGGACTGGAGTCCTAGCGAGAAGAAGGGAGCTCGGGCCTGCGTGAACTTCAAGGAGCCAGCAAGCGACAAGCGAAGAAGCACGCACTGCCCTACTCTTGCGCCAGCCTGCTGCAGCCAGCCAGCCACCCAGCGCGGAGCTCTGCAGTGACCGCACTGCCGGCAGTTGCCGCAGGGGAGCGCTCCAGCGCACTCAAGCGGCAATCCTCTGCACTAGGGCAGAGTAGCACGGCCACAGCCAACAGTCTTTGACTGGCTTCTGGCGCCCACGGGTCCGGCCCTCTGCTACTCGCGCTTGTGAGCACCCTTTGCAGAAGTCTTTCCTCCTACTCTACTCTTCTTTCCTCTGAACCGTCAGGCTTGCTTACCTTCCTTCTTACACCAACCCACTGCCCACTATGGGCAAGGTTGGCAAGACCATCGTGCGCAAGACCATCGTGCGCTCACCTCGGGGAGTGGCACCGCTGGGCCGCATAGTGGCCAGGAATCTCCTGGGAGAGATCGGTGGTGCCGCACCCGCGACCGCGCCTGAAACTTTAGAAACTACCACGCCCTCACCCCCCTCCACTCCCCCTGGAAATCTATCATGTTCGTCATCCAATTCCTCACTGCAGGAATCGGAACCACAGGCCGCATCCTCACGACTTTCTTCCCCGGAGACTCCCCACTCATGCGACTCTGTCCCTGAGCCGTCCACCTCTCCACGGCCGCCAACTCCTTTTCCGAGGCCTACCACTCCCGCCGAGGAACCCCTTTCTGCCCAACCACGTGGTACATCACTGCCACCTGCTGACCGAACCACCACGGCACCTTCAACCTCTGTAAATCCCCCTGTTGATAATCAAGCATCCTCAGCCCACGCTGCCCCCCCGGCGCAGCAACCTCGGCCCCTGATCCAGGCCCATGAAGCTGCAACGCCATCGCCCCCCTCAAGTATCCCGCCACTGCTCCCTCCCGGAGCCCCCGCTAGCTCTCATCTACCCCCTCCCCTCCTGCCTTCTGCAATCCCCCCAGCTGATGATCAAACTGCCTCAGCACGTGCTGCCACCCCGGTGCAGCAACCTCGGCCCCTGGTCCAGGCCCAGGAAGCTGCAACGTCGTCGTCCCATTCTAGTATCCCGCCACTGCTCCCCTCCCGAGCCCCCGCCAGCTCTCATTCTCCCCCTCCCCTCCTGCCTCAACCGTTGACTTACGCCCAAGCCGCCGCCCAGAGTGCGCCATTGTATGTTCACAGGGGTCAACCTGCGTTCTCCAACCTGATAACATACTTTGACACACACTGCTCTCCCTCGGAGTATCATCTCATCCTGGCTCCCGTATCCGGGGACATGATGGTGCGTACCTCTACCGCGAGGGACTACACAACAATGTGTCGTCTTCTCCGGGAGAGGGGCATTGCCTTTTCCCTGGCACGGAGGCTTGACGATCAGTCCTACAGACTGGTCGTCAAGAACCTCTACCTTGATCAGGTGCAGGACCTTCTCAAGGCGGAGCTCGAAAGAGCTGGGGTGAGAGCGACGAGGGTGCAACAGATGCGACAGTTCACACACGGACGCCCACTCCTGCCTATGTACCTCATAGAAGTGACCACCCCTGAAGAACGACTCAAAGTCCTCGCCTTGAAAACCCTGTGCCACCACCGGATCCGGGTCGAGGACTACAGGCCTCCAGCCCAACTACAACAATGCGGCAAATGCCAAAGACTTGGGCACTCCGAGCATGGCTGCACCGCTCCCACCCTGGTGTGCTCCAAGTGCACACAACATCACGAGTCCCGCACCTGCTCAGTCCCCCCTGAAAACCGAACCTGCGCGCTGTGCCGGGGCAGAGGCCACGGGGCGCGCTGGAAATCTTGTCCCATATACCAGGAGCAACTGTCCCGGCTACGTGCTGGGTCCTCCGCGAGCCGGGCAAGGCAGCACACCGAGACATGCATCCACGATGCACGTGCCCCCTCCCCCCTAGCCCAGCCACATGCCTCAGAGCGGCAACAACCACAACCACGACCCAACGCGGGTCATGACTTACCCAGTGTCCCCACCGGTCGCTCCAGCCACCCCAATCCGGCACCCAGGGTTCCCACCGGTCGCTCCAGCAACCCCAATCCGGCACCGCCCCACCCCCACACCCCCACGACCACACGACCACAATATGCACCACGGTACCACAACCAAGTACCACCTCCACCACCCCAAGTATCTCACAACAACCATCCAGGCCGCATGACCTGGACCCAGGCACGCCGAGACCTGATCAACATTGTCTTCAGGCTCTTTACAGAACCTGAGAACACCTCGTCCATCCTTAGGGTGTATTCGACCTTTCTCGCCCTATTCTCAGACCCGGACAACAACTTCACACACCCCTGACGGACCCAACTCACTTCAAAGTAATGACCTGGAATGCAAACGGCATTTATCGACGAAAAACCGAGCTAACTGACTTCGCGACGACCCATGACATCGACATTATATTCATTCAGGAAACTAGACTCTCCGCAACAACCAGGCTTAACATTCCAGGGTACATGACCTACCGTAATGACCGTAACAGACAGGGAGGAGGCACCGCCATCATCATCAAAACAACAATCAAACACGAACAAGCCGCGCTCCCCCTACTCACTAGACTCGAAGCCACCGGAGTGTTTGTCATCGTGAACCAAGCCCGCCTCCAAGTCACATCCGCCTACAATCCGCCAGGACACCTAAACACAAATGATCTGGATGCTATCCTTGCCCTCAACAGAGAAGTAATTATCGCCGGTGACCTAAATGCCAAGCACCAATTATGGAACTGCCGCTCGTCCAACGTAGCAGGACAAACACTCCTTCGTCATGAAAACATGTCCACATACATCATCGTCCCTCCAGACGGACCTACCTTTATTCCCAACAACCCGAGATTTCACCCGGACATCCTAGACATCGCGATAACCCGGGGACTCAACCAGCGTGTTACACTGCATCCAATTAACGACCTCTCCTCCGATCACCTGCCCGTCATAATCACCCTACAAGGCTCACTAGCCCCGCAGCCACAGCCGCCTAAACGGAATTACAACAGGGCTAATTGGCCAGCGTTTCAAGACACGCTTGAATCCACAGTGCAGCTCAATCCCTTAAACACCACCCGCGACCTAAACCAAGCAGTAACGGAGCTCACCACCAGCATCCAATCTGCCATCTCAACAGCAGTCCCTATGACCAAGCCCCCTCCAAAACCCAACAAGCTACCCCCCGACATTAGAACCCTTAATACAGCCCGCAACAAAGCGCGCCGCAAGTGGCAACGCACCAGGCAGCCCGCTGATCTGGAAGCGCTACAGGACCTACAGCTCACGGTACGCCGTTGTACGCGCGACCACATACAAACCCAGTGGCAACACACCCTTGACAATCTTGATTCCAATCACGCCTCCGTCTGGCGCATTTCTAAATACCTTACCAGGGAACGTACGCTAATCCCCCCACTCTGCCATCTCCAACGCACCGCCACGACTGACACCGAAAAAGCCGAACTGCTGGCTGACGTACTCAAAGACACTCTCACACCTTTTACTGCTCCCTCGGACCCCCAATTTATCCGCGAGACCGAGGACATTACTAAAGACTTACACCTTGCACGCACCCACAACAAAATTCGCAAAACCTGCCCCTCCGAAATCAAGTGGATTATCCGGCATCTGCCCACTAGAAAGGCCCCAGGACCGGACGACATCCCAAACATAGTACTCAAGAACCTTCCCCCTAAAGCACTCGAGCGCTTAACGCAAATATTCAATTTCTCTCTCGAGTGCGGACGCTTCCCCGAGCCCTGGAAACACGCAAAAGTCCTCCACTTCCCCAAGAAAAATAAAAACCGTACGGATCCCCACAACTACCGCCCAATCAGTCTCCTTAATTCACTCAGCAAATTACTTGAAAAAGTGATCCTCAAAAGACTTAATGCCTTCATTCACAGGCACCATATATTAATACCCGAACAATTTGGATTCCGCGCACACCATTCAACCACCCTGCAACTACTACGAAAAACGGAATTAATCAACCGCGGCTTTAACACCAAACACTCCACTGGCGCCGTCCTGCTGGACTTTGAAAGCGCCTTCGACAGAGTATGGCACAGCGGCCTCTTGCGAAAACTCCATAACATACGTATCCCAGACACCATGATCAAACTAATCGCTAACTACCTCCAAAACCGCACATTTGTCTCCTTAGCAAACAACACAAAATCAACAGCACACATAGTCCGAGCCGGGGTCCCCCAGGGGAGCCTCCTCGGCCCAGTACTATTCAACATTTATATCAACGATATCCCCAAAACACCTAACACTCATCTCTTCCTGTATGCTGATGACACCTCTTACGTGTCGCAGGCCCGCGGCATAAACCTTGCCAGAAACCGGCTCCAGACAGCACTGCAGAATCTCCAGCCATGGCTTCGTAACTGGCGACTAAGAGTAAACAGCCGAAAGTCCCAGGCTATAATATTTTCAAAACGACGGGCACACAGATATCCGGCACATGCCCTCCCGCCTCTAAAACTATTCGAAGAAAATATTCCTTGGCCCAATCAGGTAATCTACCTGGGAGTACACATGGACCAAGGTCTCACAAGGAAAACGCACATCAAAACCATCAAACAGAAAGCACAGGGACAACTAAACAGACTCTACCCACTCATCAATCTCCACAATTCGCTAAGCCCAGCCCTAGGACTAACACTCTATAAAACTCTCATCCGGCCCATCATTACTTATGCCTCCCCTGTATGGGGCTATGCTGCACCTACCCACATCAAGTCCCTCCAAACTTTTCAGAACAGAATCCTCCGCATCATTGCCAAAGTGCCACGGTTTGCCCCTGCTGGCCAATTACACGAAGAACTCCGAATGCACACAATAGAAGAATTCATCAAGCGACTTGCCTCCGACTTGTACGACAAACTACCACAAAACACAAACATCCTTATCCAACAATTAGGGAACTACGACACTGAACAGCTCAAGCACAGGCGACCACTACAACTCTTTGACAGATCACTCACAAATCCCTTTCAAGCCATAGACATAGCCGTTCACCTATTTCACACACTCCAAACACAATGAGCAGTACTAACCTCATACATTCTCTTCCAGAAGAATGCCTAAGGACCATCCGCCAAACGCACACAAACCTGCCGAAACTGGACATCGTATTCGTCTCCAGTTAACCATTCACACCTGTTCGAACGCCTAAGGACCATCCGCCCAACGTACACAAACCTGCAGAACCACTGGACATCGCATTTGCCTACAGTTACCCATTCACACCTGTTCGGTAACTATATCCGGCAACAACCCCCAAACGAACGTCCAAGCATGAGACCACCCCACCCCCACCATGACACAGATACACACCACGATGCTTGCAGTCCAGTCAGTCAGTCCGCTAAATACTTAAATGCTAAGACCATACAAGTCACAGTCTGTCAGTCCGTCACTCACACTAATTCCTCTTAACTAATCTTAATCCTAACTAATACGCTTTACTAACTGGGTTCTACTCAGACTTCGGTATGGGTAGAAGCCAAATATCCCGCCTACGCCTGATCGCACTGCGATCAGGCTAGTAATGCCCGTTACTAACCGGGGTGCTCAGCGGAACCCGAACACTAACGCATGCACTCCACTAACAAGCACCCCCCTTGCCCTGCCTGTTTCTGCATGTTTAGCCTTAACAGCATGTGCATGGGGAGACGATGTAACCTCTTCAAGGCAGAGACGATCGACACCGGGGGCGGCGGGTGTGGGGCCGCCTCCTAAAAAAAAAAAAAAAAAAAAAAAAATCTGGCTGGCTGTATTTAGCCAGAAGGTCTAGAGCGAGACGCCAAATCTAAAAAAACTGTCTGCTTCGAATGCAGAGAGTCCTCCATGCCATATGGTGCTGGGTGCCTGTATTTAGCCAGAAGGTCTTGATCTTGGTTTCCATTATATACATTATAGCTTCGACAAATGCTATGGATATTAATCTGTGGCTATAATTAATTATTAATATTAATTATTCTCATATTAATCCAGGGCCTGATAAATCAGATAATACAGAAGCCGCATTAAAGTTCGCGAAACACCCGGGGTTAAAAGGTACATTTTGAGCACTGCATGCGCCGGATTCAATGCCACCAATATAATTATTTTGGCTGCTAATATATAAAATAACTTCTGCTTAGTTCAAAATTTAATAGCTGTTGTATAATTTTACTACTTATGAAGTAATTTTTGTAATATTATTGGCCTATTATCGACCTTATTTGAGCTCAATGTACGATATAAATAAGACACTACATTGGCTAACCTGTAAATATTTGAATTAAAGTGTGGGCTCTAGTACTCTATTTGACTATTATAGTTGCCTTGGTACCGCATCTCCTTATATAGTCTTTTGTTGAAGTATTAAAACAGGAACTATTCTTAAGAATTTCATCCAACCCGGCAAACCATTGAGCCGTGCGTTCGGTACTGTTTGAGCTGATAAGTCACAATCCAGCATTAGTTTGATTTCTTTGAATAGAAGGATGTTGCAAGATCTACTTGCATCGCTGTTCAAGCAACACTGAAATAAAGCAAAGTTGAACGAAACTTCCTTCGTATCCAAATACTGTGCGTATATAATTTAAGTTATTCATATTCTTAAGAATAGTTCCTGTTTTAATACACAAAAGATTACGGAGATGGTTATTTAAATTTAGCATCACGACATCTTACCAATTTCATTCCGCACACTTGCCGGGATGTCTCAGATCCACAATTGGAAGGTGTAAGTTTATGTATAGCTTACTGCTTGTACATACCATATTATGACATGGGAGTAAAAAATATAAACAAATTTTCTCTGTGCAGGAACTCAAGGAATGCTGTGGAAAAGTGTTTATCGACTCGGCTCCAGAATTTCTCCCACCACAAGCAAATATAATTGATTTTAGTGAGGTGGATGTAATACTCATCTCAAATTACTTATGTATGCTAGCTCTTCCCTTCATCACCGAAGGGACAGGATTTAATGGTGTTGTGTATGCGACAGAACCAACACTTCAAATAGGCAGGTAAGTGTTCTAACTTCTAGTTCTGTATGATGGATGGAAAGATTTGTTAGCAATTTCATGGTATGTACATAGCAATCCAAGTTAATAAGGAGTATTTGGCAGTCATAGCGATTAGTTAAACTGATGGTTCAGCTACACTTTTCTCTTGCTTCGCAGTTGGAACTGCCATCCTCCTGTCTTAATTGCTGAATGATATGGGTTGGGGGAGGGGCGAAGAAAGTAGAAATTAAAGAATATACACCTTTAATTGTATTGCAAATCATTTAGCACAGACTGACATTTTCTTTTCTTTTTTTTTCTTTTGTAACACTTTTTGCATCCTTTCTTTATTTGTTACATAAAATACATGGGACTTTCACACTTGGGCTGAAAGGTTCTTTGTGACTTAATGCATTTAGCTGTGCTACAACTCGCTTATTTAGCACAATTTTTTTTTAACTTTTTTCTGTTTTATTGTGCTTTACATTGTTTCATTTTTCTGTTAAGTTCTTTAAAGTGAATGGGACGTACACACTTGGGATGGAAAGTCTTTTGCAGTTTGTAATAGCAAATTATGTAGTCTGTCACCTCTATTATAAGGTTCCTGAAACACAAGTTTACACTGTCATTAAGTATGTGCGGTATGTCAAACATGTCATTTGCCACTTGTTCCTCCAAAGTTTTTCTCCAAAAGTCAACTTGCAAATACAAGAAACTGCTGCCATTTTGAGAAGAAAATATCTAAAGGGAGTGACAGAATATCACTTAATCAATTTTTCCTATTTACGAAAATTCAAGAAAAGTAAATTAGCAAGGCATGGTGGTAGTTGGAAAAACCATAAATACCATAGAAACCAAATAGAGAAGTGTGAAGTACTCCATTCCCTGCTTTGCCTAAAGGTGAACCATTTTGAAGACTATCTAGCGGTGCATATATGCTAGGAAAATGTAAATGCATCACTTGCTAATTGCAGGAGCTGCCATGTATCCATTAGCAACTTAAAAGCTAACAATAAATAAATTAAATAGGTAGATTCAAATTGAAAAATTCAGTGCCATAGCCGGGATTTAAACCACGTATCTCCCAGTCTCCTTCCGTGGCTCTTAACCAAGGAGCTACTATGGCCGGCATGACATTAACTTGTCCAACTGACTCACATTTTTTCGGTAAACCACTAGGGGCTCTCAGATACAATGAGATACCTTTTGTGGCGACTGTAAGTACTTATGTCCCAGGCCTCATAGTTAATCCTGTCTATGGCATTGAATTTTTCAATCTGACTATCTATTCAAATCATCACCTACACAGCTAGTGTGGAAGACCGATTAAAAAGTAGCTTAATGGTTAGGAGCAACCGGTCGGAGACCGGGAGATCTGTGGTTCAGATCCCAGCTATGGCATTGAATTTTTGAATCTGACTCTACCTGTTCAAATTATCACCTACACATGGCTAGTGCGGAAGAATGATTTATTACCAATAAATAAATTATTAAGGAATATGCACACACAGTTCTCTTGCTTTGGTGTAGCCATCTGTTGCTAATTAATAAAAGCTTATATAAGAAAAACTAAATGAAACACACCATGAATAGAAGGTATAGCTTATAACAGCCATCTGGAAACAGACCTGATACAACCATGACCACGGTCCTGAGTTCGATTCTCAGAGCCTTTTTAAGGGGACCAAAAATGGCATAATCACAGGGAGAGAGGTCTGGAGTGTATGGAGGGTGGCCGAGAACCTCCCATTTGAATTTCTGCAGGAGTGCAGCAACTGTTGGCTGTAGGAGGCTTTGCATTGTCGTGGAGCAGAATGACCCCACGAGTGAGATTGTCTGGTCATTTTGATTTGATTGCTTGCAAAGGTTGGTCAAGGATTGCAAGTAACGTTGGGCATTCACTGTTGTCCCGTGCTGCAGGAAGTGTATCAGAAGGGGCTATCTTGGTCAAAGAAGGTCAGCATAACCTTTCCTGCACTTCTGTGGATGGCCTTAGCTATTTTTGGTGGTGGTGACCCTGGATGCTTCCACTGGAGACTTTGTCGTTCTGATTCTGGTTCAAAGTGATGACACCATGACCCATCTCCAGCCACCACTTGTGCCAGGAACTCATTCCCATCCCTAGCATAGAGCTGCACATGACCAAGACAGTGGGCCATTCGACATGCTTCCTGGTGTGCTTGAAGATTGTGAGGCAATCATTGGGCACACACTTTGCACAACAGCAGACTTCTTTCCTTCATGGTGGTGTGAACATTTCCGATGCTCAATCCGACCTCGCCGGCTATGGCTTTCACTGTCACTCGGCGGTCCTGTGTGTCAAATCGTCGTGCTGGACGATGTCATTGGTAATGCAGTGTGGTGCTCCAGACTGTGCATCATCGGCTAACGACACCCATCCTCCCCTGAAGCGCTTGTGCCATGCCTTGACTCTTGCAAGGGACATACAGTGTTCGCAATACACTTGTGACAATTGTCGATGAATGACCGTTAACCCTACTTTCGCTGTCAGAAAACAAACACCACTTCTTTGCTCTTCTTCTGACGCCTCCATTTCACTGTTTGCAATGTGACTGGCAACGTTCCGTTCGGATGATTGATGCATGCTGCTGCTAGCTTTGTATATCCACGTGATGTGCACGCGTGCCCTCTAGCGATGGGCTGTGAACTTCCACGCTCTGGTCGGAACAACAATTTGTTACACATGCCATGATATTACCATCCTGTAACTGGTTTGCGCATACCAGACTCTGGCTCATTTCTTTTTGAACACCCCTTGTATATTGGGACATTCTTTTCTCTGAGTGTCTATAAGGCTATATTACTTGTGCATTATATTGTTCTTTTGAAATCCCTTTAACTGTGTGAGAAGATACATCTGTAGTTGTAGTAGTTCATTAGATTACGCTTGTAACTGATATTGTTGGTTTTCAATTTTACAAGGCTTCTTGTTCATTGTTAAAGCATTTGTGGACATTAACTATTAATTCCTTGCCATCTGATTTTATAGGTTTTCCTTTCTTTTCAACACAAATACAACTTTCTCAAAATTTGAAAACCTTTCTTAAATTTGTTTATCAACACTGCTAATTCATCATTTACACTTCTTTCACAGTCAGAAATCACCACTGCTTCTTTCACTGTCAATCAGACAACTGATTTTGGCAAGAAAAAGGTCTGAGCAGTGACATTTAGTGCTGGAAGTTAGTACAGTGGGGTCAGGAAAAGTGATGAACTTAAATGTGGGATTCTCTTCTGGCGGGATTTCAAAGTTCATAATTTGGTTTTTATGTTTTTCTATGTATATCCTCTCCCATATGACGAGTTCACTATGTTTTTGTACGTATTTTAGTAATTCTGTGTTATCTTCAATTTCATGATTTTCAGACCAGAAATGAGCTGCTATTGCGGACTTATCAATATTTTTGTATCTTAAGTGCCTGAAGTGTTCTTTCTTTCTAGTGCCTATGTTTCTTTTTGGTCCTCCCTATGTAAATTTTTTCAGTCTTTACACTTAATCTTGTAAATGCCTGACTTTTCCTGTGGTTTTATCTTATCAGTATTATTACTGTGAAGTAGGTTTTTAATGTTGTAATTGTATCATGAAATTGAAGATAACACAGAATTACAAAATACGTACAAAAACATGGTGAACTCGTCATATGGGAGAGGATATACATAGAAAAACATAAAAACCAAATTATGAACTTTGAAATCCCGCCAGAAGAGAATCCCACATTTAAGTTCATCACTAAATCAACAGATGGCAGCAGTAACCCCAGAATTACCCACACCGTTGGATCAAGCTTTAGTCGCATAAGAGCCGTAGATGCAAACGATGATTTGCGAAACATGTCCTCAAAATAGGTACGAAAGTGAAGCAGATGTGTAATAAATACGACTCATCTAAAAATTAATAATTTTTCGCTTCACTGTGATGTTCCAATACAGTTAAATCTCGATATGTTCCAATAAATTTAAAAGTAAGTTTTGAATGACTAGAGCCAGACTGAAAAATCCAATGCCATAGCCGGGATTTGAACCATGGATCTCCCGCTTGGCAACCGCACAGAGAGTGCGAGATCCGTGGTTCAAATCCCAGCTATGGCATTGAAGTTTTCAGTGTGGCTCTACTCATTCAAACCTCGGCCTACACATGGCTAGTGTGGAAGAAATTATTTCCATCAGTTTACCTGAATAACATAGTGGTTTAACTATGAAGCCTGGGACTTAAGAACTTACAGCATAGTAAGTCGCCACAAAAGGCGCGTGTCTCATAGCATATAAGAACCCCTAGTTTTCTTCCGGGAAAAATACAAATCAGTTGGAGAAATTTAATGTCATGTCGGCATGTTGGCCATAGTAGCTCAGTGGGTTAGAACAACCGCATGGAGAGCGGGAGATCCATGGTTCAAATCCCGGCTATGGCATTGAATTTTTCAGTCAAAACTCTCCATATACTATTGATCTTACATATTTCTTAAAATGTCTTAAATACTTTTGTATCAAGTCTTTCTCTGTCACTGCCTGGCTCAGTGGTTAGACCGCTTGGCTCTCACCTAGGCGGCCCGGGTTCGATCCCAGGCGACCGAAAAGTGAGATTTGAGGTGGACAACAGGGCGCTGGGGCGGGTTTTCTCCGGGATCTCCAGTTTCCCCCGCCATCTCATTCCACCGGTGCTCCATGTTCATCTCATGTATCATCAGTGTCATCGCCTGCGGTGCCGTATGTAGTAGAAGTGGGCGTTAAACACTACACATACACATTGCCTGCCTCAGTAGCGTAGATGGTAGCATGTCTGCCTCACATTCATGAGGTCCCGAGTTCGAATCTGTCAGGGTGAGTTACCTGGATAAGGTTTTTCTGGGGTTTTCCCTTATCCTCAAAGATGAATGTCGGGCAGCTCTAAGCTCTATGGACCCTGGGCTCATTTGAGCATCATTTCACCCAATTCATTCACCGTCCAATATGACTTGACGGAGCATGTAAATTACAAAAAAAAAAAAAATTCTGTTACTGGCCATGTTCCTCCATTTTAGCGAATTTCTTCCTTCCAGGTGTTTCTCGCTTGGTGCTGTATTTCACAGTCCTAAATAAGATGGTTCACTATCTGCGTTGCTTTCTGGCATGGATGCGTTGAGTCATTTATGATGCCTAATCTTTGGAGATGTGATTTGTTTTTGCCATGTCCTATTACTATTCAATAAATAAATAAAAATTTGCAATACCATACCCTCGCACTTAATTTCTCAAGCCAGGGTATAAATATTCCAAATTTTTATATTAACTTTTATATAATTTATACAAATATTTTTACAGATATTAAAACTACTACTACTAAAAATAAACAAAAACACCAACAAAATAAAATACTAATACACTACAATAAATAACATTTTTTTAAAACACAAAACATATTTAAACTTTCTTTCTGTTTATATTCACCCCTGATAAAATAAACAAATTCCGACTTTCGAGCGCTGCATCTGGAGACGCCAACACAAATAATGGAGAAAATATTAATTTACTGACCTGTTACTTCATATCACTAGTAATATTATATGTAATCTCCTTCACTATTTATGTACATCTGTCTGGTGAACCATTTTTTAGATGCTCCTTGTCATTTCTCTGAATTTTCTAATACTTATATCTTTCTAAAATCGGGATTCATTCGACATTTGTGATCTCTTCGCCACATAACGAAAATGAAATTTCAGGTTCTTCAGTCTGAAGAAATATTTGACGATCGCTTGAATTGCTGTATTTCCCTCCCGCCCTTGCAGCTACAAGAAAATTAGCTATATGATACTTTGTGCAGTGGCGAGGAGTAACTGTCAAAGCGAATAAAGCTAAATACAAAAAAAAACGTTAAAATAAGAGAGAACATTGACTGAAAGAACTGACCCTACTCTTCTGTACTCTTTCTATTGTACAGTCACACGTCGGTCCTTCTGGTATCAAAGACTGCTCACACTACAAGCTTTCCCGCTCCACTCAGAAGTTCCAGTTTCTCCTGTAGCTAACCTAAAATGCGCGCGCGAACTGTTAGTCTAAAATGGAGAAAGTAGGTAATTCACACTCTTTTGCCAATAACTTAAAACTCCACAAGGATTTCTTATTTCTCACAACTAAATACAAATCGTCGTGTCTTATCCCTAGAAGAACTTAAATAACAAATTTCATATTGAACGAATTAATTGTTCTGGACTTGCGGAAATATTATTAAACGACCCCCAACGGGAGAGGCTGCAAATATTCGAGAGGGATAATTTTGAGTTTAGTGGAAGTAAATATTTAGATATTTGATGCATTCCCAAAACCCAGAAATTCCGGAGGACACTAGCAATTACTGTTGGTTATACATAAAATATATGACTTGTGATTTTGTAGGCTCACCATATATAGGTTCACAATGCCTTCACCATTTGACTTTACGTTGAAGGGTTTCCTTAACCCGAAATATGAATGCAGTGTAATTCTGAGCTCTACGTACCCTGTGCTCATTCGAATATTATTTCATTCATCGTCCAATAAGTCTTAACTTCGGAGGTTACCCTTATCCTGAACATCAATGTCTGGTACCGCTAAGCTCTATGTACCCTGTACTCAATTGAACATAATTTCATTCATAGTCCGATATTACTTAAAGTTGGAGTTTTTCCCTCATCCTGAAAGATCAATGTCTGGTACCGCTAAGCTCTATGTACCTTGTACTCATTTGAACATAATTTCATTCATAGTTCGATAGCACTTAAAGTTGGAGTTTTTCCCTCACACTGAAAGATAAATGTCTGGTAGCGCTAAGCCCTATGTATCCTGTACTCAT
Source organism: Mantis religiosa (assembly GCA_030765055.1). Lineage (NCBI taxonomy): Eukaryota > Metazoa > Arthropoda > Insecta > Mantodea > Mantidae > Mantis > Mantis religiosa. The sequence goes on from CM060950.1 coordinate 431,165,579, forward strand.
TTGAACATAATTTCATTCATAGTCCGATAGCACTTAAAGTTGGAGTTTTTCCCTTATCGTGAAAGATGAATGTCTGGTACCTCTAAGCTCTATGTACCCTGTACTCATTTGAACAAAATTTCATTCATAGTCCGATAGCACTTGAAGTTGGAGGTTTTCCCTCATCCTGAAAGATGAATGTCTGGTACCGCTAAGCTGTATTTACCCTGTACTCATTTGAACAAAATTTCATTCATAGTCCGATAGCACTTGAAGTTGGAGTTTTTCCCTCATCCTGAAAGATGAATGTCTGGTACCTCTAAGCTCTATGTACCCTGTACTCAATTGAACATAATTTCATTCATAGTCCGATATGACTTGAAGTTCAACTTTTTCCCTCATCCTGAAAGATGAATGTCTGGTACCTCTAAGCTGTATGTACCCTGTACTCATTTGAACAAAATTTCATTCATAGTCCGATATCACTTAAAGTTGGAGTTTTTCCCTCATCCTGAAAGATGAATGTCTGGTACCTCTAAGCTCTATGTACCCTGTACTCAATTGAACATAATTTCATTCATAGTCCGATATGACTTGAAGTTCAGCTTTTTCCCTCATCCTGAAAGATGAATGTCTGGTACCGCTAAGCTGTATGTACCCTGTACTCATTTGAACAAAATTTCATTCATAGTCCGATATCACTTAAAGTTGGAGTTTTTCCCTCATCCTGAAAGATGAATGTCTGGTACCTCTAAGCTCTATGTACCCTGTACTCAATTGAACATAATTTCATTCATAGTCCGATATGACTTGAAGTTCAACTTTTTCCCTCATCCTGAAAGATGAATGTCTGGTACCTCTAAGCTGTATGTACCCTGTACTCATTTGAACATAATTTCATGCATAGTCCGATATGACTTGAAGTTGGAGGTTTTCGCTCATCCTGAAAAATGAATGTCGGGTAACTCTTAGGCAGCCTTAGCCTCATTTGCCCCTCATTCCACCCATTAATTCATCGACCGATATGACAAAGCTGGAGGACGTTAAATGGAAGAAAAAACTTTACTGCTAAAGAACCTTATTTTTATTAAGTACGCTGCATAAAGTATATTAATTGTCAAAATTCATTAGGAGTTCCCGCCAGGTGTAATATTGTGCATGGTTTCGGAAACGAATTTTGAGGTTTTATATCGCCAAGAACGTTTCAGTTTCTATTTCAACATTAACTTCCATATGAGAAAATAAAGCTCCATTTTTTGTAAATATACGATGCTGTACATCATTTGGCCACACTGCCACATAGTTGCAATGCGGCGAAGGTTGAGAGAAGCGAGATTTCCTTATAGTGTGTTTGTTTTTGAATTACATCTTACAAAGTTAAGTCATATAAGACGATGAACGATATGGGTGAAATGACGCCCAAAGACCCGAGGATCCATAGAGCTTACAACGACCCAACATTCCTCTTTTCAACATAAGGGAAAACCCCGAGAAAATCTTATGCACATAACTTACCCCGTACGACATTCGCGCTCGGGAAATCTTGAACGTGAGGTGGACTACCACTTAAGCTGAATTATTTACTGGCATGCTTTATTCTTAGTCTGGGCCAAAGGTTTGGGCTGACTTAAAACACACAATCATCTACGTACCCAATTAACGGGAATTTTTATTTAATTGCCCATTTCAACATGCAACTTTCACATGAAACAACATGCAAATTTCACATTCAAAAAATACCCATGTGTATTATTTTAAAGCAGCCGTATTTAAAATCGAATGACGAGCAGTTGTTCCGTATTGAATACACATTGCGTCCATTTTATCCTATATTGTCTAGAACAGCAAATGTTTTTGATCGCTGTTTAAACAATATGTAGGTTTTCTGAATTAATATATAACTTATTTATGCGCATTTAATTTAAATACTTATAACTAATCGAGATTTTCCCGTATAACTTTTAATAAGACCTTTACCGCCATCTCTGGGTGGAATGAGTGGACTATCAGGCCGCAGTCACATCTGTTGCGAACAGTGGCGCTGAGAAAATAAACAATGTACAACTCTCGAGCAGTGCATCTGGAGCCGACAAAACAAATAAAGGAGAAAATATTAATTTACTGAGCTGTTACTTGATACCACTAGTAATATTATATGTAATCTTTCTGTCATTTCACGCTAATGTTACGAAATGTGAATGTTTTGCTAAATATTCTACTCCTGCTTTTCCCTACCTTTCCTGTTCGTGTACATCGGTGTGGTGAACCATTTTTTAGACCCTCCTTGTCATTTCTCTGAATTTTCTAATACTTATACTTCACTAAAATCGGGATTCATTCCTCATTTTTATCCCTTCGCCACATAACGAAAATGAAATTTCAGGTTCCTCAGTCTGAAAAAATATTTGACGATCGCTTGAATTGCTGAATTTCCCTCTCGCCCTTGCAGCTACAAGAAAATTAGCTATATGATACTTTGTGCAGTGGCGAGGAGTAACTGTCAAAGCGAATAAAGCTAAATACAAAAAAAAAACGTTAAAATAAGAGAGAACATTGACTGAAAGAACTGACCCTACTCTTCTGTACTCTTTCTATTGTACAGTCACACGTCGGTCCTTCTGGTATCAAAGACTGCTCACACTACAAGCTTTCCCGCTCCACTCAGAAGTTCCAGTTTCTCCTGTAGCTAACCTAAAATGCGCGCGCGAACTGTTAGTCTAAAATGGAGAAAGTAGGTAATTCACACTCTTTTGCCAATAACTTAAAACTCCACAAGGATTTCTTATTTCTCACAACTAAATACAAATCGTCGTGTCTTATCCCTAGAAGAACTTAAATAACAAATTTCATATTGAACGAATTAATTGTTCTGGACTTGCGGAAATATTATTAAACGACCCCCAACGGGAGAGGCTGCAAATATTCGAGAGGGATAATTTTGAGTTTAGTGGAAGTAAATATTTAGATATTTGATGCATTCCCAAAACCCAGAAATTCCGGAGGACACTAGCAATTACTGTTGGTTATACATAAAATATATGACTTGTGATTTTGTAGGCTCACCATATATAGGTTCACAATGCCTTCACCATTTGACTTTACGTTGAAGGGTTTCCTTAACCCGAAATATGAATGCAGTGTAATTCTGAGCTCTACGTACCCTGTGCTCATTCGAATATTATTTCATTCATCGTCCAATAAGTCTTAACTTCGGAGGTTACCCTTATCCTGAACATCAATGTCTGGTACCGCTAAGCTCTATGTACCCTGTACTCAATTGAACATAATTTCATTCATAGTCCGATATTACTTAAAGTTGGAGTTTTTCCCTCATCCTGAAAGATCAATGTCTGGTACCGCTAAGCTCTATGTACCTTGTACTCATTTGAACATAATTTCATTCATAGTTCGATAGCACTTAAAGTTGGAGTTTTTCCCTCACACTGAAAGATAAATGTCTGGTAGCGCTAAGCCCTATGTATCCTGTACTCATTTGAACATAATTTCATTCATAGTCCGATAGCACTTAAAGTTGGAGTTTTTCCCTTATCGTGAAAGATGAATGTCTGGTACCTCTAAGCTCTATGTACCCTGTACTCATTTGAACAAAATTTCATTCATAGTCCGATAGCACTTGAAGTTGGAGGTTTTCCCTCATCCTGAAAGATGAATGTCTGGTACCGCTAAGCTGTATGTACCCTGTACTCATTTGAACAAAATTTCATTCATAGTCCGATAGCACTTGAAGTTGGAGTTTTTCCCTCATCCTGAAAGATGAATGTCTGGTACCTCTAAGCTCTATGTACCCTGTACTCAATTGAACATAATTTCATTCATAGTCCGATATGACTTGAAGTTCAACTTTTTCCCTCATCCTGAAAGATGAATGTCTGGTACCTCTAAGCTGTATGTACCCTGTACTCATTTGAACAAAATTTCATTCATAGTCCGATATCACTTAAAGTTGGAGTTTTTCCCTCATCCTGAAAGATGAATGTCTGGTACCTCTAAGCTCTATGTACCCTGTACTCAATTGAACATAATTTCATTCATAGTCCGATATGACTTGAAGTTCAGCTTTTTCCCTCATCCTGAAAGATGAATGTCTGGTACCGCTAAGCTGTATGTACCCTGTACTCATTTGAACAAAATTTCATTCATAGTCCGATATCACTTAAAGTTGGAGTTTTTCCCTCATCCTGAAAGATGAATGTCTGGTACCTCTAAGCTCTATGTACCCTGTACTCAATTGAACATAATTTCATTCATAGTCCGATATGACTTGAAGTTCAACTTTTTCCCTCATCCTGAAAGATGAATGTCTGGTACCTCTAAACTGTATGTACCCTGTACTCATTTGAACATAACTTCATGCATAGTCCGATATGACTTGAAGTTGGAGGTTTTCGCTCATCCTGAAAAATGAATGTCGGGTAACTCTTAGGCAGCCTTAGCCTCATTTGCCCCTCATTCCACCCATTAATTCATCGACCGATATGACAAAGCTGGAGGACGTTAAATGGAAGAAAAAACTTTACTGCTAAAGAACCTTATTTTTATTAAGTACGCTGCATAAAGTATATTAATTGTCAAAATTCATTAGGAGTTCCCGCCAGGTGTAATATTGTGCATGGTTTCGGAAACGAATTTTGAGGTTTTATATCGCCAAGAACGTTTCAGTTTCTATTTCAACATTAACTTCCATATGAGAAAATAAAGCTCCATTTTTTGTAAATATACGATGCTGTACATCATTTGGCCACACTGCCACATAGTTGCAATGCGGCGAAGGTTGAGAGAAGCGAGATTTCCTTATAGTGTGTTTGTTTTTGAATTACATCTTACAAAGTTAAGTCATATAAGACGATGAACGATATGGGTGAAATGACGCCCAAAGACCCGAGGATCCATAGAGCTTACAACGACCCAACATTCCTCTTTTCAACATAAGGGAAAACCCCGAGAAAATCTTATGCACATAACTTACCCCGTACGACATTCGCGCTCGGGAAATCTTGAACGTGAGGTGGACTACCACTTAAGCTGAATTATTTACTGGCATGCTTTATTCTTAGTCTGGGCCAAAGGTTTGGGCTGACTTAAAACACACAATCATCTACGTACCCAATTAACGGGAATTTTTATTTAATTGCCCATTTCAACATGCAACTTTCACATGAAACAACATGCAAATTTCACATTCAAAAAATACCCATGTGTATTATTTTAAAGCAGCCGTATTTAAAATCGAATGACGAGCAGTTGTTCCGTATTGAATACACATTGCGTCCATTTTATCCTATATTGTCTAGAACAGCAAATGTTTTTGATCGCTGTTTAAACAATATGTAGGTTTTCTGAATTAATATATAACTTATTTATGCGCATTTAATTTAAATACTTATAACTAATCGAGATTTTCCCGTATAACTTTTAATAAGACCTTTACCGCCATCTCTGGGTGGAATGAGTGGACTATCAGGCCGCAGTCACATCTGTTGCGAACAGTGGCGCTGAGAAAATAAACAATGTACAACTCTCGAGCAGTGCATCTGGAGCCGACAAAACAAATAAAGGAGAAAATATTAATTTACTGAGCTGTTACTTGATACCACTAGTAATATTATATGTAATCTTTCTGTCATTTCACGCTAATGTTACGAAATGTGAATGTTTTGCTAAATATTCTACTCCTGCTTTTCCCTACCTTTCCTGTTCGTGTACATCGGTGTGGTGAACCATTTTTTAGACCCTCCTTGTCATTTCTCTGAATTTTCTAATACTTATACTTCACTAAAATCGGGATTCATTCCTCATTTTTATCCCTTCGCCACATAACGAAAATGAAATTTCAGGTTCCTCAGTCTGAAAAAATATTTGACGATCGCTTGAATTGCTGAATTTCCCTCTCGCCCTTGCAGCTACAAGAAAATTAGCTATATGATACTTTGTGCAGTGGCGAGGAGTAACTGTCAAAGCGAATAAAGCTAAATACAAAAAAAAAAACGTTAAAATAAGAGAGAACATTGACTGAAAGAACTGACCCTACTCTTCTGTACTCTTTCTATTGTACAGTCACACGTCGGTCCTTCTGGTATCAAAGACTGCTCACACTACAAGCTTTCCCGCTCCACTCAGAAGTTCCAGTTTCTCCTGTAGCTAACCTAAAATGCGCGCGCGAACTGTTAGTCTAAAATGGAGAAAGTAGGTAATTCACACTCTTTTGCCAATAACTTAAAACTCCACAAGGATTTCTTATTTCTCACAACTAAATACAAATCGTCGTGTCTTATCCCTAGAAGAACTTAAATAACAAATTTCATATTGAACGAATTAATTGTTCTGGACTTGCGGAAATATTATTAAACGACCCCCAACGGGAGAGGCTGCAAATATTCGAGAGGGATAATTTTGAGTTTAGTGGAAGTAAATATTTAGATATTTGATGCATTCCCAAAACCCAGAAATTCCGGAGGACACTAGCAATTACTGTTGGTTATACATAAAATATATGACTTGTGATTTTGTAGGCTCACCATATATAGGTTCACAATGCCTTCACCATTTGACTTTACGTTGAAGGGTTTCCTTAACCCGAAATATGAATGCAGTGTAATTCTGAGCTCTACGTACCCTGTGCTCATTCGAATATTATTTCATTCATCGTCCAATAAGTCTTAACTTCGGAGGTTACCCTTATCCTGAACATCAATGTCTGGTACCGCTAAGCTCTATGTACCCTGTACTCAATTGAACATAATTTCATTCATAGTCCGATATTACTTAAAGTTGGAGTTTTTCCCTCATCCTGAAAGATCAATGTCTGGTACCGCTAAGCTCTATGTACCTTGTACTCATTTGAACATAATTTCATTCATAGTTCGATAGCACTTAAAGTTGGAGTTTTTCCCTCACACTGAAAGATAAATGTCTGGTAGCGCTAAGCCCTATGTATCCTGTACTCATTTGAACATAATTTCATTCATAGTCCGATAGCACTTAAAGTTGGAGTTTTTCCCTTATCGTGAAAGATGAATGTCTGGTACCTCTAAGCTCTATGTACCCTGTACTCATTTGAACAAAATTTCATTCATAGTCCGATAGCACTTGAAGTTGGAGGTTTTCCCTCATCCTGAAAGATGAATGTCTGGTACCGCTAAGCTGTATGTACCCTGTACTCATTTGAACAAAATTTCATTCATAGTCCGATAGCACTTGAAGTTGGAGTTTTTCCCTCATCCTGAAAGATGAATGTCTGGTACCTCTAAGCTCTATGTACCCTGTACTCAATTGAACATAATTTCATTCATAGTCCGATATGACTTGAAGTTCAACTTTTTCCCTCATCCTGAAAGATGAATGTCTGGTACCTCTAAGCTGTATGTACCCTGTACTCATTTGAACAAAATTTCATTCATAGTCCGATATCACTTAAAGTTGGAGTTTTTCCCTCATCCTGAAAGATGAATGTCTGGTACCTCTAAGCTCTATGTACCCTGTACTCAATTGAACATAATTTCATTCATAGTCCGATATGACTTGAAGTTCAGCTTTTTCCCTCATCCTGAAAGATGAATGTCTGGTACCGCTAAGCTGTATGTACCCTGTACTCATTTGAACAAAATTTCATTCATAGTCCGATATCACTTAAAGTTGGAGTTTTTCCCTCATCCTGAAAGATGAATGTCTGGTACCTCTAAGCTCTATGTACCCTGTACTCAATTGAACATAATTTCATTCATAGTCCGATATGACTTGAAGTTCAACTTTTTCCCTCATCCTGAAAGATGAATGTCTGGTACCTCTAAGCTGTATGTACCCTGTACTCATTTGAACATAATTTCATGCATAGTCCGATATGACTTGAAGTTGGAGGTTTTCGCTCATCCTGAAAAATGAATGTCGGGTAACTCTTAGGCAGCCTTAGCCTCATTTGCCCCTCATTCCACCCATTAATTCATCGACCGATATGACAAAGCTGGAGGACGTTAAATGGAAGAAAAAACTTTACTGCTAAAGAACCTTATTTTTATTAAGTACGCTGCATAAAGTATATTAATTGTCAAAATTCATTAGGAGTTCCCGCCAGGTGTAATATTGTGCATGGTTTCGGAAACGAATTTTGAGGTTTTATATCGCCAAGAACGTTTCAGTTTCTATTTCAACATTAACTTCCATATGAGAAAATAAAGCTCCATTTTTTGTAAATATACGATGCTGTACATCATTTGGCCACACTGCCACATAGTTGCAATGCGGCGAAGGTTGAGAGAAGCGAGATTTCCTTATAGTGTGTTTGTTTTTGAATTACATCTTACAAAGTTAAGTCATATAAGACGATGAACGATATGGGTGAAATGACGCCCAAAGACCCGAGGATCCATAGAGCTTACAACGACCCAACATTCCTCTTTTCAACATAAGGGAAAACCCCGAGAAAATCTTATGCACATAACTTACCCCGTACGACATTCGCGCTCGGGAAATCTTGAACGTGAGGTGGACTACCACTTAAGCTGAATTATTTACTGGCATGCTTTATTCTTAGTCTGGGCCAAAGGTTTGGGCTGACTTAAAACACACAATCATCTACGTACCCAATTAACGGGAATTTTTATTTAATTGCCCATTTCAACATGCAACTTTCACATGAAACAACATGCAAATTTCACATTCAAAAAATACCCATGTGTATTATTTTAAAGCAGCCGTATTTAAAATCGAATGACGAGCAGTTGTTCCGTATTGAATACACATTGCGTCCATTTTATCCTATATTGTCTAGAACAGCAAATGTTTTTGATCGCTGTTTAAACAATATGTAGGTTTTCTGAATTAATATATAACTTATTTATGCGCATTTAATTTAAATACTTATAACTAATCGAGATTTTCCCGTATAACTTTTAATAAGACCTTTACCGCCATCTCTGGGTGGAATGAGTGGACTATCAGGCCGCAGTCACATCTGTTGCGAACAGTGGCGCTGAGAAAATAAACAATGTACAACTCTCGAGCAGTGCATCTGGAGCCGACAAAACAAATAAAGGAGAAAATATTAATTTACTGAGCTGTTACTTGATACCACTAGTAATATTATATGTAATCTTTCTGTCATTTCACGCTAATGTTACGAAATGTGAATGTTTTGCTAAATATTCTACTCCTGCTTTTCCCTACCTTTCCTGTTCGTGTACATCGGTGTGGTGAACCATTTTTTAGACCCTCCTTGTCATTTCTCTGAATTTTCTAATACTTATACTTCACTAAAATCGGGATTCATTCCTCATTTTTATCCCTTCGCCACATAACGAAAATGAAATTTCAGGTTCCTCAGTCTGAAAAAATATTTGACGATCGCTTGAATTGCTGAATTTCCCTCTCGCCCTTGCAGCTACAAGAAAATTAGCTATATGATACTTTGTGCAGTGGCGAGGAGTAACTGTCAAAGCGAATAAAGCTAAATACAAAAAACAACGTTAAAATAAGAGAGAACATTGACTGAAAGAACTGACCCTACTCTTCTGTACTCTTTCTATTGTACAGTCACACGTCGGTCCTTCTGGTATCAAAGACTGCTCACACTACAAGCTTTCCCGCTCCACTCAGAAGTTCCAGTTTCTCCTGTAGCTAACCTAAAATGCGCGCGCGAACTGTTAGTCTAAAATGGAGAAAGTAGGTAATTCACACTCTTTTGCCAATAACTTAAAACTCCACAAGGATTTCTTATTTCTCACAACTAAATACAAATCGTCGTGTCTTATCCCTAGAAGAACTTAAATAACAAATTTCATATTGAACGAATTAATTGTTCTGGACTTGCGGAAATATTATTAAACGACCCCCAACGGGAGAGGCTGCAAATATTCGAGAGGGATAATTTTGAGTTTAGTGGAAGTAAATATTTAGATATTTGATGCATTCCCAAAACCCAGAAATTCCGGAGGACACTAGCAATTACTGTTGGTTATACATAAAATATATGACTTGTGATTTTGTAGGCTCACCATATATAGGTTCACAATGCCTTCACCATTTGACTTTACGTTGAAGGGTTTCCTTAACCCGAAATATGAATGCAGTGTAATTCTGAGCTCTACGTACCCTGTGCTCATTCGAATATTATTTCATTCATCGTCCAATAAGTCTTAACTTCGGAGGTTACCCTTATCCTGAACATCAATGTCTGGTACCGCTAAGCTCTATGTACCCTGTACTCAATTGAACATAATTTCATTCATAGTCCGATATTACTTAAAGTTGGAGTTTTTCCCTCATCCTGAAAGATCAATGTCTGGTACCGCTAAGCTCTATGTACCTTGTACTCATTTGAACATAATTTCATTCATAGTTCGATAGCACTTAAAGTTGGAGTTTTTCCCTCACACTGAAAGATAAATGTCTGGTAGCGCTAAGCCCTATGTATCCTGTACTCATTTGAACATAATTTCATTCATAGTCCGATAGCACTTAAAGTTGGAGTTTTTCCCTTATCGTGAAAGATGAATGTCTGGTACCTCTAAGCTCTATGTACCCTGTACTCATTTGAACAAAATTTCATTCATAGTCCGATAGCACTTGAAGTTGGAGGTTTTCCCTCATCCTGAAAGATGAATGTCTGGTACCGCTAAGCTGTATGTACCCTGTACTCATTTGAACAAAATTTCATTCATAGTCCGATAGCACTTGAAGTTGGAGTTTTTCCCTCATCCTGAAAGATGAATGTCTGGTACCTCTAAGCTCTATGTACCCTGTACTCAATTGAACATAATTTCATTCATAGTCCGATATGACTTGAAGTTCAACTTTTTCCCTCATCCTGAAAGATGAATGTCTGGTACCTCTAAGCTGTATGTACCCTGTACTCATTTGAACAAAATTTCATTCATAGTCCGATATCACTTAAAGTTGGAGTTTTTCCCTCATCCTGAAAGATGAATGTCTGGTACCTCTAAGCTCTATGTACCCTGTACTCAATTGAACATAATTTCATTCATAGTCCGATATGACTTGAAGTTCAGCTTTTTCCCTCATCCTGAAAGATGAATGTCTGGTACCGCTAAGCTGTATGTACCCTGTACTCATTTGAACAAAATTTCATTCATAGTCCGATATCACTTAAAGTTGGAGTTTTTCCCTCATCCTGAAAGATGAATGTCTGGTACCTCTAAGCTCTATGTACCCTGTACTCAATTGAACATAATTTCATTCATAGTCCGATATGACTTGAAGTTCAACTTTTTCCCTCATCCTGAAAGATGAATATCTGGTACCTCTAAGCTGTATGTACCCTGTACTCATTTGAACATAATTTCATGCATAGTCCGATATGACTTGAAGTTGGAGGTTTTCGCTCATCCTGAAAAATGAATGTCGGGTAACTCTTAGGCAGCCTTAGCCTCATTTGCCCCTCATTCCACCCATTAATTCATCGACCGATATGACAAAGCTGGAGGACGTTAAATGGAAGAAAAAACTTTACTGCTAAAGAACCTTATTTTTATTAAGTACGCTGCATAAAGTATATTAATTGTCAAAATTCATTAGGAGTTCCCGCCAGGTGTAATATTGTGCATGGTTTCGGAAACGAATTTTGAGGTTTTATATCGCCAAGAACGTTTCAGTTTCTATTTCAACATTAACTTCCATATGAGAAAATAAAGCTCCATTTTTTGTAAATATACGATGCTGTACATCATTTGGCCACACTGCCACATAGTTGCAATGCGGCGAAGGTTGAGAGAAGCGAGATTTCCTTATAGTGTGTTTGTTTTTGAATTACATCTTACAAAGTTAAGTCATATAAGACGATGAACGATATGGGTGAAATGACGCCCAAAGACCCGAGGATCCATAGAGCTTACAACGACCCAACATTCCTCTTTTCAACATAAGGGAAAACCCCGAGAAAATCTTATGCACATAACTTACCCCGTACGACATTCGCGCTCGGGAAATCTTGAACGTGAGGTGGACTACCACTTAAGCTGAATTATTTACTGGCATGCTTTATTCTTAGTCTGGGCCAAAGGTTTGGGCTGACTTAAAACACACAATCATCTACGTACCCAATTAACGGGAATTTTTATTTAATTGCCCATTTCAACATGCAACTTTCACATGAAACAACATGCAAATTTCACATTCAAAAAATACCCATGTGTATTATTTTAAAGCAGCCGTATTTAAAATCGAATGACGAGCAGTTGTTCCGTATTGAATACACATTGCGTCCATTTTATCCTATATTGTCTAGAACAGCAAATGTTTTTGATCGCTGTTTAAACAATATGTAGGTTTTCTGAATTAATATATAACTTATTTATGCGCATTTAATTTAAATACTTATAACTAATCGAGATTTTCCCGTATAACTTTTAATAAGACCTTTACCGCCATCTCTGGGTGGAATGAGTGGACTATCAGGCCGCAGTCACATCTGTTGCGAACAGTGGCGCTGAGAAAATAAACAATGTACAACTCTCGAGCAGTGCATCTGGAGCCGACAAAACAAATAAAGGAGAAAATATTAATTTACTGAGCTGTTACTTGATACCACTAGTATTATTATATGTAATCTTTCTGTCATTTCACGCTAATGTTACGAAATGTGAATGTTTTGCTAAATATTCTACTCCTGCTTTTCCCTACCTTTCCTGTTCGTGTACATCGGTGTGGTGAACCATTTTTTAGACCCTCCTTGTCATTTCTCTGAATTTTCTAATACTTATACTTCACTAAAATCGGGATTCATTCCTCACTTTTATCCCTTCGCCACATAACGAAAATGAAATTTCAGGTTCCTCAGTCTGAAAAAATATTTGACGATCGCTTGAATTGCTGAATTTCCCTCTCGCCCTTGCAGCTACAAGAAAATTAGCTATATGATACTTTGTGCAGTGGCGAGGAGTAACTGTCAAAGCGAATAAAGCTAAATACAAAAAAAAAACGTTAAAATAAGAGAGAACATTGACTGAAAGAACTGACCCTACTCTTCTGTACTCTTTCTATTGTACAGTCACACGTCGGTCCTTCTGGTATCAAAGACTGCTCACACTACAAGCTTTCCCGCTCCACTCAGAAGTTCCAGTTTCTCCTGTAGCTAACCTAAAATGCGCGCGCGAACTGTTAGTCTAAAATGGAGAAAGTAGGTAATTCACACTCTTTTGCCAATAACTTAAAACTCCACAAGGATTTCTTATTTCTCACAACTAAATACAAATCGTCGTGTCTTATCCCTAGAAGAACTTAAATAACAAATTTCATATTGAACGAATTAATTGTTCTGGACTTGCGGAAATATTATTAAACGACCCCCAACGGGAGAGGCTGCAAATATTCGAGAGGGATAATTTTGAGTTTAGTGGAAGTAAATATTTAGATATTTGATGCATTCCCAAAACCCAGAAATTCCGGAGGACACTAGCAATTACTGTTGGTTATACATAAAATATATGACTTGTGATTTTGTAGGCTCACCATATATAGGTTCACAATGCCTTCACCATTTGACTTTACGTTGAAGGGTTTCCTTAACCCGAAATATGAATGCAGTGTAATTCTGAGCTCTACGTACCCTGTGCTCATTCGAATATTATTTCATTCATCGTCCAATAAGTCTTAACTTCGGAGGTTACCCTTATCCTGAACATCAATGTCTGGTACCGCTAAGCTCTATGTACCCTGTACTCAATTGAACATAATTTCATTCATAGTCCGATATTACTTAAAGTTGGAGTTTTTCCCTCATCCTGAAAGATCAATGTCTGGTACCGCTAAGCTCTATGTACCTTGTACTCATTTGAACATAATTTCATTCATAGTTCGATAGCACTTAAAGTTGGAGTTTTTCCCTCACACTGAAAGATAAATGTCTGGTAGCGCTAAGCCCTATGTATCCTGTACTCATTTGAACATAATTTCATTCATAGTCCGATAGCACTTAAAGTTGGAGTTTTTCCCTTATCGTGAAAGATGAATGTCTGGTACCTCTAAGCTCTATGTACCCTGTACTCATTTGAACAAAATTTCATTCATAGTCCGATAGCACTTGAAGTTGGAGGTTTTCCCTCATCCTGAAAGATGAATGTCTGGTACCGCTAAGCTGTATGTACCCTGTACTCATTTGAACAAAATTTCATTCATAGTCCGATAGCACTTGAAGTTGGAGTTTTTCCCTCATCCTGAAAGATGAATGTCTGGTACCTCTAAGCTCTATGTACCCTGTACTCAATTGAACATAATTTCATTCATAGTCCGATATGACTTGAAGTTCAACTTTTTCCCTCATCCTGAAAGATGAATGTCTGGTACCTCTAAGCTGTATGTACCCTGTACTCATTTGAACAAAATTTCATTCATAGTCCGATATCACTTAAAGTTGGAGTTTTTCCCTCATCCTGAAAGATGAATGTCTGGTACATCTAAGCTCTATGTACCCTGTACTCAATTGAACATAATTTCATTCATAGTCCGATATGACTTGAAGTTCAGCTTTTTCCCTCATCCTGAAAGATGAATGTCTGGTACCGCTAAGCTGTATGTACCCTGTACTCATTTGAACAAAATTTCATTCATAGTCCGATATCACTTAAAGTTGGAGTTTTTCCCTCATCCTGAAAGATGAATGTCTGGTACCTCTAAGCTCTATGTACCCTGTACTCAATTGAACATAATTTCATTCATAGTCCGATATGACTTGAAGTTCAACTTTTTCCCTCATCCTGAAAGATGAATGTCTGGTACCTCTAAGCTGTATGTACCCTGTACTCATTTGAACATAATTTCATGCATAGTCCGATATGACTTGAAGTTGGAGGTTTTCGCTCATCCTGAAAAATGAATGTCGGGTAACTCTTAGGCAGCCTTAGCCTCATTTGCCCCTCATTCCACCCATTAATTCATCGACCGATATGACTAAGCTGGAGGACGTTAAATGGAAGAAAAAACTTTACTGCTAAAGAACCTTATTTTTATTAAGTACGCTGCATAAAGTATATTAATTGTCAAAATTCATTAGGAGTTCCCGCCAGGTGTAATATTGTGCATGGTTTCGGAAACGAATTTTGAGGTTTTATATCGCCAAGAACGTTTCAGTTTCTATTTCAACATTAACTTCCATATGAGAAAATAAAGCTCCATTTTTTGTAAATATACGATGCTGTACATCATTTGGCCACACTGCCACATAGTTGCAATGCGGCGAAGGTTGAGAGAAGCGAGATTTCCTTATAGTGTGTTTGTTTTTGAATTACATCTTACAAAGTTAAGTCATATAAGACGATGAACGATATGGGTGAAATGACGCCCAAAGACCCGAGGATCCATAGAGCTTACAACGACCCAACATTCCTCTTTTCAACATAAGGGAAAACCCCGAGAAAATCTTATGCACATAACTTACCCCGTACGACATTCGCGCTCGGGAAATCTTGAACGTGAGGTGGACTACCACTTAAGCTGAATTATTTACTGGCATGCTTTATTCTTAGTCTGGGCCAAAGGTTTGGGCTGACTTAAAACACACAATCATCTACGTACCCAATTAACGGGAATTTTTATTTAATTGCCCATTTCAACATGCAACTTTCACATGAAACAACATGCAAATTTCACATTCAAAAAATACCCATGTGTATTATTTTAAAGCAGCCGTATTTAAAATCGAATGACGAGCAGTTGTTCCGTATTGAATACACATTGCGTCCATTTTATCCTATATTGTCTAGAACAGCAAATGTTTTTGATCGCTGTTTAAACAATATGTAGGTTTTCTGAATTAATATATAACTTATTTATGCGCATTTAATTTAAATACTTATAACTAATCGAGATTTTCCCGTATAACTTTTAATAAGACCTTTACCGCCATCTCTGGGTGGAATGAGTGGACTATCAGGCCGCAGTCACATCTGTTGCGAACAGTGGCGCTGAGAAAATAAACAATGTACAACTCTCGAGCAGTGCATCTGGAGCCGACAAAACAAATAAAGGAGAAAATATTAATTTACTGAGCTGTTACTTGATACCACTAGTAATATTATATGTAATCTTTCTGTCATTTCACGCTAATGTTACGAAATGTGAATGTTTTGCTAAATATTCTACTCCTGCTTTTCCCTACCTTTCCTGTTCGTGTACATCGGTGTGGTGAACCATTTTTTAGACCCTCCTTGTCATTTCTCTGAATTTTCTAATACTTATACTTCACTAAAATCGGGATTCATTCCTCATTTTTATCCCTTCGCCACATAACGAAAATGAAATTTCAGGTTCCTCAGTCTGAAAAAATATTTGACGATCGCTTGAATTGCTGAATTTCCCTCTCGCCCTTGCAGCTACAAGAAAATTAGCTATATGATACTTTGTGCAGTGGCGAGGAGTAACTGTCAAAGCGAATAAAGCTAAATACAAAAAAAAAACGTTAAAATAAGAGAGAACATTGACTGAAAGAACTGACCCTACTCTTCTGTACTCTTTCTATTGTACAGTCACACGTCGGTCCTTCTGGTATCAAAGACTGCTCACACTACAAGCTTTCCCGCTCCACTCAGAAGTTCCAGTTTCTCCTGTAGCTAACCTAAAATGCGCGCGCGAACTGTTAGTCTAAAATGGAGAAAGTAGGTAATTCACACTCTTTTGCCAATAACTTAAAACTCCACAAGGATTTCTTATTTCTCACAACTAAATACAAATCGTCGTGTCTTATCCCTAGAAGAACTTAAATAACAAATTTCATATTGAACGAATTAATTGTTCTGGACTTGCGGAAATATTATTAAACGACCCCCAACGGGAGAGGCTGCAAATATTCGAGAGGGATAATTTTGAGTTTAGTGGAAGTAAATATTTAGATATTTGATGCATTCCCAAAACCCAGAAATTCCGGAGGACACTAGCAATTACTGTTGGTTATACATAAAATATATGACTTGTGATTTTGTAGGCTCACCATATATAGGTTCACAATGCCTTCACCATTTGACTTTACGTTGAAGGGTTTCCTTAACCCGAAATATGAATGCAGTGTAATTCTGAGCTCTACGTACCCTGTGCTCATTCGAATATTATTTCATTCGTCGTCCAATAAGTCTTAACTTCGGAGGTTACCCTTATCCTGAACATCAATGTCTGGTACCGCTAAGCTCTATGTACCCTGTACTCAATTGAACATAATTTCATTCATAGTCCGATATTACTTAAAGTTGGAGTTTTTCCCTCATCCTGAAAGATCAATGTCTGGTACCGCTAAGCTCTATGTACCTTGTACTCATTTGAACATAATTTCATTCATAGTTCGATAGCACTTAAAGTTGGAGTTTTTCCCTCACACTGAAAGATAAATGTCTGGTAGCGCTAAGCCCTATGTATCCTGTACTCATTTGAACATAATTTCATTCATAGTCCGATAGCACTTAAAGTTGGAGTTTTTCCCTTATCGTGAAAGATGAATGTCTGGTACCTCTAAGCTCTATGTACCCTGTACTCATTTGAACAAAATTTCATTCATAGTCCGATAGCACTTGAAGTTGGAGGTTTTCCCTCATCCTGAAAGATGAATGTCTGGTACCGCTAAGCTGTATGTACCCTGTACTCATTTGAACAAAATTTCATTCATAGTCCGATAGCACTTGAAGTTGGAGTTTTTCCCTCATCCTGAAAGATGAATGTCTGGTACCTCTAAGCTCTATGTACCCTGTACTCAATTGAACATAATTTCATTCATAGTCCGATATGACTTGAAGTTCAACTTTTTCCCTCATCCTGAAAGATGAATGTCTGGTACCTCTAAGCTGTATGTACCCTGTACTCATTTGAACAAAATTTCATTCATAGTCCGATATCACTTAAAGTTGGAGTTTTTCCCTCATCCTGAAAGATGAATGTCTGGTACCTCTAAGCTCTATGTACCCTGTACTCAATTGAACATAATTTCATTCATAGTCCGATATGACTTGAAGTTCAGCTTTTTCCCTCATCCTGAAAGATGAATGTCTGGTACCGCTAAGCTGTATGTACCCTGTACTCATTTGAACAAAATTTCATTCATAGTCCGATATCACTTAAAGTTGGAGTTTTTCCCTCATCCTGAAAGATGAATGTCTGGTACCTCTAAGCTCTATGTACCCTGTACTCAATTGAACATAATTTCATTCATAGTCCGATATGACTTGAAGTTCAACTTTTTCCCTCATCCTGAAAGATGAATGTCTGGTACCTCTAAGCTGTATGTACCCTGTACTCATTTGAACATAATTTCATGCATAGTCCGATATGACTTGAAGTTGGAGGTTTTCGCTCATCCTGAAAAATGAATGTCGGGTAACTCTTAGGCAGCCTTAGCCTCATTTGCCCCTCATTCCACCCATTAATTCATCGACCGATATGACAAAGCTGGAGGACGTTAAATGGAAGAAAAAACTTTACTGCTAAAGAACCTTATTTTTATTAAGTACGCTGCATAAAGTATATTAATTGTCAAAATTCATTAGGAGTTCCCGCCAGGTGTAATATTGTGCATGGTTTCGGAAACGAATTTTGAGGTTTTATATCGCCAAGAACGTTTCAGTTTCTATTTCAACATTAACTTCCATATGAGAAAATAAAGCTCCATTTTTTGTAAATATACGATGCTGTACATCATTTGGCCACACTGCCACATAGTTGCAATGCGGCGAAGGTTGAGAGAAGCGAGATTTCCTTATAGTGTGTTTGTTTTTGAATTACATCTTACAAAGTTAAGTCATATAAGACGATGAACGATATGGGTGAAATGACGCCCAAAGACCCGAGGATCCATAGAGCTTACAACGACCCAACATTCCTCTTTTCAACACAAGGGAAAACCCCGAGAAAATCTTATGCACATAACTTACCCCGTACGACATTCGCGCTCGGGAAATCTTGAACGTGAGGTGGACTACCACTTAAGCTGAATTATTTACTGGCATGCTTTATTCTTAGTCTGGGCCAAAGGTTTGGGCTGACTTAAAACACACAATCATCTACGTACCCAATTAACGGGAATTTTTATTTAATTGCCCATTTCAACATGCAACTTTCACATGAAACAACATGCAAATTTCACATTCAAAAAATACCCATGTGTATTATTTTAAAGCAGCCGTATTTAAAATCGAATGACGAGCAGTTGTTCCGTATTGAATACACATTGCGTCCATTTTATCCTATATTGTCTAGAACAGCAAATGTTTTTGATCGCTGTTTAAACAATATGTAGGTTTTCTGAATTAATATATAACTTATTTATGCGCATTTAATTTAAATACTTATAACTAATCGAGATTTTCCCGTATAACTTTTAATAAGACCTTTACCGCCATCTCTGGGTGGAATGAGTGGACTATCAGGCCGCAGTCACATCTGTTGCGAACAGTGGCGCTGAGAAAATAAACAATGTACAACTCTCGAGCAGTGCATCTGGAGCCGACAAAACAAATAAAGGAGAAAATATTAATTTACTGAGCTGTTACTTGATACCACTAGTAATATTATATGTAATCTTTCTGTCATTTCACGCTAATGTTACGAAATGTGAATGTTTTGCTAAATATTCTACTCCTGCTTTTCCCTACCTTTCCTGTTCGTGTACATCGGTGTGGTGAACCATTTTTTAGACCCTCCTTGTCATTTCTCTGAATTTTCTAATACTTATACTTCACTAAAATCGGGATTCATTCCTCACTTTTATCCCTTCGCCACATAACGAAAATGAAATTTCAGGTTCCTCAGTCTGAAAAAATATTTGACGATCGCTTGAATTGCTGAATTTCCCTCTCGCCCTTGCAGCTACAAGAAAATTAGCTATATGATACTTTGTGCAGTGGCGAGGAGTAACTGTCAAAGCGAATAAAGCTAAATACAAAAAAAAAAAAAAACGTTAAAATAAGAGAGAACATTGACTGAAAGAACTGACCCTACTCTTCTGTACTCTTTCTATTGTACAGTCACACGTCGGTCCTTCTGGTATCAAAGACTGCTCACACTACAAGCTTTCCCGCTCCACTCAGAAGTTCCAGTTTCTCCTGTAGCTAACCTAAAATGCGCGCGCGAACTGTTAGTCTAAAATGGAGAAAGTAGGTAATTCACACTCTTTTGCCAATAACTTAAAACTCCACAAGGATTTCTTATTTCTCACAACTAAATACAAATCGTCGTGTCTTATCCCTAGAAGAACTTAAATAACAAATTTCATATTGAACGAATTAATTGTTCTGGACTTGCGGAAATATTATTAAACGACCCCCAACGGGAGAGGCTGCAAATATTCGAGAGGGATAATTTTGAGTTTAGTGGAAGTAAATATTTAGATATTTGATGCATTCCCAAAACCCAGAAATTCCGGAGGACACTAGCAATTACTGTTGGTTATACATAAAATATATGACTTGTGATTTTGTAGGCTCACCATATATAGGTTCACAATGCCTTCACCATTTGACTTTACGTTGAAGGGTTTCCTTAACCCGAAATATGAATGCAGTGTAATTCTGAGCTCTACGTACCCTGTGCTCATTCGAATATTATTTCATTCATCGTCCAATAAGTCTTAACTTCGGAGGTTACCCTTATCCTGAACATCAATGTCTGGTACCGCTAAGCTCTATGTACCCTGTACTCAATTGAACATAATTTCATTCATAGTCCGATATTACTTAAAGTTGGAGTTTTTCCCTCATCCTGAAAGATCAATGTCTGGTACCGCTAAGCTCTATGTACCTTGTACTCATTTGAACATAATTTCATTCATAGTTCGATAGCACTTAAAGTTGGAGTTTTTCCCTCACACTGAAAGATAAATGTCTGGTAGCGCTAAGCCCTATGTATCCTGTACTCATTTGAACATAATTTCATTCATAGTCCGATAGCACTTAAAGTTGGAGTTTTTCCCTTATCGTGAAAGATGAATATCTGGTACCTCTAAGCTCTATGTACCCTGTACTCATTTGAACAAAATTTCATTCATAGTCCGATAGCACTTGAAGTTGGAGGTTTTCCCTCATCCTGAAAGATGAATGTCTGGTACCGCTAAGCTGTATGTACCCTGTACTCATTTGAACAAAATTTCATTCATAGTCCGATAGCACTTGAAGTTGGAGTTTTTCCCTCATCCTGAAAGATGAATGTCTGGTACCTCTAAGCTCTATGTACCCTGTACTCAATTGAACATAATTTCATTCATAGTCCGATATGACTTGAAGTTCAACTTTTTCCCTCATCCTGAAAGATGAATGTCTGGTACCTCTAAGCTGTATGTACCCTGTACTCATTTGAACAAAATTTCATTCATAGTCCGATATCACTTAAAGTTGGAGTTTTTCCCTCATCCTGAAAGATGAATGTCTGGTACATCTAAGCTCTATGTACCCTGTACTCAATTGAACATAATTTCATTCATAGTCCGATATGACTTGAAGTTCAGCTTTTTCCCTCATCCTGAAAGATGAATGTCTGGTACCGCTAAGCTGTATGTACCCTGTACTCATTTGAACAAAATTTCATTCATAGTCCGATATCACTTAAAGTTGGAGTTTTTCCCTCATCCTGAAAGATGAATGTCTGGTACCTCTAAGCTCTATGTACCCTGTACTCAATTGAACATAATTTCATTCATAGTCCGATATGACTTGAAGTTCAACTTTTTCCCTCATCCTGAAAGATGAATGTCTGGTACCTCTAAGCTGTATGTACCCTGTACTCATTTGAACATAATTTCATGCATAGTCCGATATGACTTGAAGTTGGAGGTTTTCGCTCATCCTGAAAAATGAATGT
The DNA here is from genome assembly GCA_030765055.1 of Mantis religiosa. NCBI lineage: Eukaryota > Metazoa > Arthropoda > Insecta > Mantodea > Mantidae > Mantis > Mantis religiosa. The sequence continues at coordinate 431,187,353 of CM060950.1, forward strand.
CGGGTAACTCTTAGGCAGCCTTAGCCTCATTTGCCCCTCATTCCACCCATTAATTCATCGACCGATATGACTAAGCTGGAGGACGTTAAATGGAAGAAAAAACTTTACTGCTAAAGAACCTTATTTTTATTAAGTACGCTGCATAAAGTATATTAATTGTCAAAATTCATTAGGAGTTCCCGCCAGGTGTAATATTGTGCATGGTTTCGGAAACGAATTTTGAGGTTTTATATCGCCAAGAACGTTTCAGTTTCTATTTCAACATTAACTTCCATATGAGAAAATAAAGCTCCATTTTTTGTAAATATACGATGCTGTACATCATTTGGCCACACTGCCACATAGTTGCAATGCGGCGAAGGTTGAGAGAAGCGAGATTTCCTTATAGTGTGTTTGTTTTTGAATTACATCTTACAAAGTTAAGTCATATAAGACGATGAACGATATGGGTGAAATGACGCCCAAAGACCCGAGGATCCATAGAGCTTACAACGACCCAACATTCCTCTTTTCAACATAAGGGAAAACCCCGAGAAAATTTTATGCACATAACTTACCCCGTACGACATTCGCGCTCGGGAAATCTTGAACGTGAGGTGGACTACCACTTAAGCTGAATTATTTACTGGCATGCTTTATTCTTAGTCTGGGCCAAAGGTTTGGGCTGACTTAAAACACACAATCATCTACGTACCCAATTAACGGGAATTTTTATTTAATTGCCCATTTCAACATGCAACTTTCACATGAAACAACATGCAAATTTCACATTCAAAAAATACCCATGTGTATTATTTTAAAGCAGCCGTATTTAAAATCGAATGACGAGCAGTTGTTCCGTATTGAATACACATTGCGTCCATTTTATCCTATATTGTCTAGAACAGCAAATGTTTTTGATCGCTGTTTAAACAATATGTAGGTTTTCTGAATTAATATATAACTTATTTATGCGCATTTAATTTAAATACTTATAACTAATCGAGATTTTCCCGTATAACTTTTAATAAGACCTTTACCGCCATCTCTGGGTGGAATGAGTGGACTATCAGGCCGCAGTCACATCTGTTGCGAACAGTGGCGCTGAGAAAATAAACAATGTACAACTCTCGAGCAGTGCATCTGGAGACGACAAAACAAATAAAGGAGAAAATATTAATTTACTGAGCTGTTACTTGATACCACTAGTAATATTATATGTAATCTTTCTGTCATTTCACGCTAATGTTACGAAATGTGAATGTTTTGCTAAATATTCTACTCCTGCTTTTCCCTACCTTTCCTGTTCGTGTACATCGGTGTGGTGAACCATTTTTTAGACCCTCCTTGTCATTTCTCTGAATTTTCTAATACTTATACTTCACTAAAATCGGGATTCATTCCTCATTTTTATCCCTTCGCCACATAACGAAAATGAAATTTCAGGTTCCTCAGTCTGAAAAAATATTTGACGATCGCTTGAATTGCTGAATTTCCCTCTCGCCCTTGCAGCTACAAGAAAATTAGCTATATGATACTTTGTGCAGTGGCGAGGCGTAACTGTCAAAGCTAAATACAAAAAAAAAAAAAAAAAAAAAAAAAAATCCGTTAAAATAAGAGAGAGCATTGACTGAAAGAACTAACCCTACTGTTCTGTACTCTTTCTATTGTACAGTCACACGTAGGTCTTTCTGGCATTCAAGACTGCTCACACCACAAGCTTTCACGCTCCACTCAGATGTTCCAGTTCTTCCTGCAGCTAACCTACAATGCGCGCGCGAACTGTTAGTCTAAAATGGAGAAAGTATGTAATTCACACTCTTTTGCCATTAACTTAAAACTGCACAAGGATTTCCTATTTCTCACAACTAAATACAAATCGTCGTGTCGTATTCCTAGAAGAACTCAAATAACAAATTTCATATTGAAAGAATTAATCGTTCTGGACTTGCGCGAAATATTATTAAACGATCCCCAACGGGCGAGGGTGCAAATATTCGGGCGGGATAATTTTGAGTTTAGTGGAAGTAGATATTTAGCCATTTTAAGCATTCCCAAAACCCAGAAATTCCGGACGACACCAGCAATTACTGTTGGTTATACATAAAAGTATATGTCTTGTGATTTTGTAGGTTCACAATATATAGGTTCACAATGCCCTCACCTTTTGACTTTACGTTGGAGGGTTTCCTTTAACCTGAAATATGAATGCAGTGTAATTCTAAGTTCTACGTACCCCGTGCTCATTCGAATGTCATTTCATTCATCGTCCAATAAGACATAACTTCGGAGGTTACCCTTATCTGAACATCAATGTCTGGTACCGCTAAGCTCTATGTACCCTGTACTCATTTGAACAAAATTTTATTCATCGTCCGATATCACTTAAAGTTGGAGTTTTTCCCTCATCCTGAAAGATGAATGTATGGTACGTCTAAGCTCTATGTACCCTGTACTCATTTGAACAAAATTTTATTCATAGTCCGATATCGTTTAAAGTTGGAATTTTTCCCTCATCCTGAAAGATGAATGTATGGTACCTCTAAGCTCTATGTACCCAGTACTCATTTGAACATAATTTTATTCATAGTCCGATATCACTTAAAGTTGGAGTTTTTCCCTCATCCTGAAACATGAATGTATGGTACGTCTAAGCTCTATGTACCCTGTACTCATTTGAACAAAATTTTATTCATAGTCCGATATCGTTTAAAGTTGGAATTTTTCCCTCATCCTGAAAGATGAATGTATGGTACCTCTAAGCTCTATGTACCCTGTACTCATTTGAACATAATTTTATTCATAGTCCGATATCACTTAAAGTTGGAGTTTTTCCCTCATCCTGAAAAATGATTGTCGGGTAACTCTTAGGCAGCCTTAGGCTCATTTGCCCATCATTGGACACATTAATTCATCGACCGATATGACAAAGCTGGAAGACGTTAAATGAATAAAACTTTAGTGCAAAAGAACCTTATTTTTATTAACTACGCTATATGAAGTATATCTATTAAATAATTGTCAAAGATCTTTAGGACTTCCTGCCAAGTGTAAAATTGTGCATGGCTTCGGAAACGAATTTTGAGGTTATATATCGCCAAGAATGTTTCAGTTTCTATTTCAACATTCATTAACTTCCGTATGAGAAAATAAAGCTTCATATTTTGAAAATATACGATTCTGTACATCATTTGGCCACACTGCCACATAGTTGCAATGCGGCGAAGGTTGAGAGAAGCGAGATTTTCTTATAGTGTGTTTGTTTTTTAATTACATCTTACAAAGTTAAGTCACAAGACGATGAATGACATGGGTGAAATGACGCCCAAAGAGCCAAGGGTCCATAGAGCTTACAATGACCCAACATTCGTCTTTTCAACATCAGGGAAACCCCCGAGAAAAAACCTTATGCAGATAACTCGCCCTGTACGAGATTCGAGCTCGGGACCTCCTGAACGTGAGTTGGACTACCACTTAAGCTGAATTATTTACTGGTACTCTTTATTCTTAGTTTGAAGCACAGGTTTGGGCTGACTTAAGTCACGCAATCGTCTAGGTACCCAACTAAGGAGATTTTTTATTTAATTGCCCATTGAAACAATATGGGATGTTTTACCATTCGCTTAGAAATTCATAAGAATAACAGTTATATTTAGTACATTTGTGGATTACCAATGTTTGTTAGAACGCTCTGTAATCTTATTCACAGTAATTCTTTTATCCGTCATGTCAGTAGTTTAAATTTCAGTTCTGAGTAATTAAAAGTATTTGTACATACATACATACCAACGACTTTGGACTCTAGAGGAAATAGAGATTACGAACCATTCATAAACAAAGATATAATGTGACCAGACACGTTCTGCCAGGGCAGCAAGAAAATTATTGATTCCTCTCGCTGGAATTGGCTTATTCAAAGTAATACTTTGATCACGTCATGTCAAACATTAACATTTCAGTTCTGAGTAATTTACAATTCTGAGTAATTACGAGATGGACTACCACATAAGCTGAATTATTTACTGGTACCCTTTATTCTTAGTTTGAACCACAGGTTGGGGATGACTTAAATCACACAATCGTCTAGGCACCCAATTAAGCGAGATTTTTTATTTAATTGCCCATTGAAACAATTTGCGATGATCTTACACGCCACTTAGCACTGCGTAAGAACATCATTATTGTCCTCATTGATAGTACATTACTTGATTATCAGTATTTGTTACAACGCTCGGTGAAAGTCAATTACATTTTCAAAATATATACGTATCTTATTTTTAAGCCGCCGTATTTAAAAAGGAATGTGGAGCATTTGTTCCGTATGAGATACCTATTCCGTCCATTTTACTCTAATTTTCTGTAACAGCAGATGATTTTGCCCGCTGTTTAAACAATATATAGCTTTTCTGAATCAATATAACTTATTTATGCGCATTCAATTTAAATACTTATAACAAATCGAGATATTCCCGTATAACTTTTAATAAGAACGTTGGCGCCATCTCTTTTGGAAAGAGTGGACTATCAGGCTGCAGTCACGTCTGTTGCGAACAGTGACGCGGAGAACATAAACAAATTACGACTCTCGGGCGCTGCATCTGGAGACGACATAACAAATAAAAGAGAAAATATTAATTTACTGAGCTGTTACTTTATATCACTAGTAATATTATATTTAATCTTCCTGTCATTTCACGCTAATGTTACGAAAGCATTTAGCAACGGTGAATGTTTTGCTGAATATTTTATTCCTGCTTTTCCGTTTTTCCCCTCCTCGTGTATAGTCGCGCTGCTTGAACGGTTACCATGGATTTATCTTTGTTAACAGAAACCTCTCAGATAACGCACTGATTATTCGTGTAAGAGTGACACTGGTACTGACGGGCCTCTCGGTAATGTGCTAAGCACCAATGAACGTATCACTTAAACCAATGGAATTCGCAAAAATCACAAATGACAGACATATGTTCACTCCACGTGGAGTAATCAGTGCGTTATCCGAGAGGTATCTACACTCCTGGAAATGGAAATAAGAACACATTGACGCCGGTGTGTCAGACCCACCATACTTGCTCCGGACACTGCGAGAGGGCTGTACAAGCAATGATCACACGCACGGCACAGCGGACACACCAGGAACCGCGGTGTTGGCCGTCGAATGGCGCTAGCTGCGCAGCGTCTGGGCACCGCCGCCGTCAGTGTCAGCCAGTTTGCCGTGGCATACGGAGCTCCATCGCAGTCTTTAACACTGGTAGCTTGCCGCGACAGCGTGGACGTGAACCGTATGTGCAGTTGACGGACTTTGAGCGAGGGCGTATAGTGGGCATGCGGGAGGCCGGGTGGACGTACCGCCGGATTGCTCAGCACGTGGGGCGTGAGGTCTCCACAGTACATCGATGTTGTCGCCAGTGGCCGGTGGAAGGTGCACGTGCCCGTCGACCTAGGACCGGACCGCAGCGACGCACGGATGCACGCCAAGACCGTCGGATCCTACGCAGTGCCGTAGGGGACCGCACCGCCATTTCCCAGCAAATTAGGGACACTGTTGCTCCTGGGGTATCGGCGAGGACCATTCGCAACAGTCTCCATGAAGCTGGGCTACGGTCCCGCGCACCGTTAGGCCGTCTTCCGCTCACGCCCCAACATCGTGCAGCCCGCCTCCAGTGGTGTCGCGACAGGCGTGAATAGAAGGACCAATGGAGACGTGTCGTATTCAGCGATGAGAGTCGCTTCTGCCTTGGTGCCAATGATGGTCGTATGCGTGTTTGGCTCCGTGCAGGTGAGCGCCACAATCAGGACTGCATACGACCGCGGCACACAGGGCCAGCACCCGGCATCATGGTGTGGGGAGCGATCTCCTACACTGGCCGTACACCTCTGGTGATCGTCGAGGGGACACTGAATAGTGCACGGTACATCCAAACCGTCATCGAACCCATCGTTCTACCATTCCTAGACCGACAAGGGAACTAGCTGTTCCAACAGGACAATGCACGTCCGCATGTATCCCGTGCCACCCAACGTGCTCTAGATGGTGTAAGTCAACTACCCTGGCCAGCAAGATCTCCGGATCTGTCCCCCATTGAGCATGTTTGGGACTGGATGAAACGTCGTCTCACGCGGTCTGCACGTCCAGCACGAACGCTGGTCCAACTGAGGCGCCAGCTGGAAATGGCATGGCAAGCCGTTCCACAGGACTACATCCAGCATATCTACGATCGTCTCCATGGGAGAACAGCAGCCTGCATTGCTGCGAAAGGTGGATATACACGGTACTAGTGCCGACATTGTGCATGCTCTGTTGTCTGTGTCTATGTGCCTATGGTTCTGTCAGTGTGATCATGTGATGTATCTGACCCCAGGAATGTGTCAATAAAGTTTCCCCTTTCTGGGCCAAAGAATTCACGGTGTTCTTATTTCAATTTCCAGGAGTGTATTTCCAGAGATAAATCCATGGTAACCGTTAGAACATCGCAACAATACATGTGTGTGGTGAACCCTTTTTTAGATCCTCCTTGTCATTTGTCTCAATTTTCTAACACACTTTTCTGAAATCGGGAGTCATTTGTCATTTTTTTTATCTCTTCACCACATAACGAAAATAAAATTTCAGGGTTTTCTCTATGAAAAAATATTTCACAATCGCTTGAATTGCTGTATTTCCCTCCTTCCATTGCACCTACAAGAAAATTAGCTTTATGATACTTTGTGCAGTGGCGAGGCGTAACTTTCAAAGCGCATAAAGCTAACTGTACAAACAAAAAATTTCGTTAAAATAAGAGAAAACAATGATTCAAAGAACAAAAGCTATTCTTCTGTACTCTTTCTATTGTACAGTCACAAGTAGCAGCTTCTTGTATTCAAGAGTGCTCACACTACAAGGTTTCCCGCTCCACTCAGATGTTCCAGTTTCTCCTGCAGGTAACCTACAATGCGCGCGCGAACCGTTAGTCTAAAATGGAGATATTATGTAATTCACACACTTCGGCTATTAAGTTAAACCTCCACAAGGTTTTCCCATTTCTCACAACTAAATACAAAACTTCGTGTCGCATCCCTAGAAGAACTTAAATACCAAATTTGCTATTTATCGAATTAATCGTTCTGGAATTGTGGGATATATTATTAAACGACCCCCAACGGAGAGGGTGCAAATATTCGGGAGGGATAATTTTGAGTTTAGTGGAAGTACATATTTAGCCATTTAATGTATCCCCCCCCCAAAAAAAAATCACGGACGACACCAACAATTACTGTTGGTTATAAATAAAAGTATATGTCTTGTGACTTTAAAGGTTCACAATAGATAGTTTCACGATGCCTTCACCTTTTGGCTTAACGTTGGAGGGTTTCCTTTAACCTGAAATATGAATGCAGTGTAATTTTAAGCTCTACGTACCCCGTGCTCATTCGAATATCATTTCATTCATCGTCCAATAAGACTTAACTTCGGAGGCTTTCCCTTATCCTCAAAGATGAATGTCTGGTACCTCTAAGCTCTATGTATCCTGTACTCATTTGAACATCATTTCATTCCTAGTCCGATATTACTTAAAGTTGGACTTCTTCCCTCATCCTGAAAGATGAATGTCCGGTACCTCTTAAGCTCTATGTACCATGTATTCATTTGAACATCATTTCATTCCTAGTCCGATATTACTTAAAGTTGGACTTCTTCCCTCATCCTGAAAGATGAATGTCTGGTACCTCTAAGCTCTATGTACCATGTACTCATTTGAACATCATTTCATTCCTAGTCCGATATTACTTAAAGTTGGACTTCTTCCCTCATCCTGAAAGATGAATGTCTGGTACCTCTGAGCTCTATGTACCATGTACTCATTTGAACATCATTTCATTCCTAGTCCGATATTACTTAAAGTTGGACTTCTTCCCTCATCCTGAAAGATGAATGTCCCGTACCTCTAAGCTCTATGTACCATGTACTCATTTGACATCATTTCATTCCTAGTCCGATATTACTTAAAGTTGGACTTCTTCCCTCATCCTGAAATATGAATGTCCGGTACCTCAAAGCTCTATGTACCATGTACTCATTTGAACATCATTTCATTCATAGTCCGATATTACTTGAAATTGGAGCCTTTCCCTCATCCTCAAAGATGAATGTCTGGTACCGCTAAGCTCTATGTACGCTGTACTCATATGAACGTAATTTCATTCATAGTCCGATACACCTTAACTTTAGAGGTTTTCCTTTATCCTGAAATATAAATGGTAACTCTAAGCTCTATGTACCCTGTACTCATATGAACATCAGTTCATTCATAGTCCGATATCCCTTAGAGTTGGAGCCTTTCCCTCATCCTGAAAGATGAATGTCTGGTACCTCTAAGCTCTATGTACCATGTACTCATTTGAACCAAATTTCATTCATAGTCCGATATCACTTAAAGTTGGAGGCTTTCCCTTATCGTGAAAGATGAATGTCTGGTCCCTCTAAGCTGTATGTACCCTGTACTCATTTGAACATAATTTCATTCATAGTCCGATGTGACTTGAAGTTGGAGGTTTTCCCTTATCGTGAACAATGAATATACGGTAACTCTTAACTTCTGTGGGCCATAGGCTCATTAGCTCGTCATTCCACCCATTAATTTATCGACCGATATGACAAAGCTGGAGGACGTTATATGAAAAAAAAACTTTAGGGCTAAGTACCGTATTTTTAATAAGTACGCTGCAAAAAGTATATTAATTAATTGTCAAAAATCTTTAGGACTTCCTACCAGGTGTAGAATTGTGCATGGTTTCGGAAACGAATTTTAAGGTTATATATCGCCCAGAACGTTTCAGTTTTTATTTCAACATTCATTAACTTCCATATGAGAAGATAAAGCTTCTTTTTTTGAAAGTATACGATTCTGTACATCATTTGGCCAAACTGCCACATAGTTGCAATGCGGCGAAGGTTGAGAGAAGCGAGATTTTCGTATTGTGTGTTTGTTTTTTAATTACATCTTACAAAATTAAGTCATATAAAACGATAAATGAAATGGGTGAAATGACGCCCAAAGAGCCAAGGGTCCATAGAGCTTAAAATGACCCAACATTCGTCTTTTCAACATAAGGGACAACCCCGAGGAAAAACCTATTGCAGATAGCTCGCCTTGTAGGAGATTCACGCTCGGGACATCTTGAACGTGAGGTGGATTACCACTTAAGCTGAATTATTTACTGGTATCCTTCATTCTTAGTCTGGGCCACAGGTTTAGGCTGACTTAAATCACACAATCACCTAGGCACCCAAATAAGGGGCTGTTTTTTTAATTGCACATTGAAACAATATGCGATGTTTTAAAATTCGCTTAGCACAGCATAAGAATAAGAGTTACTTTTAGTATATTTGTGGATTACCAATATTTGTTAGAACGCTCTGTAAACTTCTATTCTCTCTACAGACAACTCTGAAATTCAAAATATATATGTGTCATTTCTGAAAGCCGCCGTATTTAAAACCGAAGGTGGAGCATTTGTTCCGTATTAAATACCTATTTTGTCCATTTTACTCTAAATTGTCTATAACAGCCGATGTATTTGCCCGCTGTTTAAACAATATATAGGTTTCGAGACTGAATAGAACTTATTTATGCGCATTTAATCTAAATACTTATAACAAATCGAGATTTTCCCGTATAACTTTTAATACGACTTTAGCGCCATCTCTGTGTGGAAGAGTGGACCATCAGGCTGCAGTCACGTCTGTTGCGAACAGTGGCGCTGAGAAATTAAACAAATTACGACTCTCGGGCGCTGTATCTGGAAACGCTAAAACAAATAAAGGAGAAAATATTAATTTACTGAGCTGTTAATTTATATCACTAGTAATATTATTTGTAATCTTCCTGTCATTTCACGCTAATGTTACGAAAGTATTTAGTAACGGTGACTGTTTTGCTGAATTTTTTACTCCCGCTTTTCCGGTCTTACCCTCCTCGTGTACATGTGTGTGGTGAACCATTTTTAGATCCTCCTTGTCATTTGTCTGAATTTTCCGATACTTATACTTTTCTGAAATCGGGAGTCATTCAGCATTTTTTATCTCTTTGCCACATAACGAAATGAAATTTTAGGGTCTTTACTCTCAAAAAAGATTTGACAATCGCTTGAATTGCTGTATTTCCCTCCTTCCCTTGCAGCTACAAGAAAATTAGCTATATGATACTTTGTGCAGTGGCGAGGCGTAACTGTCAAAGCGGATAAAGCTAACAATAAAAACAAAAAAATCGTTAAAATAAGAGAGAACAATAATTGAAAGAACTAAAGCTATTATTCTGTACTCTTTCCATTGTACAGTCACACGCACGCCCTTCTGGTATTCAAGACTGCTCACACTACAAGCTTCCCCGCTCCACTCAGATGATCCAGTTTCTCTTACAGCTATCCTACAATGTGCGCACGAAATGTTAGTCTAAAATGTAGAAAGTATGTAATTCACACACTTTTGCTATTAACTTAAAACTGCACAAGGATTTTCTATTTCTCACAACTAAATACAAATCGTCGTGTCGTATCCCTAGAAGAACTTAAATACCAAATTTGCTATCTATCCAATTAATCGTTCTGGACTTGTGGGATATATTATTAAAGGACCTTCAACGGGAGAGGGTGCAAATATTCGGGAGGGGTAATTTTGAGTTTAGTGATAGTACATATTTAGCCATTTCATGTATTCCCAAAAACAATAATTCCCAGACGACACCAGCAATTTATGATGGTTATACATAAAGGTATATGTCTTGTGACTTTGTAGGTTCACAATGCTTTCACCTTTTGAATTAACGTTGGAGGATTTCCTTCAACCTGAAATATGATTGCAGGGTAATTCTAAGCTCTACGTACCCTGTTCTCATTCGAATATCATTTCATTCATCGTCCAATAAGACTTAACTTCGGAGGTTTTCCCTTGTCCTGAAGGATTAAGGTATGGTACCTCTAAGCTCTATGTACCCTGTACTCATTTGAACATAATTTCATTCATAGTCAGATATCACTTAAAGTTGGAGGTTTTCCCTTATCATGAAAAATAAGGGAAAACCCCGAGAAAAAGCTTATTCAGATAATTCGCCCTGTACGAGAATCGAGCTCGGGACCTCCCAAACGTGAGGTGGACTACCACTTAAGCTGAATTATTTACTGGTATCCTTCATCCTTTGTTAGCGCCACAGGTTTGGGCTGACTTAAAACACACAATCGTCTAGGCACCCAATTAACGGGAATTTTTATTTAATTGCCCATTGACACAACATGCGATGTTTTACAATTCGCTTAGCACTGCATAAGAATAACAGCTATTGTTAGTACATTTGTGGATTATCAATATTTGTCAGAACGCTCTGTAAATTTCTATTTTTGCTACAATCAACACTCATATTTAAAGTATAAATGTGTCATATCTTAAAGCCGCCGTATTTAAAATCGAATGACGAGCATTTGTTCCGCACTAAGTACCTATTCCGTCCATTTTATCCTACATTGTCTAGAACAGCAAATGTTTTTGATCGCTGTTTCGACAATATATAGGTTTTCTGAATTAATATATAATTTTATTTATGCGGATTTAATTTAAATACTTATAACAAATCGAGATCTTCCCATATAATTGGTAATATGAACGTTGGCGCCATCTCTGTTTGGAAACAGTGGAATATCAGGCTATCGTCATGTCTGTTGCTAACAGTGACGCGGAGAACATACGCAAATTACGACTGTCGGGCGCTGCATTTGGAGACGACATAACAAATAAAAGAGAAAATATTAATTTACTGAGCTGTTACTTTATATCACTAGTAATATTATATGTAATCTTCATGTCATTTCACGGTAATGTTACGAAAGTATTTAGCAACAGTGAAGGTTTTGCTGAATTTTTTACTCCTGCTTTTCCGTGTACATGTGTGTGGTGAACTATTTTTTAGATCCTCCTTGTCATTGGTCTGAATTTCTAACACTTACACTTTTCTGAAATCGGGAGTCATTCGTCATTTTTTTTTATCTCTTCACCATATAACGAAAATGAAATTTCAGGGGTTTCTCTATGAAAAAATATTAGACAATCGCTTGAGTTGCTGTATTTCCCTCCATCCCTTGAACCTACTAGAAAATTAGCTATATGATACTTTGTGCAGTGGCGTGGTGTAACTGTCGAAGCGAATAAAGCTAACAACAAAATCAAAAATTTCGTTAAAATAAGAGAGAAAAATGACTCAAAGAACTAAAGCTACTCTTCTGTACTCTTTCTATTGTCCAGTCACACGTAGGTCTTTTTTGTATTTAAGCCTGCTAACACTACAAGCTTTTTCGCTCCACTCAGATGTTCTAGTTTCTCCTGCAGCTAACCTACAATACGCGCGCGATCTGTTAGTCTAAAATGGAGACAGTATGTAATTCACACACTTTTGCTATTAACTTAAACCTCCACAAGGATTTCCCCCTTTTTACAACTAAATAAAATCCTCGTGTCGCATCCCTAGAAGAGCTTAAATAAAAAATTTGCTATTTATCGAATTAATCGTTCTGGACTTGTGGGATATATTATTAAACGACCCCCAACGGAGAGGGTGCAAACGTTCGGGAGGGATAATTTTGAGTTTAGCTGAAGTACATATTTAGCCATTTAATATATTCCCAAAACCAACAAATCACGGACGACACCAGCAATTACTGTTGGTTATAAATAAAAGTATATGTCTTGTGACGTTGAAGGTTCACAATATATAGGTTCACAATGCCTTCACCTTTTGACTTAACGTTGTAGGGTTTCCTTTAACCTGAAATATGAATGCAGTGTAATTCTAAGCTCTACGTACCCTGTGCTCATTTGAATATCATTTCATTCATCGTAAAATAAGACTTAACTTCGGATGCTTCCCCTTATCCTCAAAGATGAATGTCTGGTACATCTAAGGTCTATGTATCCTGTACTCATTTGAACATCAGTTCATTCATAGTCCGATATCACTTAAAGTTGGAGGCTTTCCCTTATCGTGAAAGATGAATGTCTGGTACCACTAAGCTGTATGTACCCTGTACTCATTTGAACATAATTTCATTCATAGTCCGATATGACTTGAAGTTGGAGGTTTACCCTCATCCTGAACAATGAATATCCGGTAACTCTTAACTTCTGTGGGCCATAGGCTCATTTGCCCGTCATTTCACCCATTAATTCATCGACCGATATGACAAAGCTGGAGGACGTTATATGAAAAAAAAAACTTTAGGGCTAAGAACCCTATTTTAATAAGTACGCTGCATGAAGTATATTTATTAATTAATTGTCAAATATCTTTAGAACTTCCTACCAGGTGTAGAATTGTGCATGTTTTCGGAAACGAATTTTGAGGTTATATATCGCTAAGAACGTTTCAGTTTCTATTTCAACATTCATTAACTTGCATATGAGAAAATAAAGCTTCAGTTTTTTGGGCTGACTTAAATCATACAATCGTCTAGGCACCCAATTAAGCGAGATTTTTTATTTAACTGCACATTGAAACAATATGCGATGATCTTACACTCCACTTAGCACTGCGTAAGAACATCATTATTGCTCTCATTGATAGTACGTTTGTTGATTACCAGTGTTTGTTACAACGCTCCGTAAATTTCTATTCTTAGCACATAGAAACTATATTTTCAAAATATATACGTATGTTGTTGCATAGGACAACATGTTCAAAATATATACGTATGTTGTTTTTATGCCGCCGTATTTAAAATCGAATGACGAGCATTTGTTCCGTATTGAATACATATTCCGTTCATTTTATCCTACATTGTCTAGAACAGCAAATGGTTTTGATCGCTGTTTCAACAATATATAGGTTTTCTGAATTAACATATAAATTTATTAATGCGCATTTAATTTAAATACTTATAATAAATCGAGACTTCCCCGTATAACTGGTAATAAGAACAATGGCGCCATCTCTGTTTGGAAAGAGTGAACTATCAGGATGCAGTCACGTGGGTTGCGAACAGTGGCGCTGATAAAATAAACAAATTCCGACTTTCGAGCGCTGCATCTGGAGACACCAAAACAAATAATGGAGAAAATATGAATTTACTGAGCTGTTACTTGATATCACTAGTAATATTATATGTAATCTCCTTCCCTATTCATGTACATCTGTCTGGTGAACCATTTTTTAGATGCTCCTTGTCATTTCTCTGAATTTTCTAATACTTATATCTTTCTAAAATCGGGATTCATTCGTCATTTGTGATCTCTTCGCCACATAACGAAAATGAAATTTCAGGTTCTTCAGTCTGAAGAAATATTTGACGATCGCTTGAATTGCTGTATTTCCCTCCCGCCCTTGCAGCTACAAGAAAATTAGCTATATGATACTTTGTGCAGTGGCGAGGAGTAACTGTCAAAGCGAATAAAGCTAAATACAAAAAAAAAAAAAAAAAAAAAAAAAATCCGTTAAAATACGAGAGAACATTGACTGAAAGAACCGACCCTACTCTTCTGTACCCTTTCTATTGTACAGTGACACGTAGGTCCTTCTGGTATTAAAGACTGCTCACACTACAAGCTTTCCCGCTCCGCTCAGAAGTTCCAGTTTCTCCTGTAGCTAACCTAAAATGCGCGCGCGAACTGTTAGTCTAAAATGGAGAAAGTATGTAATTCACACTTTTTTGCCATTAACTTAAAACTCCACAAGGATTTCTTATTTCTCACAACTAAATACAAATCGTCGTGTCGTATCCCTAGAAGAACTTAAATAGAAAATTTCATATTGAACGAATTAATCGTTCTGGACTTGCGCGAAATATTATTAAACGACCCCCAACGGGACAGGCTGCAAATATTCGAGAGGGATAATTTTGAGTTTAGTGGAAGTAAATATTTAGCCATTTGATGCATTCCCAAAACCCAGAAATTCCGGAGGACACTAGCAATTACTGTTGGTTATACATAAAATATATGACTTGTGATTTTGTAGGCTCACCACATATAGGTTCACAATGCCTTCACCATTTGACTTTACGTTGAAGGGTTTCCCTTAACCCGAAATATGAATGCAGTGTAATTCTAAGCTCTACGTACCCTGTGCTCATTCGAATATCATTTCATTCATCGTCCAATAAGTCTTAACTTCGGAGGTTACCCTTATCCTGATCATCAATGTCTGGTACCGCTAAGCTCTATGTACCCTGTACTCAATTGAACATAATTAAATTCATAGTCCGATATCACTTAAAGTTGGAGTTTTTCCCTCATCCTGAAAGATCAATGTCTGGTACCGCTAAGCTCTATGTACCTTGTACTCATTTGAACATAATTTCATTCATAGTTCGATAGCACTTAAAGTTGGAGTTTTTCCCTCACACTGAAAGATAAATGTCTGGTAGCGCTAAGCCCTATGTATCCTGTCCTCATTTGAACATAATTTCATTCATAGTCCGATAGCACTTAAAGTTGGAGTTTTTCCCTTATCGTGAAAGATGAATGTCTGGTACTTCTAAGCTCTATGTACCCTGTACTCATTTGAACAAAATTTCATTCATAGTCCGATAGCACTTGAAGTTGGAGGTTTTCCCTCATCCTGAAAGATGAATGTCTGGTACCGCTAAGCTGTATGTACCCTGTACTCATTTGAAAAAAATTTCATTCATAGTCCGATATCACTTAAAGTTGTAGGTTTTCCCTCATCCTGAAAGATGAATGTCTGGTACCGCTAAGCTCTATGTACCCTGTACTCATTTGAACAAATTTCAATCATAGTCCGATAGCACTTAAAGTTGGAGGATTTACCTTATCCTGAAAAAATGAATATCTGGTACCGCTAAGCTCTATGTACCTTGAACTCATATGAACATAATTTCATTCACAGTCCGATAGCACTTAAATTTGGAGGTTTTCGCGGATCCTGAAAAATGAATGTCGGGTAACTTTTAGGCAGCCTTAGGCTCATTTGCCCCTCATTCCACCCATCCATTCATCCACCGATATGACAAAGCTGGAGGACGTTAAATGGAAGAAAAAACTTTAGTGCTAAAGAACCTTATTTTTATTATCTACGCTATATGAAGTATATCAATTAATTAATTGTCAAAGATCTTTAGGACTTCCTGCCAAGTGTAAAATTGTGCATGGCTTCGGAAACGAAATTTGAGGTTATATATCGCCAAGAATGTTTCAGATTCTATTTCAAATGTCATTAACTTCCATATGAGAAAATAAAGCTTCAATTTTTGAAAATATACGATTCTGTACATCATTTGGCCACACTGCCACATAGTTGCAATGCGGCGAAAGTTGAGAGAAGCGAGATTTTCTTATAGTGTGCTTGTTTTTTAATTACATCTTACAAAGTGGAGTCATAAGACGATGAATGAAATGGGTGAAATGACGCCCAAAGAGCCAACGGTCCATAGAACTTACAATGACCCAACATTCGTCTTTTCAACATAAGGGAAAACCCCGAGATAAAACCTCATGCAGATAACTCGCCTACTAGGAGATTCAAGCTCGGGACATCTTGAACGTGAGGTGGACTACCACTTAAGCTGAATTAGTCACTGGTATCCTTCATTCTTAGTCTGGGCCATTTGTGTGTGTGTTAACAAGGAAGAGGATTTATAACCTATTATTTATTGCATTCAATACTTAAATACACTATACCAAAGACTCAACAAAGGAAAGCAAAAAAAAATATTAAATGTTGAAAACAGAAAGTCAATAATATTACTATTAGGGCTACTATAATTATAAATGCTTAATTATGTAAGTGGTTTTCTGCAAGAAATTTCAATCTGACCCACGGATGCAATAAATTTGTAATTTTCTCAAAGTTATATAAAAGAATGTTGCAGTGCCATCTAGTGCGCATCTATTTACTCATTAGATCAGCATGACCCTACATTAGCGCACCAAGTAGAGACAATTATCACTAAAAAAATCTGTTTCTAAGCACAGATCGTCAGCACTGTGGTGGGGATTGATGGTACAGAGGGCGCTTTTCCTGAAATTGCGCGCGCAGCATGTTCATATTCATATTTATTGCGACTTAATTCAATGTTTGAACACAATTAACCCATGTCATTTGTAATACATACTCTCTCTTAAAAGTAAAAATTAGAAATAAAATAATGGAGACCTGCCTACCGTGCTAGGGGTCCCGGGTTCGATTCCCGGCGGCGGGGGTGGGGATTTTTCTCCGACCAAGATAATTCCCCATCTTCCCCAGTCTGGAAGTATGAATGAGAGTGTGAATGTGTGCGTGATGTAATGATTAAAACCAAAGATAACGAGTTACCACCTTCGGTATGTTCCAAACACCACGATCAACTTTTAACCGCGTTTAGGTAAACGCACGGGCTCGGTCAAAATAGAAGCTCACTGCATTACCGACGACATGTTGTTTAGTTCACTTATCTGGAATAGAAAGATGCCCTGTGCTACTTCAATTCCCACCACGGAGGTGAGCACCTGGTATTAAATTGTTGCCAGACTTAAGGGTAATTTACGGAAATCTACCCAGATGGCAGCACAGTGTTATTTAGCTTTTGTGTTTTTAAAAAGTCGACAAGGTGACAAAAAAGGAAGCAAAATATAGAGCTACTAATTTATCAGTTTATAAATGTTATATTTTAAGAATTTTTAGCCGTCCTACTTAATGCAAGTTTAATATTTTGGCTAATGACATCCAAAATTGTAGTAAATATTATATATTAAAGTCTATGATTTTACATATATATGATTCAAAAACAATTCCTTCAGCCATCCCTCGAAACTCCTCAATCACTTACAAAGAATTTTTGAAGAGGATCGGACTACTCTGTGAGTCTAATCCCCGCAATAAACACCACTGTCTTATACTAATATAGGTTTCGAACCTTCCCAGCTTTTCGTTGTGTGTTATTTACAGTTTCTCATTAAAGTAACAATACATTTTAGTTTATCATTTAGGGCTTTTCTTACATCGGAGTAGTGTTATAACCGATTAGTGGTTAGCGAACCAAAGAGAGGTTAGCTCATTTTATTTAGTTTGAACCTTTCGACGCCAGCTAAGTGAACTAACCAACATGTTGTCAGCTGTACCTTTCGACGCCAGCCAAGTGGACTAACCAACATGTTGTCGGAAATGCAGTGAGCTTCTATTTCGACCGAGCTATGGGTACATTCACCGCCCCCCCCCCTTTCAAACTGTGTTCAGCGACTGATTGAATCCAACATCCACATCTTTCCAAGCACCTATAAGTAAAGAAGATTATGGATATGTTTGCCCTATTACATTCTGCACAATACATCGCTCATATTAATTCTAACCAGTTTCCGCTTGGAAAAATATACTTAACCTCCAAGAATTTCTAAAAAATATTTGCATGATAATAAAGTATAAGCATTCAACAAAAGAAAAAACAAATAAAGAACAACAACATTGCAAGAGTTTTGTTGACAAACACTTCACCACCAATTGTTATTTCCATAAGTTTTGAACGCCTGGTGGTAATTTTTGGCACTACAAAGTCAGTCGGTAATGCAGCTACCTGTACTATCAACCGATCGCACCTGCAGGATGCTCTGAAGTGCAACATTTAAATATTAACAGAGTTTTTAATGGTCTTCCCTATCTGCGGAGAAAGACATTAAACACATAGGTGACATTATCACCATGTCCACTCCTTTCAGTTTATCTTATTTTAGAATACCAACCAAGATTGTCATTTTTGTTTTAAGTTGCCAATGATTTTATTTACTTGCAATAAGGTGGGAAAATAGATAAGACTATGGTTTGGTATTATATAGTGTAATTCTTTATGTACAACTTTTTGCCATTAATTAAATCAAAGGCTGTCATCACTGAAATATACAATTCAGTAATAGACTAATTATAACAAAGTGATTCCCTGCCATGCACGGAGAATGTCAGTATTTACTTTCATGTAAACCACTATACAGTCACTCAAAAAAGTATTCGACTGATTATTATTGCTAATTTTGAAAGCAAATAAAGCTTAGAAAATTAAATAATAAAGCTCATCTTCAATACTAGTTATTTATTATGGTCTTATAATCCATTATACATGAAAAAAAAAACATTATTTTCTGTTGTAACATAAGAAAAATAATCAATATTACAAGTATCTTTCTTCATGCCAAAAATATATTTGTCTCCAGCAAATAGATTATTGTTTTGACTAATTGATGTACATTCTTAATACTTGGTGGCTTTTCCTTTTCTTTATCTCTATTCTCTTTATTTCTTGAGCTCATCTTCAATACTAGTTCATTTACTATGGCCTTATAATCCATTATACATTAAAAAAACATTATTTTCTGTTGTAACATAAGAAAAATAATCAATATTACAAGGTTCTTTCTTCATGCCAAAAATATATTTGTCTCCAGCAAATAAACTATTGTTTTGACTAATTGATATACATTCTTAATACTTGGTGCGCTTTCTTTTTCTTCATCTTTATTCTCTTTATTTCTTTGCATTGATCTCACAAGATTTTCTGTAGTTTCTCTTGTAATTTTCTTCCATTCCTCCATTAAAAACTTCTTAAGATCATTCTTGTTTGAGATCTTGTGTTTTCGTAAATTTTCTTCAACAGTGTGTCACATATGTTCAATTGGGTTGATGTCTAGTGATTGTGGAGGCATTTCCATCCACCGTGGTGTGTTACATAACAACTAGAGCTTCGTGATCAGGGCTGTGTGTTTGGGGAATTGTCTTGTGTGAAGACGTAGCCATCTGTAAGAAGCATATTGTTCACACTTTGTGGAAGATGTGACTTCAATATGTTAATGTACAGTCTGTGGTCCAATTTGCCATCAGTACAACACAGATCATCAACAAAATTCACACTCATACACCCTCATACAAGCACAGATCCTTCACCATGTTTAACAGTGGCTGTGACATTTTTGATTTCCAATTCACAATTTTGCTGCCATATTTTTACTCTTCCTTTTGATACAGATATACTAAATTTGCTTTCACTGGTAAAAATTACAATTTTCCAGAAGTCGTAATCAGCATTTATGTGAGTTTTGGCATATGCCAGTCTCTTGCTTCTGTTAACCTTGGTTATGTATGGTTTTCTACGGGCTATTCGGTTGTTGTATTCAGCCTTGTGAAGGTTATTTCTTATTATCTGCAGATGTACACATTTTGCCATTTTGCTTTCCGCTTCTGCAGCAATCTTTGTAGCATTCCATTTAGGATTTTATTTCACTTTTCTCACTATCTGACGTTTTTCTGCTTGAGTCATGACTGAAGGCCAACCTCTTCTTGGTTTGTTTTTGTGTGTTTTTGTTTGATTGTACCTGTACATGATACTCTTAACATTAGTAATAGGGCTGTTTAATATTTCAGCTACAAGGGCTGTTCAATAAAGAATGATTACAATTTTTTTTTGACAATGTAGCTTTACTCATCCTCATAATTTTGATGGTCCCTCTGAAAATAGTCTGCCCTGAATGTGATGCACTTGTCCCAGTGTTTCTACCAGTCTTCAAAGACGTGCTGGAAACCATTCTTTGAGAGAACCTTCACAATCGTGTCCAGAGCCTTCACCACTGCTTCTGATGATGGATAATGCCTCCCACGGAGGTTTTTCTTTAAGGTAGGGAATATAAAAAAGTCCGGACCATAGTGAGGGTGAAGGATTCACTTCACATTCATTTTTGCAAGATATTCAGCAACATTGGCAATATGCGGCCACGCATTATCGTGGTGTAGCATCCAGCCTGCTTCACGGAAATGTGGTCTTTTGTGCCTAATATGGACTTGCAATGTTTTCAGGACATCCCTGTAGTATTGTCCAGTTACTGATGTGTGTGCAGGTACAACATTCTGATAAATCATTC
Organism: Mantis religiosa; assembly: GCA_030765055.1. Taxonomy (NCBI): domain Eukaryota; kingdom Metazoa; phylum Arthropoda; class Insecta; order Mantodea; family Mantidae; genus Mantis; species Mantis religiosa. The sequence goes on from CM060950.1 coordinate 431,208,186, forward strand.
CATGAATATCAAAGAACGAGTTGACCATAACTTTCCCAACAGAAGCAACCACTTTTGCTTTTTTGGGGGTTGGTGATGGAGGAAATTTCCACACTGAGCTTTGCTGTCTGCTCTCAGGATCAAAATGATGTAGCGGGAATCAACAGTCTTGGAAGCCATCATGCACAAACACGTCTCATGTGTCATGTATCTATCACCAACGTGTGGGTGGTACCCACTGAAACGTTCAGTATTTCAGAAAATGATCTTAAGGTAATTCGTCGATCCTCTCTCACAATGGCAGCAGCAGTGTTGATGTTTTCTTCCATAAGAACAGTATCTGGAGCACCGAGTCCACCTTCCTTTGAAATTGATTGTCTACCCTCTTTAAACATTTTAAACCACCTTGGAGCTGTGCTGTAGGGAAGAACAGACTCTCCACATCCTCCTGTAAAATTGTATAGATCTGAACTGAAGATTTGTTGAGACGAAAGCAGAATTTCAAAGCTGCATATTGTTACTCACGTGTTACCTTCGTTGCAGCAGTAGGCGATACTGAAAATGTCTAAACTTACCTGGTTCTCACAGATGGCAACCAGGAGTACCAACAATGAAACTACTATGGCATGTTTGTTTCACATTAAGCTAACAGAATATAATAAGATTGAATTTTAGTGCGAAAATTATGGCCGTAAAAAATTGTGATCATTCTTTACTGAACAGCCCTCGTATATACCATTCTTGAAGCACCTTACTGCAACTTGTCTTTGTTGCCCTGTTGTTTCCTTATTTTTTCGTCCCATGCTTTCTTTTCTGATGCTTACAGTTTCTAGACATAAAACACACTGACTAGAAAACATGTACACCAGCTGAAGGAGGGAAAATCATCTATTGGGGCAATTTTGTTGTTGCTTAGTTTGCCAGACGAATACTTGTTTGACCTCCAAGCAGAGTGTGCTAGAGCATTTTGTGTCATTCTTATAAACGTAAGAGGGTATATGCCAATTTTAAGCTTGATCATTAAAAGGCAGCCAATAACATTTTGTTAACTGTAGACATCGGCAGTAACTGGTTTTAATTCACAAATAAAATAAGTATTAATTATTACTAAAGTATTAAGATGGAAACCCCATTCAGAAGTTCTGCCAATTACTGTTTGTTTATTAATACATACTGCACTTGTTAGGAACTAATATTTTAAAATACAAAGGCTACTTCATTAATTCTGATTTGCTCCTTGTGCACAACCCTTTCAAGTTCATATTTTCCATCAACACATGTCACAACTACAGATATTAATATTCTATAGTTAACATTGCCACTAGCACCAGAAACCAGTTGGATGCTTGCTGATGAAGGGGTAAGAAGCAAGTACAAGTATTCCTTACTTGGTAATGTTTGCTGTTACAAATTTCAATTCATCTTTATAAAGTATCAATATATCACTGTTTCTAATACTTATATAGAAACATACCACCAATCTTAATATTATTAATACTGTCAAAAATAATACAGGTTTTCTACTTTAAAAGCTGCAAGTTTTTGTTGAAAATCATGTTTACTTACATTCTTAATGAGCCCCCTCTGCAAATCAAATCTTAAAGGTGGCTTCTTCTTAATTGAGGAATATCTGGAATGAGAGAGCCCCTAGTGGTTTACCGGGGAAATATACGAGTCAAATGGAGAGGTTAATGTCATGATGGTAAGTTGGCCATGGTAGCTCAGTGGGTTAGAACGACTGGATGGAAACCAGGAGATTCATGGTTCAAATCCCAGCCATGGCATTGAATTTTTCATGCTGCCTCTATCTATTAAATGTATTGTTGATATCACAGTAATTATTTGATAATCAATACACAAAGTAGTCACTCTGAAATAAATTTATATTCAACTTTTTGTTCAAATTGCATATATGTGAATGTATATTATCTGTCATGGTGACCATTAATGAAAACTAAAGATGTCATCACTATATGATTGTTTATAAGTGACAAAATCAACAGAACTTGACAAAAGAATATATTTGTGGGACTGCTACAGTGCAATGACCTTTGATAGAATATCTGTCGGGTCAGCTAATGTATATAATCTATGTTCTACATCTGTCATAGCTCATTGGTAAAACACAAATGTCAAATAAGTTGAGGATTCATAGTTCAAACACCACTATGTAGTCATTCTTTTCATTCCAATGGGTTTACAAGGGGCGTCCAGAAAGTAGGTTCTGTTTCAATTTATCTCCGCTACAGCGCTGCGATCGCAGTTATGCACATGCGCGGTAGACCCTCTGTATCAAGGAGAAGAAACGTGCGCCAATGTGAGATCGCTGTCAGCCACGTATGCTTTGTTGTGGTTGTTTACAATGTCGGTGTTGATTGAAAATCCCGCCGCTTGTGAAATCAGATCTGTGATTCGTTTTCTGAATGCTAGGAAAGTGAAACCAATTGAAATTTATCGGCTGTCAAAAAGTGTTGCGTTTCTTCACGACAACGCACGACCACACACTGCAAATGCGACAAAAACATCCTACAGGGATTTAACTGGAACGTGTTTGACCACCCACCGCACAGCCCTGACCTCGTTTCTAGCGACTTTCATCTGTTTTTGCATCTCAAATCTCTCCTTGGTGGTCAACACTTCAACAATGACGAAGAGCTGAAAGAAAATGTTTCCAACTGGTTGAAGACACAGGCGGCAAACTTCTATGAAGAAGGTATACAAAAGCTTGTGCTTCGCTATGACAAATGCCTGCAAAATGTCGGCAGTTATGTGGAAAAGTAGTTTAAGAGTTGTAGAATTTTGTGCAATAAATAATTTTTCTGTGTCTGTATACAATTTAATTTTATTATCAAAGAGAACTTACTTTCTGGACTTACCTCGTACTTTTTAGGATGTGGTAGGCAGTCAAATTATAGTTTTTCTTTTGCTGCTAAGTTATATACTATATGATTTTGAAGACTGCCAGGAGGCTAAATGATTATTTTAATGAAGCCAACCCTTATGTGCTCTATACAATCCATCTGATCATAAGCGTAAGATACCTAAAGTAACAAGAAGCTGGAGTGCTTTTATTTTGAGAAAAGTAAAATTACAGCTGCACTATAATCATGTATAATCCAATGGGATATAATGTATAAAACTGAAAAGGTGTATTATGTACAACTGCTAGTTATAATATACTCACTACATTTATTAGAAATTGCAAAAGGAAGATCATAGCTCATGCCAAAATTAGGGATTCAATAAATAAAGAATCATAATAGATTAGAGATGAACATTTGATCTATTTGTTAAATATAACAGGTTCATGTTGTTGAGGTAGACAGTTTCTAGGGGGGTTCATATGGTCGACACTTGACAAGAGGCTTTTCTGGACCCTTCCTTAGTAGTTGGTCACTGGAACAAATGTAACAAAAGGACCACATATTTAGAGAAAACTTGGTGTGAGTAACGCACTTTCATGAGGAAAATCTCGAACACAGAAGGATGGGTCATCCAGGAAGAAAGATGAGGCTGGAGAAAGTATCACGTGTCATCGCATAGCATATGTTTCCCATACTTAACCCTGGACATTAATATAGATTCGTGTACATTGGTCGGCAACTTTGCGATTTCCGTAAATACTTTAAAAAGAAACAGTAATTAAACAAGTCTTAAACTTGGATTCCAGTGTCATCGTTACTCCTATATACCCACACACACCCTAAGATAAGACTCTTGCTCCAGACTGAGGCTAGACCGCACATTGCTTCAAAGTTGCATAACGTTGCTGGAAAAAGTGGTGACATAGCCAAGGATCATGGTGCTTAGAAAGCAAATTAAAAATCTGTTATGTCATAATGAAGCCAGGTCATATACTAAGAAATGAATTAAATTCTGAAACATTTCCAATTTATTTTATAATTTGTTGTAATAACCCCCCCCCCTCTACGATAATGTAAATTATTATTTTGTGCATGTTTGCAACCAGTACAGAACACCAGTTTGGGTTCTATAGATTATATTGCTATAGCTCCATCTCATGACCAACTGGATTTTCTTGCATTCTGTCTGGTGAGTGTTCTTCCTGTTCCTCTACCATGAATGCCCATATATAGTCAATGTTTTCAAATCAACCCTGAAGGCCAGTCCATATAGATTACTTCTGAACATTAATACACACTCTTCCTCTTTTAGGAACCTAGGACTAAGGGGTGACAGCAACATGTTTTCAAGAATATCTACATAGACTGCAGTCATCATTCTCTGTAGCACTTGAATTAACTCTCCTGGACTTGATGCTGTCATATAGGACCAGAAAAATGTGACATTCCTTACAAATGTTCTGCTCTTGATGTGCTGAGGCACGCATCCAATTCTCTGTGATCTATGCAGGGATAGGATCCCTTGCTGGTTGAATCCAAATACCTTCTTGTTAGTCCCTCTGGGAGTTGAATACATAGAACCAACATGCTGTCATGTATATGAGAGTCCCTAGTAGTTTACCGGGAAATATAGCACTCATTTGGAAAATTTAATGTCATGATGGCACGTTGGCCATTGTAGCTCAATGGTTAAGAGCGACCGGATGGAGACTGGGAGATTCGTGGTTCAAATCCCAGCCATGGCATGTAATTTTTTAGTCTGTATCTATTCAAATATTAGCCTACACAGAGCTAGTATGGATGAATGTTTAAATTTCTATTGAAGAACCTAATAGTGGTAACTATAAAGCCTGGGTCTTAGTACTTACAGAGTTGGTAAGTCACCACAAAAGGTGCGTATCTCATTGTATATGAGAGCCCCTAGTGTTTTACCAGGAAATATATAAGTCAGTTAGAAAATTTAATGTCATAATGGCATGTTGGCCATGGTAGCTCAATGGTTAAGAGCGACCAGATGGAGACTGGGAGATTCGTGGTTCAAATCCCAGCCATGGCATTGAATTTTTCAGTCTGTCTCTATATGTTCAAATCTTAGCCTATACACGGCTAGTGTGGATGAATGATTAAATTTCCAATGAATAATCTAATAGTGGTAACTATAAAGCCTGGGTCTTAGTACTTACAGAGATAGTAGGTTACAACGAAAGGTGCGTATCTCATTGTATATGAGAGGCCCAAGTGGTTTACCAGGAAACATACAAGTCAGTTGGAGAATTTAATGTCATGACAGCACGTTGGCCAGGTGGCTCAATGGCTAAGAGCAACCTGAAGGACAAAGGAAGATCCGTGGTTCAAATACTGGCCATGGCATTGAATTTTTCAGTTCGACTCTATCTATTCAAATCTTAGCCTACACACAGCTAGTGTGGAAGAATGATTAAATTCCCTCTGGGAGTTGCTTATTTTTGTTTCTTCCCATTACATTTAACATTTTTATGAGAAAAGTGTGTGTGCATGTGCGTGTTTGCGTGTGTGCCTGTGTGTGTGTGTGTGTGTGGGTGGGGGGGGGGTGCGTGCGTTCGTGTGAACTGTATAACTCAAAACTAAAAGTTGATCAAATACATAGTTTAGTATTTAAGTGCAGCATCTCCCAAGGATATGACATGATTTTAAAGAAAATCCCCCTTTCCTAGACTAACTTATACATGAATCATTTTCCGAAAATTTTGATTTTCTAAAAAATTGTTCTGACCATGTTGATCAAAATACCATATAATTCAGATCTTTTCACGAGAAATGAAATGTACATGTTGAATTTTCTGGAAACGTTACCAGAAGTCTTTTTCTTTCTGAAGTTTGTGTAGCTGGTAAACCATAAAACACAACTTTTTACTGCACAGATGATGTTCTCGTTAAACCATACAATATATATAAAATATATTTTTTGTAGAGTGAATCATTACCAAGGTATGCATTCCTTTCTTTTTTTTTAATTTTCTAGTACATATACTTTTCTCAAATATAAGGTTGTTATTTGTTTACTTATGTCTTGGACATGCAAAGAGAATAGAATCTCAAATTAATCACATAGCCACCAATTCTTAGAGGATTTGACCATTTCTTAAGCTCACTGTATTCCCCTCTTCCCATTGAACTTACAAAGGGAATTCCTGCAAATGCTTGTCTCAATTAACATAAGGTAGATAGAAGAATAAAGTTATCTGAGAATAGTCAATTGAAGAATGTGTAAAGAAAGGCATATGTAAATAGAATGCAGATTTTGTTATTACACTTTACATAACCTACAAATGTTAAAGGGCGGATAAGAATAGTGAAAACTTGAGAAAAATAGCTAAACACTAATGAAAATCATTGCGTTTTCAAAATTCGAACCAACAACCTCCTGAATACAAGTAACAGTATGACCCTTAATGGAATCATTACAAGAGCTTCTCTTTGCATGGGATATTGTCCGCTAAGGAAGGGAGAAACAAGTTTTCTGGAAACTCTTTCTTCTGCAACAGTAAGTATAAAGCAATAATTCTTGCAAAGGATAATTAAATTGAACAGCAAGTACATAAAAGAAAAAAGAAAGAAAGCAGTATTTTTATGAATTGGTGTCAATAGATCACCTGTAATCAGCCATTCTATTGAAAGATCATCTGCCAACCATTACTAACATCAAACAGAAAAGTCATGCTCTTGCAAATGGACAGAAATTCACCAGCTCAGGATGCAAGGTTAACCTCCCTAGATGTTTTAGCAGAGACCATCACTGCTACAAAGGGGAGAAGATGTAGTGTAACATAATCCATGAGCACTTCATAAAGAAACAATCATTAATATAGAACACACATCGACAGTCTTCCATTTCCCTTTTCTTTTTTATTGTATTAACCACCTTGGGATACAGGAAAAGAGAATTTTTGCTTTCATGCTTTTTAGAGCCTATAAAAACAAAGATATAATAAAGTGAATCTGTTATTCAATCTTTAAGTAGGCATCACTTTAGACTGTTTAATAAGGCGACCATGGGTCCCTGTGTCCTGACACTCAAAAAATTCATATTCCAACATTGGATTCCAACCCATCACCTTTGGACAGAAGTTATTGATAACAATTCCGTTTTCATACGCTATACCGCTCGCAAAAGTTAAAGGCATATGAATGCTGGCCAATGTTCAAGCGGAGCGCTATTGCCAAGCGAATATGTGTACTGGAAGAGGTTCTGTACATAAAAGCAGTTTTACCCGCCAGCAAAGTTTTGTCTATTCTTGCCGTAATTAAAAAATACATTAAATATTCCTAAAACATTAAGATCTTACCTTGACACATGTCACAGCAGGGAAACAGCAAGCATGATTTCCAACCCAGTATCTTGCTTTCCGACTTCATGGATCTTTCCCGGAGATTGAAACACAGGCTAGCTCCCTTTTTCTAAGGATGAAGCTGCTTCGCTACAAATTCGTGACACTGTGTGCACACTACATGCACCACAAGGTTACAGAGTAAATTGCTGGGATTTTGAAAAATCTACAGTTACCCTATATTCTTGATTGGAGAGCTTTTGTAAAAACTTGTTCATATTAAATATAATTTTTCTGCCCTGAGAATGAATCCCTTCACATTTGTTGATTGAAAAATCACTTGTCCCAGCTTCGAGGGACATGTTCACGCACTCGGATCACAAACGCTGGAAAAAAATATGTGTAAAGGAATAATTTAATGTAAATATTAACAATATTTCAGCTCGAGTTCAGCACATGACTTAACAATGCCATTCACTTTAACAAAACACCTCTACTCTGAAAACATACTGAAATTTAACTCTGTTTCAAACTGCGTGACTTCTGTTTTCATAGTGGGTGCATTATTTATTTATGCTTGAGATATTGTGAGGAAAGAATGGTGGTGTTTTTCAGGCTTATCTGTGTGGAATGGATAGAAGTTGAGTAACCATAACCATGTGAAGATAAAACATGCACCACCCACGTTATAAGTATCATAGAGATAGGATTTTTGAATGGTCATGATCAGAAAATAAAATTCTTTCTTATTATAAGATTGGCATTTGTAATATTAAAATATTTATCCGTAACATTTAACCGTAGCCATGTGAAGATAAAACGTGCATCGCTCACATTCAAAGTATCGTAGAGACAGGATTTTTGAATGGTCCTGATCAGAAAATACAATTCTTTCTTATTATAAAATTGGTTCCTGTAATATTCAAATATTTATCCGTAGCATGTAACCATAACTGTGTGGAAGATAAAACGTGCATTACTTGTGTTCTAAGCATTGTAGAGACAGGATTTTTGAATGTTCATGATCAGAAATTAAAATTCTTTCTTTTTATAAGGTTGGCATGTGTAATATTCAAATATTTATCCGTAGCATTTAAACATAGCCATGTGGAAGATAAAACGTGCACCGCTCATGTTCTAAGTATCATAGAGACAGGATTTTTGAACAGTCATGATCAGAAAATAAAATTATTTCTTATTATAAGATTGGCAGCTATCATTTTGCAAAGATTTATCCGAGCATAATTAATTAGTATAATGTTCTCAGTTCAGGTGCACGAGATGCGTGTATCACATTTGGCAATGCTGGCAGGAGAGGCAAGTTTAGGATTCGCTGGGGTGTACAGTATGGCGCACCTCCATATGCCTTTAACTTTTGCGAAGAATACAAATGCAAACTTCATAACTAAAGGGGTTTAGTGAATGAAAGTACCTGGTAGTGCTTTACAAGAAATCAACAAGTTACTTAAAAAGAGTCTTTATTGTCCATGATTAGTATTGCTATGAGCTAAGATTTTGTACCTAAATATTGGCAGTTATATCATCATTAAATTCTTCATATTCGTTAACCACCTTTGGATATATTTCATTTAGCTTCTGGAAGAATATCCCCCTTTTGTAGGTCTGCCTCAGTTCTGGCATTCTGTGAAACCAAATTTCTTATTTGGCTTTCTCAATCACATCCCACACAGAGTACTGAAACAATATAAAAAACAATTTCATCATTTATCTGTCTTTGTTTTGTAGTTATTTATAGTTGCTGTAACTTCTTACTTCTTAGAGTAACTATTACAAGGTTAATACATTAAAATTATTCTATGAGTTGACTGAGAGACTCTGTACTTCACAAATAGCATGAAATAGCCAACCACGATGAAAGATGAAGTAACATGGGAAGTGAGATGAAATGGAGGGATATTAAAGTTGGTGATGTAATTATCCATCCAAGCATTTGCCAATCAACCTTCGAAAAACTTGTTGGTCAAAAATGTCGACCACAGAAACTGAACCAATGACATGCGGAATGCAGGCCACACACACCATGGGCTGAATATTCCCACTTGATAACAGATAGAGGATAAAACATTGTAACAAGTATTTGCATAAGACTAGAGAAAGACACATGAGCGCACGTATATTTGCATATATATATATATATATATATAAATGATTTGTATAATCTGGCAGCATTACGTGAAAGAAGATGTAAAATTTATATTTTGTTTTTGATAACAACCTGTACATATTAATGACGTTTTCTCAGTTCAACAAAAGGAGTTTGCGACACTTCTTTCAGCACATTGAGTACTATGGTCATGCTTGTCCTATTATATTCTACACAATACAATGATCACATCAATTCTAACCAGTTTGCGCATGGAAAATATACTAAGCCCATCAGAATTCAGAAAAAAATATTTGCAGAAACATAAAGGAGAAGCAATTAAAAAAAAAATATCCACATGGCTACAGTTTTGTTGACAGTTATTTTCACAAGTTATGAATAACTGTTAAATCAGTCGGTAATGCAGCCACCTGTACTATCAACCAAACCCAACTGCTGTGTGACCTGTTATTGCCTCACCTGCACTGGACTTTTAAAATGGAATGTAAGAAACCGAAAGGCTTGCAAGGTTTAAATAACATTACGGGTACTTTTAATGCTCTCTTCTAACTAGCGACAAAGGCATTAAACATACAGGTGACATTATAATATCCACTACTTTCAATTTATCTTATTTTAGAATACCTGCTGTGATTACGTATTACTTTTAATTGTCTTAAATTGACAATGATTTTAATTATTTGTAATAAGGTTGGAAAACAGGAAAGCTGATTTGGTATTATATAATACTGTGACTTTGTGGGTTCGTGATATTTAAGTCCAGGTTACAAACACTAAAAATTGCTCTTTATTTCCGTAGAAATCAATCTGGCAGTCCAGAATTACGTCACATACGCAATACAACTTGCAAGGTCAATGACCATAACACAGCTCACATAGCCATTCACGCACGTGAGTTCAATTACCGACTGTCTGACTGTGGAAGGCAGTGGCTCCTTTTATAGCTACTCACTATTCCAGAAATTCATGGAATGTTCTCAAACAATTAGGATGGCGTTAGAAGAAAGACAAACTCTCCAGAAATCCGCCTCCTTCCCCCCACCATTTCGGCGAGCTTTTATCTCTGCACTGCCTGCATCTTTGAACACGTCACTCGTGCTGCCTCACTTCAATAATGCACTTTATGTACACCAGTTGGCCATTAATTAAATTAAAGGTTGTTGTTACTGAATGCACATTTCAGTAATATACAAGTTAGAACAAAAGTGATTTCCTGTCATGTACAGAGAATGTCAGCATTTACTCTTGTGTAAAACACCATACAAGAAATTAAAAGATGAATTGGAAAATAATTTTAAAATATTAGCAAAAACAAAAACCAATTATTTCTATAAAAATACATGAACTTAAGTGACAAAAACTTAAGCAAAACCTCTTATAATATTGCCATTTTATGTCATTTAACAAACTCTTAATGCATTTTTAATTAGTACTGCTTGCACATTATACAGGTAATAATTTCTTAGCAACTAACTTGTGATTAGTTACTGCTCTTTCTCGGGCTTTAATTACTTTCTCTGCCACATACATAAGTAGGGGAAGAACATGACATTTTAAACACACAACAAAAAATAATAACTTTGAAACAAATATGTATAATACTTTGGTTAAAAAGAGTATTTTGCATAAAATAATTTTAAATATAATATTTATGTTGAAAAGCCTTACACTTCTTATGATATCCATTTTTGGTAAATGTTTTTCTTAAATTTTGAGTCTTTATCCTGCAAAAATGTAAAAATAATATCTTGGTAGTTCATGTGACAGCTCTAAGCTGGTCTTTAAATAAGGCAAATTTAACATTGGCAGTGTAAGATGGTTAATTTCACTTTAACTGGGATAGGACAAATTAAACAATGACACTTTTGCTACATATGAAACCTTGGAATGAAATAGATAAAGCAATAGATACCTGTACAAAAGATGTTAGCATTCTCAAGTAAATCTGGTCCATCTTCTCTCTAGAAAACAGGCAAAGCTGGTATCTTGCAACCAGCTAGTGAACAATCTTCGGATCATCTTCTTTTACAAGAATTCTAGTTATTTCCATACATATGCAAGTGGAATGAGGTCCTGAAAGAAAGTTAAGAAAATATTTGATACTAAAGGATGGCTGTGCTTTATTGGGTTTAATGTAAAGCATAGAATGTATGTTTTGCCACACAAAAAAAGAGTGATAGCAAATTTTAGATCTAAATATTACAAGTGCATCGTATTCCACAAATAAAATGTCACAAGTTACAATCCCTTTTGGGTAAAACTAATGTAATAACTCTATACTTATCTTCTGGTTAATTTTGTAAACAAAAAAACAAAAAATTACAAAAAACAGAAAATATCTATAATAATGGCTTTAAAGCAGCTGTGAACACTTAAGAATGCTTTAATCCCATTTTAAGTTACTTTGTTAAATAGCAAAATGATCGCAATATATGAAATAACTCCATTTCTTAACTGCACATATGATGAGGCTATTTCCAACTAGGGAAGTGAGTTATTCTTGGGCAACAATTGTAACTCATAGTTAGAATGTTAGTGTTTACTGTAACAATTTAAGTTATTTTTCATTGTTAATTGGTTCAAACTGACTTTACCAGTAATAATTAGCTGTAACTATGTTTGAATATAAACAATAACAATAAAGAGTTACTTTATTGTTTGACACAATCTAAAAATAAGTTTCTTGGTGTAAACAATTTATTACTCTATTTGTAATCACATAATACATTCACAGTTGCTTCTATTACTCAGAACATTTAGCAATGTGCTTGGTCATCCTATTAGCGTGTTTACTTACACACTCTGTACACTGATTAGGTTCACCCAATAATGAAAGTAATAAATATTAATACTTATTACAAAATACTGTCACCCGAACGTCGGAACTCCCGATAGAACCGGCTGGCAGTAGGGCGACAGAAGGCATTCAGGCAACGCCTACCCATTTATCTTGTAGCGTTCACTGAAGGGGATGGTGAGGAAAGTGTCACTGGTCTCTGGCCACCTCTTTCCCCTCCCCTTGAGGTCTGGAACAGTCGGGATATTTCATCTAACCTGGAACCTTCTAGATAGGTCGGTTGGTCTTATATAAGTGACGCGCCAGGCTGGAGAGAGTTGAGTTCTTGTCGAGCAGCCGTGAGGAGTGCCCAGTGAGGGAACGGACCGGAAGACTGAACGTGCATCAGAGGAGTTGTACGTAACTGTGAGCGTGCAGTGGACCTGTGACAGATGAACTGGTGAATTGTAATTGTGTGCATTACATAATTCTGTGTAATCGGCAAGTGTTCCGACTGTAATTCGGTGGAAATAAAGAACATTTTTGAGTTGTGCAATTGGACTTTTAATTTCACAAACCCACAAAGTCACAATACTATTTAATATGGCAGAAAACTCTAAGCATACAAGAACATGTGATACATAACAAAAGGAGTCAGAAGCAGCAGCTAGGGCCATTTCAGCATCCAAGAGGATGCCTTTGAAAATAGGGAGTGAAAACTGCTAAGTAAACTGACTGCAATAAGTATATAAAACAAACATAAAGCGAGCACAGAAGATGAGCTGACACTATCACAAGAATTTCACTGCAGCAAAGTCTTAGGCATACAAACCGATTGATTCCCATTTTCAGTTTCCCAACAATTTGGTTACATTTATTAATGAAGAGATATTGCAGTAGCTCAAAACTTAGTAGAGACACAGAGAGCAAGGTGGCTCTGCAGTAACCATGTGACCATTGTACTCAGGAGGTTGCAGTTTCGATCCCCATTGACCGTTCACTCTGACTTGAGTTTTTCGTGCCTTCCCCTTTTCATTTTTGCAAATGCAGGGGTGCCTGCTTTCACACCATAATTTCCTTTACCTCATTTCCTTAATATCTTTCAGGTTTTCTTTCAAGCCTGTGTTGTACAGAGAGTTTTGTACAGATAGTGTACATGTTTGTGCATTATAAACGCTGTTTTTAGCACTGAGTAGCATTAAGTGGTTATTGTTACCTCAAATATCTTTCAAAGGAAGAGGACTTCATAAGCTTAACCTCTTGCCAGATATTTTAAGATATACTTATTTGCCAGTAGATGTCCTACATATATGGTATTTTAATCAGAATTGTTGGAACCATTTTTCAGAAAATCAAACATTTTGAAAAATGTTTCACGTAAATGATAATTTAAGGTGATATAGTTTTCTAAAAACCTTTATATGCTAGCTAGTTTGGAAGATACTCAACTTAAATACTAAGTTTGGCATTTATCTGATCTTTCATTTTTGAGTCAACCTCCTCATATGTCGGTCTGACGATTTCATTGTTTAGCCATTGGTCTACTGATCCAAAGGTCACAGGTCCAAACATGACATAGACTGACTGTTTTTAAGTGCACTTAAAAGCCTTAGTTCCATACTATTAGGTTTACTGAAATATAGAGGAACTCCAGCTGTCTGAAATACTAACACACTGGCAGCATTCATATGATCATGGACACTTTAAACAGTGTTAACAAACAAACATATAACTCATACAACATATTTTCAAACATACTCTATTTGGTGAGATGTAGGGAATGTAAAAGCACTAACACTACTGAAAGATCTGCAAACTGTACTTTGTAGAAGTCAGTATATTTATATAGACATGACACACAAGAAAATGGTGACAATAACTTCAGGATTTAACCATCTCCCTCCTCCACTTCTTTTTCTAATTTTTGTATGCACACAGACACACACAGAGGTAATACTTAGAAAAGAAAATATTTCAATGTGTAAGGACTATGATACAATGAAGCACAAAATTAATATAATTTTGGGTCAAACTAATACTCAATACTCCATTTATTGCTAGTATTTACCTAGAATGCTGGTTTGGTGGACTCATTGGAGGCAACAGGTGTGTCTCTGTCGGTATCTTGATGAACTTGAAGTTTGGGTTTTCATCAGAGGCTAGGTCGGAATTAAACAATTTTCTTTCATATTTCTTTATGAAATAAATGGAGCATTGAGTATTAGTTCAACTCAAAATTATATTAAGAAAATATTACTTATTTCCATTGTTATTGCAGCACAACTGTCCTACAAACTCTAATAGATGCTACTCCAAGAAGATGGAGCTAATGTCTGATACAGTCCAGACCCAGAAAGAGAGGAACTAACACAAAATTCTCAAAATTATGAACTCCTTCAATGAACTGAAGTAATACAACAATAATTGAGATACATTACAAGCACAATGTTAGTACCTGCATTTTTTAAAATATAAAACCTGCAAATGTGTTTCAGTAAAAATGTGTCTTCATCAGGTACAGTAATTCTGTTAATGATAACTTAGACAATATGCCTGATAATTAGACTTTTGACTGGCGCACCCCCTAGTGCAATGTCGTTAGAAAAAATGAGCATTTACCATTTTTGGATCTAAAAATAATCAGAATTAAAAATAGAATAAACCTTGGCATTTACAGAAAACCAACACAGACAGACAACTACATAAAGGCTAATAGCAACAACCCGATAGTTTAACACACAGATTGGGCAACATCCCTCTCACAGCAGAAGAATACAAAACAGAATACAAAAAAATAATTTAAACAGCACAAAAAATGATTTTCCCAATTCATTAGTAGACAAAAAAGTGAACTTAGCAAAACAGAAGAAGCTACTAAAGGAAACCGTAACCCTCTCAGCTACAGAAACTAATATGACCTTCAAAAAATTCACTTACCACCCATGGGCCTTTGATAAATCCAAAAAGGTCTTTAAAAAACAAAACATTCAACCATTACTCCTTAAAAAAACCTTATATCCTCAAACATCAAAGAAGCCATTCCATCTAACAAAGAATCTGGTATATACCAAATTGAATGCTGTGACTGTAGTCAAATTTATATTGGAAAAACCAAAAGAAATTTAGAAATAATTTATATTGGAAAAACCAAACGAAATTTAGAAATAAGAGCAAAGGAACACTTTAGGAACATAAAATACCAACAATTAAAACAATCAGCAGTTGCCACGCATATTTTGGGAGAAAGAAAAAAACAGCATAAATTCATAGTCAAAATAACTTAGACACACAACAGAAAAACAAGAACTGTCCTCATCGGAACAAATTTTCATTTCAAAAAATTATTAACAAAGTATTCAATTTCAACATCCCCCAAAAAGATTTGTTCAGCAAGTTCTTCAAACCCACTCTAGTCTCAACAGCTTCACGACAATAGATAGAAAATTGGCTGTTATTATTCCCCATCATCAACCACATCCTTGTCATCATTATTGCAATAAATAACAATCATTATCATCATCAGCAGCTTAGTATGCACTATTTTCATTACAGTATCGCTAGTTTATAATAATAAATGGAAAATGTGTTGGCAACGTTTCCCTGTATTTACGTATTAAGCTTACAATACAGTATTCCCATTACAGTATCATAGTTTATAATAATAAATAGAAAATGTGTTGGCAATGTTTCTCTGTATTCACATATTTCAGAGCTCTGTAGTTGGCAACAACTTGTTTCCGTGAGGGCATTCCGTACCAACAAACTCTACGCTGTTAGAGTGCACCTTTATCTTACAATGAACTATGTTCACATTTCTGCCAGGTTCCATCATAGGAAACAAATATGTCTATCACATGCTGTGTTGCAAGCTCAGGATTTAATTCTATATGTGTTTGTCTCACTGACTTTCTAGCCAAGCCCATTTCCTCTTCATGAATAACTTTGCTTTCACTCACCATACACTGCAAGTAGCAATTAAAACTTGATGAGCTGAGACAAGGCATTACAACTGACGTACAAAATTGCTCTATAGCAAAATATCCTTTATCCATTTCTACAAAAGATTCTACCATTCGCTTGTTTGTATCATATGATCCCCATGAATTTTCACAGCTTGCCACTCTGTCACTAGTGCAGGTTTTGACATAGTCCATTAAATTTTCAACGGTAGTTTGTAAACCTTCTGCCCACATTCATTAAAATTCAAAAGTTTGAAAATACCATTCCATTTGCCAGTACGTACCATCTTGTAATCTCTAGAATCCAGCTGTAATGAAGACTTTCTGCTGCATGGAGAGGAAGAATCTGTAGCTGCTAAAAAAATCTTGAATTCACTTGCTGTAGACCTCACCTGAATGTTTTCTGGTGTAGAGGGTGGAGAATCACTCACATGTTTGCACAAGTTCACTATTCACGACCACTGAGGCACTTTCTTTTAGAACAAGTCGTGCTAAGCTTCGCATTCTGGCAGCCAGTATTCGTTTACTATGTATTTTTGTTTTTAAAACTCGTCTGTTAGCCATGTATTAATTTGTGGCCATGTGCAACCGTATGTAAAAAGTTCAAACTAAATAAATTGAGCTAACCTTATTTAGTTC
The DNA here is from genome assembly GCA_030765055.1 of Mantis religiosa. Taxonomy (NCBI): domain Eukaryota; kingdom Metazoa; phylum Arthropoda; class Insecta; order Mantodea; family Mantidae; genus Mantis; species Mantis religiosa. Next base: position 431,224,835 of record CM060950.1, read on the forward strand.
GCTAACCACTAATCGGTTAAAACGCTACTCCGACTTAATAAAAGCCCAAGTTCACTTGCTGTAGACCTCACCTGAATGTTTTCTGGTGTAGAGGGTGGAGAGCACAAGTTCACTATTCACGACCACTGAGGCACTTTCTTTTAGAACAAGTCGTGCTAAGCTTCGCATTCTGGCAGCCAGTATTCGTTTACTATGTATTTTTGTTTTTAAAACTCGTCTGTTAGCCATGTATTAATTTGTGGCCATGTGCAACCGTATGTAAAAAGTTCAAACTAAATAAATTGAGCTGACCTATATTTAGTTCGCTAACCACTAATCGGTTAAAACGCTACTCCGACTTAATAAAAGCCGAAGTTTACTTGCTGTAGACCTCACCTGAATGTTTTCTGGTGTAGAGGGTGGAGAATCACTCACATGTTTGCACAAGTTCACTATTCACGACCACTGAGGCACTTTCTTTTAGAACAAGTCGTGATAAGCTTCGCATTCTGGCAGCCAGTATTCGTTTACTATGTATTTTTGTTTTTAAAACTCGTCTGTTAGCCATGTATTAATTTGTGGCCATGTGCAACCGTATGTAAAAAGTTCAAACTAAGTAAATTGAGCTAACCTATATTTAGTTCGCTAACCACTAATCGGTTAAAACGCTACTCCGACTTAATAAAAGCCCTAAATTACAAACCAAAATGTCTTGTTACATTACTGAGAAACTCTAAATAACACACAACGAAAACCTCAGAAGGTTCGAAACCTACATCAGTTTATGACAGTGTTTATTGCGGGGATTAGCCTCACTCAGTAGACCGATCCTCTTCAAAAATTACATACAACAAATGTGAATAATATAGTTGGTGCAATTGTTTTTGACACACACATATATATAAAATCATAGACTTTAATATCTAATATTTACTACGATTTTGGATGTCATTAGCCAAAATATTAAACTTGCATTAAGTAAGACGATAAAAAATTCTTAAAATATAACATTTATAAATTGATAAATTAGTAGCTCTATATCTTGCTTCCTTTTTTTGTCAATTTGTCGACTTTTTAAAAACAAAAAAGTTAAATAACACTGTGCTGCCATCTGGGGAAATTTCAGAAAGTTACCCTTAATTCTGCTCACCTCCGTGGTGGGGATTGAAGTAGCACAGGGCATCTTTCGATACCAGATGATACCAGATAAGCGAACTAAACAACATTCCGTCGGTAATGCAGTGGGCTTCTATTTTGACCGAGCTATGGTACATCCGCCTTCACCACCCTTCCCAGACGTGATCAACAACTGATTGAATACATCTTTTGAAGCCTAATCTCGTGCACTAATGAATAATTTACGGTACAATTCATTTATCACATATTAGCATAATACGCACTAAATATGCTGAGTAAATGTGCGTCAATCACGGATTAATAAAAGATTCTCAACTCCGTGTTACAAACTGAAGACGCGCCCTAATGATTGCTCACTTTTTGTGTAGATGTCACCCTCTTACTACATACCGTTTTACAAATAAACAAACTAGATGCTGCCAACATTAGAATAAGTAAGATCTTGAAAAAGTTGAAACACGATATTTTGCTCTCTGATTTCTCTATTAAATCTCCGATGTAACAATCAAAACAATCTTCTGTCATCATATAAACAACTAAGTATATTACGAATCATAAAATAACGTATTGGATATTTGTGAGAGTACAGGGAGTTGTGCATTAGTAAAATACTAAAGCAAGTGTTCCGAGATTTAAATACTCGGAGCTGTTATCTAATTAACATGAGTTTAAAAGGCAGAACTCTCACATACGAGGAAGCTGAACATATCATCCAAAATGTTGAAGTCACCATCATAGATGTTAGAGGTGGAACGGAAATAACTTCAGAAGGATGTATTCCAGGAAGTGTAAGTGTTCCTCTAACTCAACTTTCGCCGCTTTACAAAGACTACCCGGCGAAGAGTTCAAAACACGATATGGAGTTCAAAGACCAGACAAAACGGCCAACATCATGTTCATATGTAGCGCTGGTGGACGGAGTAAACGATCCATGGAAATGGCATTACAGTTTGGTTTTGAAAACTCCTGCAATTATATGGGTGGCTTTCGAGACTGGAAGAGGCATCAAGACAAATAATGGACTTGGTTTGCTTGTATGTTTGGAGGAAAATATGGATGCATTTTACCTTAATAGCGGCTTACCTCTTGGTTTAATAGTTTGTGGTTATAACACTTGATCAATAGACTTTAATAACTTTGTAAACAATTAACCGTTATTAAAAAAACCTTGTAAATTATAAGTCTTAAGTTATCACAAAGAACAAATGAAAATGCTTATGTATATCTGCAAAAAAAAAAAAAAAAACATCACAAATAGCATAGTCTGAAATTCTTTCTCGTGAATGCAGTTGTGGCTTCTATGATATTACATGCAGGCTGCTATTTAAGTAGACATTCAATGCTGAGATTAAGTAAATAGTAATTGTAATGTCAGTGTAAGTGTTTCATTATAACTATCCAACTAACAAACTTGCGAGCTAAGAAAGCGAAATATAAAACAAAGGAAACACCAAAACACCAACGAAAATAAAAATAAAATTATTGCTTCATCTGGTGTGATATAACATTAACCCGGGGAAACCTAAAATTGTCCCAGACTCCCTTAGTACCATCATAACCTCAATGATCTCATGTAATTAACAAGATATCCCCTCTTCCGTCCTATAACTTGTGATATTTAAACAAACAACCATCTTCCCACCTGGCGGTGCATGGTAAGCCAAAGTTGACAAACATGAACCTTTTGCCAAACATCAGTATCTAATGTTGGGGGCGGGGCGGGAGTTGCAGTGTTTGGCCAAGGTTACGTAATCAGTAACAACCCATCGCAAAGTTAGTACCATCATCTGGCGTAGCATGGTTAGACAAAAGTTGGCGAACATGGACCTTTTTTCAGATGTTATATTGAATGTTTGGGGGGGGAGGTTGCAGTGGTTGGCTGAGATTACGTAATCATTAAGATTCGGACGCTAGCTAAGTTCCATTACCTGACGTTGCATGGCAAGACAAAAGTTGACAAACATGGACCTTTCGTCAGATGTTATATATTCAATGTTTGGGGGGGGGGTTGTCGTGGTTGGCTAAGATTACATAATCAGTAAGATTCGGACTCTAGCTAAGTTCCATTACCTGACGTTGCATTGCAAGACAGTTGTTGACAAACATGGACATTTTGTCGGATGTTATATTCAAAGTATGGGCCGGGATGGGGGGCTGCAGTGTTTGGCTGAGGTTACGTAATCAGTAACAATGCATCGCTACGTTAGTACCATCACCTGGCGTTGCATGGCAAGACAAAAGTTGACAAACATGAACCTTTTGTCAGGTGTTATATCCAATGTTTTGGGGGGGGGGGTTTGCAGTGTTTGGCTGAGGTTACGTAAACAGTAACAATACATTGCTAGCTTAGTACCATCACCTGACGTTGCATGGCATGACAAACGTTGACAAACATGAATATTTTGTCGGATGTTATATTCAATGTTTGGGCGGGGGGGGGTTGCAATGTTTGGCTGAGGTTACGTAATCAATAACAATGCGTCGCTAGGTTAGTACCATCACTTGGCGTTGCATAGCAAGACAAAGGTTGACAATCATGACTTCGTTTTAATTGTGAATACCCAAAGTTTGGAGTGCAGACAGTACTAGATGATGATGATGAGTATAAGGGCGCTCAACTGCAGAGGTCATCAGCGCCCTTTTTAAAACAAACCGGTCATGGCAACAGCCAGATATAAATTCCTCTAAAACACTATGAATATGTCAATAGACTTACAAAACATACATACGCGTTAAAAAATATAAAAACAATAGAAATATAATCTAAAACGCCATAAATTCTATTCGCTAAATCCTCAAAATCTAATCTAGAAAAGAATCTAAAAACCTTCTCCACTACTGCGTTATCGTCCGCTAGCATTTCTGCAAAGCTGACCGGCAGCTGCAGAGATGTCCTAAGATCTGCTAGGTGAAAACACTCTAGCAGCACGTGTCGTACAGACAACGCTTCATTGCAAAATGGACACAGTGGAGAAGGCTCCTTTTTAAAAAGAAAACTATGAGTAAAACAGCAGTGCCCAATTCGCAACCAAGCCAAACTCACCTCCTCACGACGGGATTACCGACAGGAGGTAACCCAGGGAATCGGAAGTTCTTTGACAGATCTAAGTTTATTATTGGGGAGAGCGGACCACTCTTCCTGCCAGCAGGTTTGCACAGCTCCCGCAATACGGAACTAAAGTCTTCCGATGTCACAGACGGTACTCGAACCCTGGGCTTCATGGTAGCCGTCTTGGCTGCTGAATCCGCCATTTCATTCCCCGCAAGCCTACGTGACCAGGGATCCATGCACACACCACGTTAACGCCAGAAGCGTGTAAAACGTGGAGTGCATCCTGTATACGCTGCACAATAGGGTGGTAGTTGTACAGCTGCCGTAGGCTTTGAAGTGCACTGAGGGAATCACTCAGGATTAAGCAGTTCCCCAACTTTCGTCGACGTACGTGTAAAATGGCCCGGTATATTGCATAAAGCTCTGCAGTAAAAATGGAAGTGTTAGTGTGGAATCCAGATATATACGGTTCGGTTCCACACACGTAAGCACAACCAACACCATTTGAGTTCTTGGAGCCATCAGTGTAACTTACAAAATGGTCCTCATATCGCGATAAAAATTCTAAAAAGCATGTGTGGATACTAGACATGGTAGATTTATCATATTTAGTCATGCTCAGATCAACCAGGGACGCTATGCACAACCAAGGAGGGTATGTCCTCTCCCCCCTAGGATACATCTTGGGCATTTCAGTATCAAGATGTCTAAGGAGCTCCCGGAAACGAAAACCAGGTGGCTTAGGTTTAATAGAAGTGTTCCTATAACGCACGTCCATGAAGGTGTTAAAGAATGACGTAAACGATGGATGTGTGGGCATGCAATTAATTCCACAGACATAATTGGCTAATAACATGTTGCGCCCGTACTGCAGAGGAGGTTCTGCAGACTCAGCATACAGGCTTATAACTTGGCTCGTTGGAAATGTCCCAACTGCTATACGTATGCCACAATTATGGACAGTGTCTAATCTCTTCAGCACAGATGGTCGTGCTGAGCCATAAACGATACTACCATAATCTAATTTGGAACGGATGAGTGCGCGATAAAGTCGCAATAACATTGTACGATCCGCTCCCCACGATTTTCCACTTAGTACCCGTAAGATATTTAAAGATCGGTCACATCGTGCTTTCAGTTGGGCTATATGCGACGTCCAACTAAGTTTTCTATCAAATATCAATCCAAGGAACCTCGTGTCGTCAGCAAAAGGTAGTAGATCAGCGCCTAGCCGGAGCCTTGGAGGTAGTCGACTTTGCTGACGCCAGAAGTTAACACAGGTGGTTTCCTCAGCGGAGAATCGGAAGACGGCGCTCTAAAAATGGAGTGCGCTGAGATGTGCAGTAGATGGCAAAGTCGTCTACAAATAGGCATGACGAGACCCCCGGAGGTACACATTTCGAGATAGAATTAATCGCATTAGCAAATAACGTAATACTTAGTACCGATCCCTGTGGTACACCGTTCTCTTGAACGAAAAGGTTGGAAAGAACCGAGCCAAACCTTACTCGGAATACGCGGTCTTTCAAGAATTCCTGAAGGAAGAGTGGTAGGCGTCCACGTATATTCCAGGTATGCATAATACGTAGCAACCCTGCCCGCCAACACGTATCATAAGCCGTTTCGAGGTCAAAAAGTATTCCGACTGTTTGACAGTTTTTAAGAAATCCGTTCATAATCTGTGTCACCATGGACACAAGATGATCCACTGTTGAACGGCGTGGTCGAAAACCGCACTGGATGTTTTTCAGTAGGTTGTGCGTTTCCAGTCACCATAGCAACCGCCCATTTATCATGCGTTCCATCACCTTGCATATGCAACTGGTGAGAGAAATAGGACGGTAGCTAGAAGGGAGGTGACGGTCCTTGCCAGCTTTCTAGATAGGTATAACGGTGGCTTCTCGCCACTTGTCAGCAAACGTGGCATCAACCTAAACACGGTTATAGACCTCGAGCAGGAATGCCTTACCTTCAGGTGAGAGATGTTGTAACATTTGAACGTGGATTCCGTCCGGTCCTGGTGCTGTCAGTCGCGATGACGAAAGAGCGTGTTCTAACTCTGCCAAGGTGAAGAGGCGGTTATAATCTTCAAGGTTTCTGGAACTAAACACGAAACCTTGAAATTCTACCTGAGTCTTAATTGAGATAAACTCAGGAGCACAATTGCTTGAGCTAGACACCTGAGCGAAAGCACAGCCGAAGGTGTTAACCACAACAAACGGATCAACAACAATTCCTGCAGTTGTTTTCAGACCAGTGCTTGGCAGGTGGGTTGATTTTCCGGCCACACGCCTTAACCTATCCCATACAACAGATGAAGGTGTACATCTGTTAAAAGATGATACAAAGTTGTTCCATGAGGTCTTTTTGCTATCCTTAATTATTTGCCTAGACTTTGCACGCGCTTTCTTGTACTCAATTAGACTACTTAGGGTATGGTGTCGTTGGAATGCCCTCAAGCACGTCTACGAGCACAAATAGCATTCCGGCAGTCGTTGTTCCACCATGAGACTGGAAATCGACCGTATTGGGTAACCGAACGTGGAATAGACGGTTCTGCAGCGGAAAGAATTTTCTCTGTGAGATGATCAACTAAATCATTCACAGAATCGTGCTCGTTGTATTCAAAGAAAGCCAACTGGGTGTAGAGGTTCCAGTTGGCACGATCAAAGCACCATCTAGGGATACGTGAGGGAGACACATCTTGTGCTAAGAGACTAAGAAGACATGGAAAGTGGTCGCTGGAATGTAAATCAGAGATGGCATTCCACTGTACGGAAACTGCTAACTGGGATGTACACACTGCCAAACCGATGTGCGAATAGGTGTTAAACGCGTCTGAGAGGAACGTTGGCTCTCCGGTGTTCAGGAGAACCAAGTTATTGCTCTCCAGGAATTTTGCAATGAGGTTGCCTCTCGTTAAGCAAACCCATAAGAGACGATTGCCTAAACGCAGTTAAAAGTTGATCACGGTAAAGCTTACAACCTGGTGCACCATTGCCAAATGCAGGTTAGCTGGCAGCACGCTGGCAGTGATTATCTGGAAGGCGCTCGGTGCCGTTGAGCGCATCGCTCGTTTCAAATGTAATGGTTGAGAAGGCTACCGAACACACCCTGAAGTTCATCGATTCGTGGTCGTCAGTGATTGCTCGTTTGTTTTTCGCATAGCCACATACAGTTTAATACATGGATTAATACCAGATTCTCAACTCCGTGGTAAAGTTTGAAGCCGTATAGGGCGCTCTTTCCTAAACCTTTAGACCCTGGCGACCTTGGGAACTACAGCCGGTAAGGCCGGTAATGTAGTAAGCTTCTATTGCGACCGAACTATGGTGCATTCGCTTCCCCTTCACTTCGGCTCCCGTTTTCACTGACTGATAGAATCCAACTTCTCTCGAAATCACATCTCGCCACACGTGAATAGCTTACGCGCATTTCAGCTATCGCATATTAGCATAATACGCGTCAAATACGCTGAGGAAATATGCGGTAAACTAATCATCAGTGTGCGAGATGTGACTTCGAAATAAGTTGTCCAATTTGTGAAAAAAAATTATCAAGAATCCACTTGAACTTTTCCTGTTAAATATGAATAATTGACTTCCACAAAGCATTATATCTTTATTCCTGCTGTAAATTGATAATTTGGCTTTAAAAACAATTAAAATTTTAAAAACGAGAGAGTGAGATCACTTAAGATGCTGTTGAGATTATACAAGACATCTGTATCCCCTTTCCCTCAAGCTTCTTAGTGTAATACTTAAAATAAAGATAACTTAACACTAAAATAATGATTCTGTAGATACAGGAAAACAGGTAAGGATACCATAATGTTATGTGTAATCCAATTTCCTTGTACACAGAATGTTGAAAAATTCCCTAGAATAACAGTGAGAAAAAAAGAACCCTAAAGAAATATGTATATAATTTTGAAATGATAACAACAATTATGTACAAAAAAAGCACTATTACTTTAAAATGACAACAAAGCAGCTCTGTTAATGGTTATATTTAATAATAATTTTAAAAGCTCAATAGTACATACATAATTTTCAGAACAAGTATACTAAAGTATATTCAGAGAAAAAACTGAAATTTGTGATCGATTCATATGAGATTAATAATGTCAAATTAGTACAGAACTCAGTATTACCAACTGGTAACATACATTTCATAAATGGCACTATTTTATATACTTCTAATCACTTTGGTTGAATTAACATCCACAAGTGCAGAATAAATTATGAAGAATAATAATTACATTAAAGCTGTATCATTCATTTAAAATTGTCCTTAGCTTAACTCTGTCTTCACAACACAAGAATATTACAGCGTTGAATTTTTAAATGCTTCAATGGCATGCATATGCACAGTAATGAATGCTGAAGAAGAAAATGTGCAGTTTTAAAAATAAAATTTAATGCACAGTATATCTTCCAATAAGAGATTATTTCATGTAGTTCTCTGACTGTGAAGTATAATTTGCTTAATGTACAGAGCAATTTTTTGGATAAATGGCTTGCTTTAACTTGATAAGACTTTAAGCAATGTACTTTATGACTAAGATGGCAAATGGAGCCCTCTGCATAGTGTAAACTTCTCAGTACATGGCATACAACTGAATGTGTGTCAAATAAATAGCTCAATGAAAGATTACACTATGAACTATTAATGCTGTTTGTAGTTTTAGTTAAGAAGTGAAAGTGATGGAACTGTGTGTTTGAGTAGTTAATAGAAAATAATTTAGTAATGTAATTTATTTGCTCACACATCTAACCATTATTTCTTTTGACAGTCCATAATTCCCTTATGTATTCACTACAAAGAAACAAGTGCATTATATAGCAAAATAATGTGCAGTTTTATCTACTTTTCAAAATTATTATGTGGCTTCGCATCACTGCATGTAACGAATGGCTCATATATTAGGTTAAACATCTTTTTCCCATGCCAAAGATTGAGATTTTCATTCCAACTTAGAACAATGAGAGGATGTTTAACAGTGTAGTTTCATGTCACATGTAACATTTCTGTGGGTCACGCAAGTAACGTTATATCACCCTTACAGAAATTGTGTACCAATATTACTCATAAATGGTGGCGAGAACAGATGTACCACAGAATGTACCACAGATGTACCACAGAATACATAAATGCTGTGCAAATATCACTTTAACTTGTTATTTTTCTGAACCGATTTGTCTGTGTGTGTTAACAAGGAAGAGGATTTATAACCTATTATTTATTGTGAAGCTTTACTAATTTGAGATCAAGCCACACCGTGTTTAGGTCCTAGCTAGCTGACATTGTGCATGTTTGAAGAATAACTGGAATAATAGAAATAAAATTAAAAGTGGCATATAATGATGTTGACACAATGACATTTTAATCATTTCTTGCAATGCACAATTACACCTAAAAACTTGTAAAGCTTTTTCAAATAAATTCTAATCCCATCAGATCTCTTCAAAGATGGTTATTCAGGTAAATAATTAAGTGTAGTGTGTACAATAATACGGCATAGTGACTACTGCATTAAACAATATAGAACAAATTAAGTTTATGGAATCTCAGATCATACTTTTAATTGCTGTTGAAAGCTGGAACATTCTCGATCAATGATGTAGATATACACTGATGAGTAAGGTTAAGAGAACTTAATTCTTCAAAATACTTATCATTGCAATTTAAGGAAAAAGTTTATAAAATTCATATCAAGCATCTCGCCCAAATATTTTAATTTAAGCCACCTAGATTATACGTAAACACAGATGATGCTAATTTTGGTATATCTGAAAATTCACAGCTATTTTTTCAGTAATTTTAACTTGGACTTGTATATGACATATATTTTAAATTTAAAACTACAAGTACAAACACAAAAACTAATACACCAAATCAACTGTCTAAAATAACCTCACTTTTCACTTTTCTTTGTTGGCCACAGTATTCCTCAAACGTTTTGTTAAATTTTCCACTGATATGAAATGAAACTCAAACTTTCAGAAATATTTGATATGCCACATTAAATTGCTGTATACGCTGCAAAGAATGCTTTGTGTTACATTACTTAAGTTCCTGAAGATCATTGCACATCACCAAAACAAGAAACATACACAATATCCAATAATCCTGCACTCTGATCTCTGCCATTGTATTCCTGGTAGCCTGAGATGATGGATGACCCCTGAAAGACAAAAAACAGAAAATCCCATTATTGCAGTAATAAAGTAACAAGGTTAATGAAACTAATGCTTTTGTATGTAAAACAACACACTTTTTCCATTATAAGGTGCTACATTAATCTAGAGAGTTTAAATATGCATGAATATGTATTAAGGCACATTTCAGGTTATGTCATTAACTGTCGTTATTTAGCTACATGCTAAATCTTACTTACCAATAGGTCTTTGTGTAAATCTATTCTCGTTCTTCCTGCTGCCCATATGTCCTCGTAGTTCTTTCAAATTTTTACAAATTCACAAATCGATGAAAATTGTATTCAGAACTTAATTTGGCTTGGCCTCCTTGCCGTTAAAGCTTTAATTCAAATATTTACAGGTTAGCCAATGTAGTGTCTTATTCATATTGTACATTGTGCTCAAATAAGGTCGATAATAGGCCAATAATATTACGAAAATTAATTCATAAGTAGTAAAATAATAAAATAGCTATTAAATTTTGAACTAAGCAGAATTTATTTTATATAACAGTAAGTATGCAACACGGCAGGCAAAATAATTATATTGGCGGCATTGAATCCAGCGCATGCAGTACTCCACCAGGTGACTCGTGGTTTCCTATCTGAGTTAACACGCCCTGCGTCGCAGCGACAAACAATTCATGAAATCAAGCTTCAGTGAAACTTAAGCTTGGCAGGGCCAGTCTAATGAGGAACGGTTTAAGCATGCACCGCCCTTCCAAAAATTATCAAATTCTATCCTAGTACTATCTGAACAAGTTCGATTGTTAAACATCATGCCTGTGCTACACCCTTATGGAATATTTATATACCTATTCAAAGGTATGATAGACGTACACAGGATGGCCAGGGCGCTAATATTCCTCAGTTTTTTATTATTACAGCGCTGTTTGAAACGCCGGTGCAAAAGCATGTAATATTAAACAAAACTAAAGCAAACCTTTTTGTAATTTTGATTTGCAAAATGCAATACTTTACAGAAAGTTATACACCAGGTTTGTAATGACTTGTAGTGCCATCTGTGAAATGTAGCTTCACTTGGACAGCAGATCGACACACAAAATTGTCATAGGACCTCTTTGTTAAAACCCCAGAATGTAAATTCTCTGGTTGGTGCTCTATGACTAAGTTAAGGGCATATATACCGTTTAATAGATATTTAGCTACCGCATCACACTGCAATCATGTAATTATTGTGACCTTTACTCGCTCAAAGAAGTTAAATATTTTCGTTCTTCCTGCTGCCATATGACCTCGCAGTTCTTTCAAATTTTTACATTTTCACAAATCGTTGAAATTTGTATTCAGAACTTAATTTGGCTTGGCCTCCATGCCGTCAAAGCTTTAATTCAAATATTTACAGGTTAGCCAATGTAGTGTCTTATTCATATCGTACATTGAGCTCAAATAAGGTCGATAATAGGCCAATAATATTACAAAAATTACTTCATAAGTAGTAAAATAATACAACAGCTATTAAATTTTGAACTAAGTAGAAGTTATTTTATATATTAGTTAGTATGCAATACGGCAGCCAAAATAATTATATTGGCGGCATTGAATCCGGCGCATGCAGCGCTCAAAATGTACCTTTAGACCCCGGGTGTTTCGCGAACCTTAATGCGGCTTCTGTATTCCTATCTGAGTGTAACCATGTTGGATTCAAACAGTTGCTGAACGCGGCAGGGGCGGGTGGAGCGCGACGCATGTATCATAGCTCGGTCGAAATAGAAGCTCACTGCATTACCGACGACATGTTGGTTACTTCACTTATCTGGCATCGAAAGCTTCATGAGGAGCGCCCTATGCGTCTTCAATTTTCACCACGGAGTTAAGACTCTGGTATTAAGTTCGGCTCATCGGCTCTTCCCTACCTCAGTAGCTGGTCAGCACCCACTGAAGATGGTCTAAACTATACCGAAAAGCGCTTATGGAGACATGGAGAACATCTTATCTGAGTGAGTAATCTCAAAAACTGCTTGACAACTACTCATGTTCTATATAAAATATATCTCACTTTTAACAACTTGACAATGTCTTATTTAAAAAAAAAGCCTACTGTTTTATAGTAGTTCCATCGGTTCTTTTATTTTCTATTACGTCTTTGTAGTGAGACGACAAGTCTAACAAAGTATATCTGGCTGGCACAGTTTTTTTTTTTTTTTTTTGAAAATTTTACGGAGTGGACGACTCGACTGGGGGATGGAACACCTGAAGAGCCCGACTAGCTAGGACTGGAGTCCTAGCGAGAAGAAGGGAGCTCGGGCCTGCGTGAACTTCAAGGAGCCAGCAAGCGACAAGCGAAGAAGCACGCACTGCCCTACTCTTGCGCCAGCCTGCTGCAGCCAGCCAGCCACCCAGCGCGGAGCTCTGCAGTGACCGCACTGCCGGCAGTTGCCGCAGGGGAGCGCTCCAGCGCACTCAAGCGGCAATCCTCTGCACTAGGGCAGAGTAGCACGGCCACAGCCAACAGTCTTTGACTGGCTTCTGGCGCCCACGGGTCCGGCCCTCTGCTACTCGCGCTTGTGAGCACCCTTTGCAGAAGTCTTTCCTCCTACTCTACTCTTCTTTCCTCTGAACTGTCAGGCTTGCTTACCTTCCTTCTTACACCAACCCACTGCCCACTATGGGCAAGGTTGGCAAGACCATCGTGCGCAAGACCATCGTGAGCTCACCTCGGGGAGTGGCACCGCTGGGCCGCATAGTGGCCAGGAATCTCCTGGGAGAGGTCGGTGGTGCCGCACCCGCGACCGCGCCTGAAACTTTAGAAACTACCACGCCCTCACCCCCCTCCACTCCCCCTGGAAATCTATCATGTTCGTCATCCAATTCCTCACTGCAGGAATCGGAACCACAGGCCGCATCCTCACGACTTTCTTCCCCGGAGACTCCCCACTCATGCGACTCTGTCCCTGAGCCGTCCACCTCTCCACGGCCGCCAACTCCTTTTCCGAGGCCTACCACTCCCGCCGAGGAACCCCTTTCTGCCCAACCACGTGGTACATCACTGCCACCTGCTGACCGAACCACCACGGCACCTTCAACCTCTGTAAATCCCCCTGTTGATAATCAAGCATCCTCAGCCCACGCTGCCCCCCCGGCGCAGCAACCTCGGCCCCTGATCCAGGCCCATGAAGCTGCAACGCCATCGCCCCCCTCAAGTATCCCGCCACTGCTCCCTCCCGGAGCCCCCGCTAGCTCTCATCTACCCCCTCCCCTCCTGCCTTCTGCAATCCCCCCAGCTGATGATCAAACTGCCTCAGCACGTGCTGCCACCCCGGTGCAGCAACCTCGGCCCCTGGTCCAGGCCCAGGAAGCTGCAACGTCGTCGTCCCATTCTAGTATCCCGCCACTGCTCCCCCCCCCGAGCCCCCGCCAGCTCTCATTCTCCCCCTCCCCTCCTGCCTCAACCGTTGACTTACGCCCAAGCCGCCGCCCAGAGTGCGCCATTGTATGTTCACAGGGGTCAACCTGCGTTCTCCAACCTGATAACATACTTTGACACACACTGCTCTCCCTCGGAGTATCATCTCATCCTGGCTCCCGTATCCGGGGACATGATGGTGCGTACCTCTACCGCGAGGGACTACACAACAATGTGTCGTCTTCTCCGGGAGAGGGGCATTGCCTTTTCCCTGGCACGGAGGCTTGACGATCAGTCCTACAGACTGGTCGTCAAGAACCTCTACCTTGATCAGGTGCAGGACCTGTTCAAGGCGGAGCTCGAAAGAGCTGGGGTGAGAGCGACGAGGGTGCAACAGATGCGACAGTTCACACACGGACGCCCACTCCTGCCTATGTACCTCATAGAAGTGACCACCCCTGAAGAACGACTCAAAGTCCTCGCCTTGAAAACCCTGTGCCACCACCGGATCCGGGTCGAGGACTACAGGCCTCCAGCCCAACTACAACAATGCGGCAAATGCCAAAGACTTGGGCACTCCGAGCATGGCTGCACCGCTCCCACCCTGGTGTGCTCCAAGTGCACACAACATCACGAGTCCCGCACCTGCTCAGTCCCCCCTGAAAACCGAACCTGCGCGCTGTGCCGGGGCAGAGGCCACGGGGCGCTTTGGAAATCTTGTCCCATATACCAGGAGCAACTGTCCCGGCTACGTGCTGGGTCCTCCGCGAGCCGGGCAAGGCAGCACACCGAGACAGGCATCCACGATGCACGTGCCCCCTCCCCCCTAGCCCAGCCACATGCCTCAGAGCGGCAACAACCACAACCACGACCCTACGCGGGTCATGACTTACCCAGTGTCCCCACCGGTCGCTCCAGCCACCCCAATCCGGCACCCAGGGTTCCCACCGGTCGCTCCAGCAACCCCAATCCGGCACCGCCCCACCCCCACACCCCCACGACCACACGACCACAATATGCACCACGGTACCACAACCAAGTACCACCTCCACCACCCCAAGTATCTCACAACAACCATCCAGGCCGCATGACCTGGACCCAGGCACGCCGAGACCTGATCAACATTGTCTTCAGGCTCTTTACAGAACCTGAGAACACCTCGTCCATCCTTAGGGTGTATTCGACCTTCCTCGCCCTATTCTCAGACCCGGACAACAACTTCACACACCCCTGACGGACCCAACTCACTTCAAAGTAATGACCTGGAATGCAAACGGCATTTATCGACGAAAAGCCGAGCTAACTGACTTCGCGACGACCCATGACGTCGACATTATATTGATTCAGGAAACTAGACTCTCCGCAACAACCAGGCTTAACATTCCAGGGTACATGACCTACCGTAATGACCGTAACAGACAGGGAGGAGGAACCGCCATCATCATCAAAACAACAATCAAACACGAACAAGCCGCGCTCCCCCTACTCACTAGACTCGAAGCCACCGGAGTGTTTGTCATCGTGAACCAAGCCCGCCTCCTAGTCACATCCGCCTACAATCCGCCAGGACACCTAAACACAAATGATCTGGATGCTATCCTTGCCCTCAACAGAGAAGTAATTATCGCCGGTGACCTAAATGCCAAGCACCAATTATGGAACTGCCGCTCGTCCAACGTAGCAGGACAAAAACTCCTTCGTCATGAAAACATGTCCACATACATCATCGTCCCTCCAGACGGACCTACCTTTATTCCCAACAACCCGAGATTTCACCCGGACATCCTAGACATCGCGATAACCCGGGGACTCAACCAGCGTGTTACACTGCATCCAATTAACGACCTCTCCTCCGATCACCTGCCCGTCATAATCTCCCTACAAGGCTCACTAGCCCCGCAGCCACAGCCGCCTAAACGGAATTACAACAGGGCTAATTGGCCAGCGTTTCAAGACACGCTTGAATCCACAGTGCAGCTCAATCCCCTAAACACCACCCGCGACCTAAACCAAGCAGTAACGGAGCTCACCACCAGCATCCAATCTGCCATCTCAACAGCAGTCCCTATGACCAAGCCCCCTCCAAAACCCAACAAGCTACCCCCCGACATTAGAACCTTTAATACAGCCCGCAACAAAGCGCGCCGCAAGTGGCAACGCACCAGGCAGCCCGCTGATCTGGAAGCGCTACAGGACCTACAGCTCACGGTACGCCGTTGTACGCGCGACCACATACAAACCCAGTGGCAACACACCCTTGACAATCTTGATTCCAATCACGCCTCCGTCTGGCGCATTTCTAAATACCTTACCAGGGAACGTACGCTAATCCCCCCACTCTGCCATCTCCAACGCACCGCCACGACTGACACCGAAAAAGCCGAACTGCTGGCTGACGTACTCCAAGACACTCTCACACCTTTTACTGCTCCCTCGGACCCCCAATTTATCCTCGAGACCGAGGACATTACTAAAGACTTACACCTTGCACGCACCCACAACAAAATTCGCAAAACCTGCCCCTCCGAAATCAAGTGGATTATCCGGCATCTGCCCACTAGAAAGGCCCCAGGACCGGACGACATCCCAAACATAGTACTCAAGAACCTTCCCCCTAAAGCACTCGAGCGCTTAACGCAAATATTCAATTTCTCTCTCGAGTGCGGACGCTTCCCCGAGCCCTGGAAACACGCAACAGTCCTCCACTTCCCCAAGAAAAATAAAAACCATACGGATCCCCACAACTACCGCCCAATCAGTCTCCTTAATTCACTCAGCAAATTACTTGAAAAAGTGATCCTCAAAAGACTTAATGCCTTCATTCACAGGCACCATATATTAATACCCGAACAATTTGGATTCCGCGCACACCATTCAACCACCCTGCAACTACTACGAAAAACGGAATTAATCACCCGCGGCTTTAACACCAAACACTCCACTGGCGCCGTCCTGCTGGACTTTGAAAGCGCCTTCGACAGAGTATGGCACAGCGGCCTCTTGCGAAAACTCCATAACATACGTATCCCAGACACCATGATCAAACTAATCCCTAACTACCTCCAAAACCGCACATTTGTCTCCTTAGCAAACAACACAAAATCAACAGCACACATAGTCCGAGCCGGGGTCCCCCAGGGGAGCCTCCTCGGCCCAGTACTATTCAACATTTATATCAACGATATCCGCAAAACACCTAACACTCATCTCTTCCTGTATGCTGATGACACCTCTTACGTGTCGCAGGCCCGTGGCATAAACCTTGCCAGAAACCGGCTCCAGACAGCACTGCAGAATCTCCAGCCATGGCTTCGTAACTGGCGACTAAGAGTAAACAGCCGAAAGTCCGAGGCTATAATATTTTCAAAACGACGGGCACACAGATATCCGGCACATGCCCTCCCGCCTCTAAAACTATTCGAAGAAAATATTCCTTGGTCCAATCAGGTAATCTACCTGGGAGTACACATGGACCAAGGTCTCACCTGGAAAACGCACATCAAAACCATCAAACAGAAAGCACAGGGACAACTAAACAGACTCTACCCACTCATCAATCTCCACAATTCGCTAAGCCCAGCCCTAGGACTAACACTCTATAAAACTCTCATCCGGCCCATCATTACTTATGCCTCCCCTGTATGGGGCTATGCTGCACCTACCCACATCAAGTCCCTCCAAACTTTTCAGAACAGAATCCTCCGCATCATTGCCAAAGTGCCACGGTTTGCCCCTGCTGGCCAATTACACGAAGAACTCCGAATGCACACAATAGAAGAATTCATCAAGCGACTTGCCTCCGACTTGTACGACAAACTACCACAAAACACAAACATCCTTATCCAACAATTAGGGAACTACGACACTGAACAGCTCAAGCACAGGCGACCACTACAACTCTTTGACAGATCACTCACAAATCCCTTTCAAGCCATAGACATAGCCGTTCACCTATTTCACACACTCCAAAAACAATGAGCAGTACTAACCTCATACATTCTCTTCCAGAAGAACGCCTAAGGACCATCCGCCAAACGCACACAAACCTGCCGAAACTGGACATCGTATTCGTCTCCAGTTAACCATTCACACCTGTTCGAACGCCTAAGGACCATCCGCCCAACGTACACAAACCTGCCGAACCACTGGACATCGCATTCGCCTACAGTTACCCATTCACACCTGTTCGGTAACTATATCCGGCAACAACCCCCAAACGAACGTCCAAGCATGAGACCACCCCACCCCCACCATGACACAGATACACACCACGATGCATGCAGTCCAGTCAGTCAGTCCGCTAAATACTTAAATGCTAAGACCATACATGTCACAGTCTGTCAGTCCGTCACTCGCACTAATTCCTCTTAACTAATCTTAATCCTAACTAATACGCTTTACTAACTGGGTTCTACTCAGACTTCGGTATGGGTAGAAGCCAAATATCCCGCCTACGCCTGATCGCACTGCGATCAGGCTAGTAATGCCCGTTACTAACCGGGGTGCTCAGCGGAACCCGAACACTAACGCATGCACTCCACTAACAAGCACCCCCTTGCCCTGCCTGTTTCTGCATGTTTAGCCTTAACAGCATGTGCATGGGGAGACGATGTAACCTCTTCAAGGCAGAGACGATCATCACCGGGGCGGCGGGTGTGGGGCCGCCTCCTAAAAAAAAAAAAAAAAAAAAAAAAAAAAAAAAAATCTGGCTGGCTGTATTTAGCCAGAAGGTCTAGAGCGAGACGCCAAATCTAAAAAAACTGTCTGCTTCGAATGCAGAGAGTCCTCCATGCCATATGGTGCTGGGTGGCTGTATTTAGCCAGAAGGTCTTGATCTTGGTTTCCATTATATACATTATAGCTTCGACAAATGCTATGGATATTAATCTGTGGCTATAATTAATTATTAATATTAATTATTCTCATATTAATCCAGGGCCTGATAAATCAGATAATACAGAAGCCGCATTAAAGTTCGCGAAACACCCGGGGTTAATAGGTACATTTTGAGCGCTGCATGCGCCGGATTCAATGCCACCAATATAATTATTTTGGCTGCTAATATATAAAATAACTTCTGCTTAGTTCAAAATTTAATAGCTGTTGTATTATTTTACTACTTATGAAGTAATTTTTGTAATATTATTGGCCTATTATCGACCTTATTTGAGCTCAATGTACGATATAAATAAGACACTACATTGGCTAACCTGTAAATATTTGAATTAAAGTGTGGGCTCTAGTACTCTATTTGACTATTATAGTTGCCTTGGTACCGCATCTCCTTATATAGTCTTTTGTTGAAGTATTAAAACAGGAACTATTCTTAAGAATTTCATCCAACCCGGCAAACCATTGAGCCGTGCGTTCGGTACTGTTTGAGCTGATAAGTCACAATCCAGCATTAGTTTGATTTCTTTGAATAGAAGGATGTTGCAAGATCTACTTGCATCGCTGCTCAAGCAACACTGAAATAAAGCAAAGTTGAACGAAACTTCCTTCGTATCCAAATACTGTGCGTATATAATTTAAGTTATTCATATTCTTAAGAATAGTTCCTGTTTTAATACACAAAAGATTACGGAGATGGTTATTTAAATTTAGCATCACGACATCTTACCAATTTCATTCCGCACACTTGCCGGGATGTCTCAGATCCACAATTGGAAGGTGTAAGTTTATGTATAGCTTACTGCTTGTACATACCATATTATGACATGGGAGTAAAAAATATAAACAAATTTTCTCTGTGCAGGAACTCAAGGAATGCTGTGGAAAAGTGTTTATCGACTCGGCTCCAGAATTTCTCCCACCACAAGCAAATATAATTGATTTTAGTGAGGTGGATGTAATACTCATCTCAAATTACTTATGTATGCTAGCTCTTCCCTTCATCACCGAAGGGACAGGATTTAATGGTGTTGTGTATGCGACAGAACCAACACTTCAAATAGGCAGGTAAGTGTTCTAACTTCTAGTTCTGTATGATGGATGGAAAGATTTGTTAGCAATTTCATGGTATGTACATAGCAATCCAAGTTAATAAGGAGTATTTGGCAGTCATAGCGATTAGTTAAACTGATGGTTCAGCTACACTTTTCTCTTGCTTCGCAGTTGGAACTGCCATCCTACTGTCTTAATTGCTGAATGATATGGGTTGGGGGAGGGGCGAAGAAAGTAGAAATTAAAGAATATACACCTTTAATTGTATTGCAAATCATTTAGCACAGACTGACATTTTCTTTTCTTTTTTTTCTTTTGTAACACTTTTTGCATCCTTTCTTTATTTGTTACATAAAATACATGGGACTTTCACACTTGGGCTGAAAGGTTCTTTGTGACTTAATGCATTTAGCTGTGCTACAACTCGCTTATTTAGCACAATTTTTTTTTTTAACTTTTTTCTCTTTTATTGTGCTTTACATTGTTTCATTTTTCTGTTAAGTTCTTTAAAGTGAATGGGACGTACACACTTGGGATGGAAAGTCTTTTGCAGTTTGTAATAGCAAATTATGTAGTCTGTCACCTCTATTATAAGGTTCCTGAAACACAAGTTTACACTGTCATTAAGTATGTGCGGTATGTCAAACATGTCATTTGCCACTTGTTCCTCCAAAGTTTTTCTCCAAAAGTCAACTTGCAAATACAAGAAACTGCTGCCATTTTGAGAAGAAAATATCTAAAGGAAGTGACAGAATATCACTTAATCAATTTTGCCTATTTACGAAAATTCAAGAAAGGTAAATTAGCAAGGCATGGTGGTAGTTGGAAAAACCATAAATACCATAGAAACCAAATAGAGAAGTGTGAAGTACTCCATTCCCTGCTTTGCCTAAAGGTGAACCATTTTGAAGACTATCTAGCGGTGCATATATGCTAGGAAAATGTAAATGCATCACTTGCTAATTGCAGGAGCTGCCATGTATCCATTAGCAACTTAAAAGCTAACAATAAATAAATTAAATAGGTAGATTCAAATTGAAAAATTCAGTGCCATAGCCGGGATTTAAACCACGTATCTCCCAGTCTCCTTCCGTGGCTCTTAACCAAGGAGCTACTATGGCCGGCATGACATTAACTTGTCCAACTGACTCACATTTTTTCGGTAAACCACTAGGGGCTCTCAGATACAATGACATACCTTTTGTGGCGACTGTAAGTACTTATGTCCCAGGCCTCATAGTTAATCCTGTCTAGGGCATTGCATTTTTCAATCTGACTACCTATTCAAATCATCACCTACACAGCTAGTGTGGAAGACCGATTAAAAAGTAGCTTAATGGTTAGGAGCAACCGGTCGGAGACCGGGAGATCTGTGGTTCAGATCCCAGCTATGGCATTGAATTTTTGAATCTGACTCTACCTGTTCAAATTATCACCTACACATGGCTAGTGCGGAAGAATGATTTATTACCAATAAATAAATTGTTAAGGAATATGCACACACAGTTCTCTTGCTTTGGTGTAGCCATCTGTTGCTAATTAATAAAAGC
Source organism: Mantis religiosa (assembly GCA_030765055.1). Lineage (NCBI taxonomy): Eukaryota > Metazoa > Arthropoda > Insecta > Mantodea > Mantidae > Mantis > Mantis religiosa. The sequence continues at coordinate 431,246,062 of CM060950.1, forward strand.
TTATATAAGAAAAACTAAATGAAACACACCATGAATAGAAGGCATAGCTTATAACAGCCATCTGGAAACAGACCTGATACAACCATGACCACGGTCCTGAGTTCGATTCTCAGAGCCTTTTTAAGGGGACCAAAAATGGCATAATCACAGGGAGAGAGGTCTGGAGTGTATGGAGGGTGGCCGAGAACCTCCCATTTGAATTTCTGCAGGAGTGCAGCAACTATTGGCTGTAGGAGGCTTTGCATTGTCGTGGAGCAGAATGACCCCACGAGTGAGATTGTCTGGTCATTTTGATTTGATTGCTTGCAAAGGTTGGTCAAGGATTGCAAGTAACGTTGGGCATTCACTGTTGTCCCGTGCTGCAGGAAGTGTATCAGAAGGGGCTATCTTGGTCAAAGAAGGTCAGCATAACCTTTCCTGCACTTCTGTGGATGGCCTTAGCTATTTTTGGTGGTGGTGACCCTGGATGCTTCCACTGGAGACTTTGTCGTTCTGATTCTGGTTCAAAGTGATGACACCGTGACCCATCTCCAGCCACCACTTGTGCCAGGAACTCATTCCCATCCCTAGCATAGAGCTGCACATGACCAAGACAGTGGGCCATTCGACATGCTTCCTGGTGTGCTTGAAGATTGTGAGGCAATCATTGGGCACACACTTTGCACAACAGCAGACTTCTTTCCTTCATGGTGGTGTGAACATTTCCGATGCTCAATCCGACCTCGCCGACTATGGCTTTCACTGTCACTCGGCGGTCCTGTGTGACAAATCGTCGTGCTGGACGATGTCATTGGTAATGCAGTGTGGTGCTCCAGACTGTGCATCATCGGCTAACGACACCCATCCTCCCCTGAAGCGCTTGTGCCATACCTTGACTCTTGCAAGGGACATACAGTGTTCGCAATACACTTGTGACAATTGTCGATGAATGACCGTTAACCCTACTTTCGCTGTCAGAAAACAAACACCACTTCTTTGCTCTTCTTCTGACGCCTCCATTTCACTGTTTGCAATGTGACTGGCAACGTTCCGTTCGGATGATTGATGCATGCTGCTGCTAGCTTTGTATATCCACGTGATGTGCACGCGTGCCCTCTAGCGATGGGCTGTGAACTTCCACGCTCTGGTCGGAACAACAATTTGTTACACATGCCATGATATTACCATCCTGTAACTGGTTTGCGCATACCAGACTCTGGCTCATTTCTTTTTGAACACCCCTTGTATATTGGGACATTCTTTTCTCTGAGTGTCTATAAGGCTATATTACTTGTGCATTATATTGTTCTTTTGAAATCCCTTTAACTGTGTGAGAAGATACATCTGTAGTTGTAGTAGTTCATTAGATTACGCTTGTAACTGATATTGTTGGTTTTCAATTTTACAAGGCTTCTTGTTCATTGTTAAAGCATTTGTGGACATTAACTATTAATTCCTTGCCATCTGATTTTATAGGTTTTCCTTTCTTTTCAATACAAATACAACTTTCTCAAAATTTGAAAACCTTTCTTAAATTTGTTTATCAACACTGCTAATTCATCATTTACACTTCTTTCACGGTCAGAAATCACCACTGCTTCTTTCACTGTCAATCAGACAACTGATTTTGGCAAGAAAAAGGTCTGAGCAGTGACATTTAGTGCTGGAAGTTAGTACAGTGGGGTCAGGAAAAGTATATAATTATATTTCAACTATAATGAAATCATTTTTCTGGAGTAGTAATTAAAATATAAAGGTTTGGCAATACACAAATTTACACCTTCTTTTATGCCTGCAGTACAATTGAAATTTACTTTCACTGTTTGCTGCAATACAGAATTATCTTCTGGGATAGTTCAGGACATAAGAAACAAATGTTTGCATTACAGTACAGAACCATATATTATTTGCATTGTTGGGTTTTGTCATTCCTGTAGGTCCTCATTTAAAATAAAAAAAGTCGTACTATTGCTGATAGAGTAATTCTTCGTTCAATATACATAATATAATTAATAATTGTATAATCCTTTAATTAAATTTAAAGGGATGCAATTGACACTAAACAACACTTAGTGAACAAATTTGCTGAACAAATCTTTCTGGGGGATGTTGAAATTGAATACTTTGTTCCTATTTTTTGAAATGGAGATTTGTTCCCATGTGGACAGTTTTTGATTTCCTGATGTATGTTTTAGTAGTTTTGGCTCTGGATTTATGTTGTGGTTTGTTTCCCAAAAATGCAGTTGCCATGCAAGTTCCTCGAACCACCACCAGAGGAGACCTATGACAAAATATCGCCATCCACACCATTGCGAACCAGTCGATGTCCGGTTGACAATGGAGGCAGTCTCTGAAACATGTTCCAATAATTATTAATTTTTAGATGAGTCGTATTTATTACACATCTGCTTCACTTTCGTACCTATTTTGAGGACATGTTTCGCAAATCATCGTTTGCATCTACGGCTCTTATGCGACTAAAGCTTGATCCAGCGGTGTGGGTAATTCTGGGGTTGCTGCTGCCATCTGTTGATTTAGTGATGAACTTAAATGTGGGATTCTCTTCTGGCGGGATTTCAAAGTTCATAATTTGGTTTTTATGTTTTTCTATGTATATCCTCTCCCATATGACGAGTTCACTATGTTTTTGTACGTATTTTAGTAATTCTGTGTTATCTTCAATTTCATGATTTTCAGACCAGAAATGAGCTGCTATTGCGGACTTATCAATATTTTTGTATCTTAAGTGCCTGAAGTGTTCTTTCTTTCTAGTGCCTATGTTTCTTTTTGGTCCTCCCTATGTAAATTTTTTCAGTCTTTACACTTAATCTTGTAAATGCCTGACTTTTCCTGTGGTTTTATCTTATCAGTATTATTACTGTGAAGTAGGTTTTTAATGTTGTAATTGTATCATGAAATTGAAGATAACACAGAATTACTAAAATACGTACAAAAACATGGTGAACTCGTCATATGGGAGAGGATATACATAGAAAAACATAAAAACCAAATTATGAACTTTGAAATCCCGCCAGAAGAGAATCCCACATTTAAGTTCATCACTAAATCAACAGATGGCAGCAGTAACCCCAGAATTACCCACACCGCTGGATCAAGCTTTAGTCGCATAAGAGCCGTAGATGCAAACGATGATTTGCGAAACATGTCCTCAAAATAGGTACGAAAGTGAAGCAGATGTGTAATAAATACGACTCATCTAAAAATTAATAATTTTTCGCTTCACTGTGATGTTCCAATACAGTTAAATCTCGATATGTTCCAATAAATTTAAAAGTAAGTTTTGAATGACTAGAGCCAGACTGAAAAATCCAATGCCATAGCCGGGATTTGAACCATGGATCTCCCGCTTGGCAACCGCACAGAGAGTGCGAGATCCGTGGTTCAAATCCCAGCTATGGCATTGAAGTTTTCAGTGTGGCTCTACTCATTCAAACCTCGGCCTACACATGGCTAGTGTGGAAGAAATTATTTCCATCAGTTTACCTGAATAACATAGTGGTTTAACTATGAAGCCTGGGACTTAAGAACTTACAGCATAGTAAGTCGCCACAAAAGGCGCGTGTCTCATAGCATATAGGAACCCGTAGTTTTCTTCCGGGAAAAATACAAATCAGTTGGAGAAATTTAATGTCATGTCGGCATGTTGGCCATAGTAGCTCAGTGGGTTAGAACAACCGCATTGAGAGCGGGAGATCCATGGTTCAAATCCCGGCTATGGCATTGAATTTTTCAGTCAAAACTCTCCATATACTATTGATCTTACATATTTCTTAAAATGTCTTAAATACTTTTGTATCAAGTCTTTCTCTGTCACTGCCTGGCTCAGTGGTTAGACCGCTTGGCTCTCACCTAGGCGGCCCGGGTTCGATCCCAGGCGACCGAAAAGTGAGATTTGAGGTGGACAACAGGGCGCTGGGGCGGGTTTTCTCCGGGATCTCCAGTTTCCCCCGCCATCTCATTCCACCGGTGCTCCATGTTCATCTCATGTATCATCAGTGTCATCGCCTGCGGTGCCGTATGTAGTAGAAGTGGGCGTTAAACACTACACATACACATTGCCTGCCTCAGTAGCGTAGATGGTAGCATGTCTGCCTCACATTCATGAGGTCCCGAGTTCGAATCTGTCAGGGTGAGTTACCTGGATAAGGTTTTTCTGGGGTTTTCCCTTATCCTCAAAGATGAATGTCGGGCAGCTCTAAGCTCTATGGACCCTGGGCTCATTTGAGCATCATTTCACCCAATTCATTCACCGTCCAATATGACTTGACGGAGGATGTAAATTACAAAAAAAAAAAAAAAAAAAAAAAATCTGTTACTGGCCATGTTCCTCCATTTTAGCGAATTTCTTCCTTCAAGGTGTTTCTCGCTTGGTGCTGCATTTCACAGTCCTAAATAAGATGGTTCACTATCTGCGTTGCTTTCTGGCATGGATACGTTGAGTCATTTATGATGCCTAATCTTTGGAGATGTGATTTGTTTTTGCCATGTCCTATTACTATTCAATAAATAAATAAAAATTTGCAATACCATACCCTCGCACCTAATTTCTCAAGCCAGGGTATAAATATTCCAAATTTTTATATTAACTTTTATATAATTTATACAAATATTTTTACAGATATTAAAACTACTACTACTAAAAATAAACAAAAACACCACCAAAATAAAATACTAATACACTACAATAAATAACATTTTTTTAAAACACAAAACATATTTAAACTTTCTTTCTGTTTATATTCACCCCTGATAAAATAAACAAATTCCGACTTTCGAGCGCTGCATCTGGAGACGCCAACACAAATAATGGAAAAAATATTAATTTACTGAGCTGTTACTTCATATCACTAGTAATATTATATGTAATCTCCTTCCCTATTCATGTACATCTGTCTGGTGAACCATTTTTAGATGCTCCTTGTCATTTCTCTGAATTTTCTAATACTTATATCTTTCTAAAATCGGGATTCATTCGACATTTGTGATCTCTTCGCCACATAACGAAAATGAAATTTCAGGTTCTTCAGTCTGAAGAAATATTTGACGATCGCTTGAATTGCTGTATTTCCCTCCCGCCCTTGCAGCTACAAGAAAATTAGCTATATGATACTTTGTGCAGTGGCGAGGAGTAACTGTCAAAGCGAATAAAGCTAAATACAAAAAAAAAATCCGTTAAAATAAGAGAGAACATTGACTGAAAGAACTGACCCTACTCTTCTGTACTCTTTCTATTGTACAGTCACACGTAGGTCCTTCTGGTATCAAAGACTGCTCACACTACAAGCTTTCCCGCTCCACTCAGAAGTTCCAGTTTCTCCTGTAGCTAACCTAAAATGCGCGCGCGAACTGTTAGTCTAAAATGGAGAAAGTAGGTAATTCACACTCTTTTGCCAATAACTTAAAACTCCACAAGGATTTCTTATTTCTCACAACTAAATACAAATCGTCGTGTCTTATCCCTAGAAGAACTTAAATAACAAATTTCATATTGAACGAATTAATTGTTCTGGACTTGCGGAAATATTATTAAACGACCCCCAACGGGAGAGGCTGCAAATATTCGAGAGGGATAATTTTGAGTTTAGTGGAAGTAAATATTTAGATATTTGATGCATTCCCAAAACCCAGAAATTCCGGAGGACACTAGCAATTACTGTTGGTTATACATAAAATATATGACTTGTGATTTTGTAGGCTCACCATATATAAGTTCACAATGCCTTCACCATTTGACTTTACGTTGAAGGGTTTCCTTAACCCGAAATATGAATGCAGTGTAATTCTGAGCTCTACGTACACTGTGCTCATTCGAATATTATTTCATTCCTCGTCCAATAAGTCTTAACTTCGGAGGTTACCCTTATCCTGAACATCAATGTCTGGTACCGCTAAGCTCTATGTACCCTGTACTCAATTGAACATAATTTCATTCATAGTCCGATATTACTTAAAGTTGGAGTTTTTCCCTCATCCTGAAAGATCAATGTCTGGTACCGCTAAGCTCTATGTACCTTGTACTCATTTGAACATAATTTCATTCATAGTTCGATAGCACTCATAGTTGGAGTTTTTCCCTCACACTGAAAGATAAATGTCTGGTAGCGCTAAGCCCTATGTATCCTGTACTCATTTGAACATAATTTCATTCATAGTCCGATAGCACTTAAAGTTGGAGTTTTTCCCTTATCGTGAAAGATGAATGTCTGGTACCTCTAAGCTCTATGTACCCTGTACTCATTTGAACAAAATTTCATTCATAGTCCGATAGCACTTGAAGTTGGAGGTTTTCCCTCATCCTGAAAGATGAATGTCTGGTACCGCTAAGCTGTATGTACCCTGTACTCATTTGAACAAAATTTCATTCATAGTCCGATAGCACTTGAAGTTGGAGTTTTTCCCTCATCCTGAAAGATGAATGTCTGGTACCTCTAAGCTCTATGTACCCTGTACTCAATTGAACATAATTTCATTCATAGTTCGATATGACTTGAAGTTCAACTTTTTCCCTCATCCTGAAAGATGAATGTCTGGTACCTCTAAGCTGTATGTACCCTGTACTCATTTGAACAAAATTTCATTCATAGTCCGATATCACTTAAAGTTGGAGTTTTTCCCTCATCCTGAAAGATGAATGTCTGGTACCTCTAAGCTCTATGTACCCTGTACTCAATTGAACATAATTTCATTCATAGTCCGATATGACTTGAAGTTCAGCTTTTTCCCTCATCCTGAAAGATGTATGTCTGGTACCGCTAAGCTGTATGTACCCTGTACTCATTTGAACAAAATTTCATTCATAGTCCGATATCACTTAAAGTTGGAGTTTTTCCCTCATCCTGAAAGATGAATGTCTGGTACCTCTAAGCTCTATGTACCCTGTACTCAATTGAACATAATTTCATTCATAGTCCGATATGACTTGAAGTTCAACTTTTTCCCTCATCCTGAAAGATGAATGTCTGGTACCTCTAAGCTGTATGTACCCTGTACTCATTTGAACATAATTTCATGCATAGTCCGATATGACTTGAAGTTGGAGGTTTTCGCTCATCCTGAAAAATGAATGTCGGGTAACTCTTAGGCAGCCTTAGCCTCATTTGCCCCTATTTCCACCCATTAATTCATCGACCGATATGACAAAGCTGGAGGACGTTAAATGGAAGAAAAAACTTTAGTGCTAAAGAACCTTATTTTTATTAAGTACGCTGCATAAAGTATATTAATTGTCAAAATTCATTAGGAGTTCCCGCCAGGTGTAATATTGTGCATGGTTTCGGAAACGAATTTTGAGGTTTTATATCGCCAAGAACGTTTCAGTTTCTATTTCAACATTAACTTCCATATGAGAAAATAAAGCTCCATTTTTTGTAAATATACGATGCTGTACATCATTTGGCCACACTGCCACATATTTGCAATGCGGCGAAGGTTGAGAGAAGCGAGATTTTCTTATAGTGTGTTTGTTTTTGAATTACATCTTACAAAGTTAAGTCATATAAGGCGATGAACGATATGGGTGAAATGACGCCCAAAGACCCCAGGATCCATAGAGCTTACAACGACCCAACATTCCTCTTTTCAACATAAGGGAAAACCCCGAGAAAATCTTATGCACATAACTTACCCCGTACGACATTCGCGCTCGGGAAATCTTGAACGTGAGGTGGACCACCACTTAAGCTGAATTATTTACTGGCATGCATTATTCTTAGTCTGGGCCAAAGGTTTGGGCTGACTTAAAACACACAATCATCTGCGTACCCAATTAACGGGAATTTTTATTTAATTGCCCATTTCAACATGCAAATTTCACATGAAACAACATGCAAATTTCACATTCAAAAAATACCCATGTGTATTATTTTAAAGCAGCCGTATTTAAAATCGAATGACGAGCAGTTGTCCCGTATTGAATACACATTGCGTCCATTTTATCCTATATTGTCTAGAACAGCAAATGTTTTTGATCGCTGTTTAAACAATATGTAGGTTTTCTGAATTAATATATAACTTATTTATGCGCATTTAATTTAAATACTTATAACTAATCGAGATTTTCCCGTATAACTTTTAATAAGACCTTTACCGCCATCTCTGGGTGGAATGAGTGGACTATCAGGCCGCAGTCACATCTGTTGCGAACAGTGGCGCTGAGAAAATAAACAATGTACAACTCTCGAGCAGTGCATCTGGAGACGACAAAACAAATAAAGGAGAAAATATTAATTTACTGAGCTGTTACTTGATACCACTAGTAATATTATATGTAATCTTTCTGTCATTTCACGCTAATGTTACGAAATGTGAATGTTTTGCTAAATATTCTACTCCTGCTTTTCCCTACCTTTCCTGTTCGTGTACATCGGTGTGGTGAACCATTTTTTAGATCCTCCTTGTCATTTCTCTGAATTTTCTAATACTTATACTTCACTAAAATCGGGATTCATTCCTCATTTTTATCCCTTCGCCACATAACGAAAATGAAATTTCAGGTTCCTCAGTCTGAAAAAATATTTGACGATCGCTTGAATTGCTGAATTTCCCTCTCGCCCTTGCAGCTACAAGAAAATTAGCTATATGATACTTTGTGCAGTGGCGAGGCGTAACTGTCAAAGCTAAATACAAAAAAAAAATCCGTTAAAATAAGAGAGAGCATTGACTGAAAGAACTAACCCTACTGTTCTGTACTCTTTCTATTGTACAGTCACACGTAGGTCTTTCTGGCATTCAGGACTGCTCACACCACAAGCTTTCACGCTCCACTCAGATGTTCCAGTTCTTCCTGCAGCTAACCTACAATGCGCGCGCGAACTGTTAGTCTAAAATGGAGAAAGTATGTAATTCACACTCTTTTGCCATTAACTTAAAACTGCACAAGGATTTCCTATTTCTCACAACTAAATACAAATCGTCGTGTCGTATTCCTAGAAGAACTCAAATAACAAATTTCATATTGAAAGAATTAATCGTTCTGGACTTGCGCGAAATATTATTAAACGATCCCCAACGGGCGAGGGTGCAAATATTCGGGCGGGATAATTTTGAGTTTAGTGGAAGTAGATATTTAGCCATTTTAAGCATTGCCAAAACCCAGAAATTCCGGACGACACCAGCAATTACTGTTGGTTATACATAAAAGTATATGTCTTGTGATTTTGTAGGTTCACAATATATAGGTTCACAATGCCCTCACCTTTTGACTTTACGTTGGAGGGTTTCCTTTAACCTGAAATATGAATGCAGTGTAATTCTAAGTTCTACGTACCCCGTGCTCATTCGAATGTCATTTCATTCATCGTCCAATAAGACATAACTTCGGAGGTTACCCTTATCTGAACATCAATGTCTGGTACCGCTAAGCTCTATGTACCCTGTACTCATTTGAACAAAATTTTATTCATCGTCCGATATCACATAAAGTTGGAGTTTTTGCCTCATCCTGAAAGATGAATGTATGGTACGTCTAAGCTCTATGTACCCTGTACTCATTTGAACAAAATTTTATTCATAGTCCGATATCGTTTAAAGTTGGAATTTTTCCCTCATCCTGAAAGATGAATGTATGGTACCTCTAAGCTCTATGTACCCAGTACTCATTTGAACATAATTTTATTCATAGTCCGATATCACTTAAAGTTGGAGTTTTTCCCTCATCCTGAAACATGAATGTATGGTACGTCTAAGCTCTATGTACCCTGTACTCATTTGAACAAAATTTTATTCATAGTCCGATATCGTTTAAAGTTGGAATTTTTCCCTCATCCTGAAAGATGAATGTATGGTACCTCTAAGCTCTATGTACCCTGTACTCATTTGAACATAATTTTATTCATAGTCCGATATCACTTAAAGTTGGAGTTTTTCCCTCATCCTGAAAAATGATTGTCGGGTAGCTCTTAGGCAGCCTTAGGCTCATTTGCCCATCATTGGACACATTAATTCATCGACCGATATGACAAAGCTGGAAGACGTTAAATGAATAAAACTTTAGTGCAAAAGAACCTTATTTTTATTAACTACGCTATATGAAGTATATCTATTAAATAATTGTCAAAGATCTTTAGGACTTCCTGCCAAGTGTAAAATTGTGCATGGCTTCGGAAACGAATTTTGAGGTTATATATCGCCAAGAATGTTTCAGTTTCTATTTCAACATTCATTAACTTCCGTATGAGAAAATAAAGCTTCATATTTTGAAAATATACGATTCTGTACATCATTTGGCCACACTGCCACATAGTTGCAATGCGGCGAAGGTTGAGAGAAGCGAGATTTTCTTATAGTGTGTTTGTTTTTTAATTACATCTTACAAAGTTAAGTCACAAGACGATGAATGACATGGGTGAAATGACGCCCAAAGAGCCAAGGGTCCATAGAGCTTACAATGACCCAACATTCGTCTTTTCAACATCAGGGAAACCCCCGAGAAAAAACCTTATGCAGATAACTCGCCCTGTACGAGATTCGAGCTCGGGACCTCCTGAACGTGAGTTGGACTACCACTTAAGCTGAATTATTTACTGGTACTCTTTATTCTTAGTTTGAAGCACAGGTTTGGGCTGACTTAAGTCACGCAATCGTCTAGGTACCCAACTAAGGAGATTTTTTATTTAATTGCCCATTGAAACAATATGGGATGTTTTACCATTCGCTTAGAAATTCATAAGAATAACAGTTATATTTAGTACATTTGTGGATTACCAATGTTTGTTAGAACGCTCTGTAATCTTATTCACAGTAATTCTTTTATCCGTCATGTCAGTAGTTTAAATTTCAGTTCTGAGTAATTAAAAGTATTTGTACATACATACATACCAACGACTTTGGACTCTAGAGGAAATAGAGATTACGAACCATTCATAAACAAAGATATAATGTGACCAGACACGTTCTGCCAGGGCAGCAAGAAAATTATTGATTCCTCTCGCTGGAATTGGCTTATTCAAAGTAATACTTTGATCACGTCATGTCAAACATTAACATTTCAGTTCTGAGTAATTTACAATTCTGAGTAATTACGAGATGGACTACCACTTAAGCTGAATTATTTACTGGTACCCTTTATTCTTAGTTTGAACCACAGGTTGGGGATGACTTAAATCACACAATCGTCTAGGCACCCAATTAAGCGAGATTTTTTATTTAATTGCCCATTGAAACAATTTGCGATGATCTTACACGTCACTTAGCACTGCGTAAGAACATCATTATTGTCCTCACTGATAGTACATTTCTTGATTATCAGTATTTGTTACAACGCTCGGTGAAAGTCAATTACATTTTCAAAATATATACGTATCTTATTTTTAAGCCGCCGTATTTAAAAAGGAATGTGGAGCATTTGTTCCGTATGAGATACCTATTCCGTCCATTTTACTCTAAATTTTCTGTAACAGCAGATGATTTTGCCCGCTGTTTAAACAATATATAGCTTTTCTGAATCAATATAACTTATTTATGCGCATTCAATTTAAATACTTATAACAAATCGAGATATTCCCGTATAACTTTTAATAAGAACGTTGGCGCCATCTCTTTTGGAAAGAGTGGACTATCAGGCTGCAGTCACGTCTGTTGCGAACAGTGACGCGGAGAACATAAACAAATTACGACTCTCGGGCGCTGCATCTGGAGACGACATAACAAATAAAAGAGAAAATATTAATTTACTGAGCTGTTACTTTATATCACTAGTAATATTATATTTAATCTTCCTGTCATTTCACGCTAATGTTACGAAAGCATTTAGCAACGGTGAATGTTTTGCTGAATATTTTATTCCTGCTTTTCCGTTTTTCCCCTCCTCGTGTATAGTCGCGCTGCTTGAACGGTTACCATGGATTTATCTTTGTTAACAGAAACCTCTCAGATAACGCACTGATTATTCGTGTAAGAGTGACAGTGGTACTGACGGGCCTCTCGGTCATGTGCTAAGCACCAATGAACGTATCACTTAAACCAATGGAATTCGCAAAAATCACAAATGACAGACATATGTTCACTCCACGTGGAGTAATCAGTGCGTTATCCGAGAGGTATCTACACTCCTGGAAATGGAAATAAGAACACATTGACGCCGGTGTGTCAGACCCACCATACTTGCTCCGGACACTGCGAGAGGGCTGTACAAGCAATGATCACACGCACGGCACAGCGGACACACCAGGAACCGCGGTGTTGGCCGTCGAATGGCGCTAGCTGCGCAGCGTCTGGGCACCGCCGCCGTCAGTGTCAGCCAGTTTGCCGTGGCATACGGAGCTCCATCGCAGTCTTTAACACTGGTAGCTTGCCGCGACAGCGTGGACGTGAACCGTATGTGCAGTTGACGGACTTTGAGCGAGGGCGTATAGTGGGCATGCGGGAGGCCGGGTGGACGTACCGCCGAATTGCTCAACACGTGGGGCGTGAGGTCTCCACAGTACATCGATGTTGTCGCCAGTGGCCGGTGGAAGGTGCACGTGCCCGTCGACCTAGGACCGGACCGCAGCGACGCACGGATGCACGCCAAGACCGTCGGATCCTACGCAGTGCCGTAGGGGACCGCACCGCCACTTCCCAGCAAATTAGGGACACTGTTGCTCCTGGGGTATCGGCGAGGACCATTCGCAACCGTCTCCATGAAGCTGGGCTACGGTCCCGCGCACCGTTAGGCCGTCTTCCGCTCACGCCCCAACATCGTGCAGCCCGCCTCCAGTGGTGTCGCGACAGGCGTGAATAGAAGGACCAATGGAGACGTGTCGTATTCAGCGATGAGAGTCGCTTCTGCCTTGGTGCCAATGATGGTCGTATGCGTGTTTGGCTCCGTGCAGGTGAGCGCCACAATCAGGACTGCATACGACCGCGGCACACAGGGCCAGCACCCGGCATCATGGTGTGGGGAGCGATCTCCTACACTGGCCGTACACCTCTGGTGATCGTCGAGGGGACACTGAATAGTGCACGGTACATCCAAACCGTCATCGAACCCCTCGTTCTACCATTCCTAGACCGGCAAGGGAACTAGCTGTTCCAACAGGACAATGCACGTCCGCATGTATCCCGTGCCACCCAACGTGCTCTAGATGGTGTAAGTCAACTACCCTGGCCAGCAAGATCTCCGGATCTGTCCCCCATTGAGCATGTTTGGGACTGGATGAAACGTCGTCTCACGCGGTCTGCACGTCCAGCACGAACGCTGGTCCAACTGAGGCGCCAGCTGGAAATGGCATGGCAAGCCGTTCCACAGGACTACATCCAGCATATCTACGATCGTCTCCATGGGAGAACAGCAGCCTGCATTGCTGCGAAAGGTGGATATACACGGTACTAGTGCCGACATTGTGCATGCTCTGTTGTCTGTGTCTATGTGCCTATGGTTCTGTCAGTGTGATCATGTGATGTATCTGACCCCAGGAATGTGTCAATAAAGTTTCCCCTTTCTGGGCCAATGAATTCACGGTGTTCTTATTTCAATTTCCAGGAGTGTATTTCCAGAGATAAATCCATGGTAACCGTTAGAACATCGCCACAATACATGTGTGTGGTGAACCATTTTTTAGATCCTCCTTGTCATTGGTCTCAATTTTCTAACACACTTTTCTGAAATCGGGAGTCATTTGTCATTTTTTTTATCTCTTCACCACATAACGAAAATAAAATTTCAGGGTTTTCTCTATGAAAAAATATTTCACAATCGCTTGAATTGCTGTATTTCCCTCCTTCCATTGCACCTACAAGAAAATTAGCTATATGATACTTTGTGCAGTGGCGAGGCGTAACTGTCAAAGCGCATAAAGCTAACTGTACAAACAAAAAATTTCGTTAAAATAAGAGAAAACAATGATTCAAAGAACAAAAGCTATTCTTCTGTACTCTTTCTATTGTACAGTCACAAGTAGCAGCTTCTTGTATTCAAGAGTGCTCACACTACAAGGTTTCCCGCTCCACTCAGATGTTCCAGTTTCTCCTGCAGGTAACCTACAATGCGCGCGCGAACCTTTAGTCTAAAATGGAGAAATTATGTAATTCACACACTTTGGCTATTAAGTTAAACCTCCACAAGGTTTTCCCATTTCTCACAACTAAATACAAAACTTCGTGTCGCATCCCTAGAAGAACTTAAATACCAAATTTGCTATTTATCGAATTAATCGTTCTGGAATTGTGGGATATATTATTAAACGACCCCCAACGGAGAGGGTGCAAATATTCGGGAGGGATAATTTTGAGTTTAGTGGAAGTACATATTTAGCCATTTAATGTATCCCCCCCAAAAAAAAATCACGGACGACACCAACAATTACTGTTGGTTATAAATAAAAGTATATGTCTTGTGACTTTAAAGGTTCACAATAGATAGTTTCACGATGCCTTCACCTTTTGGCTTAACGTTGGAGGGTTTCCTTTAACCTGAAATATGAATGCAGTGTAATTCTAAGCTCTACGTACCCCGTGCTCATTCGAATATCATTTCATTCATCGTCCAATAAGACTTAACTTCGGAGGCTTTCCCTTATCCTCAAAGATGAATGTCTGGTACCTCTAAGCTCTATGTATCCTGTACTCATTTGAACATCATTTCATTCCTAGTCCGATATTACTTAAAGTTGGACTTCTTCCCTCATCCTGAAAGATGAATGTCCGGTACCTCTTAAGCTCTATGTACCATGTACTCATTTGAACATCATTTCATTCCTAGTCCGATATTACTTAAAGTTGGACTTCTTCCCTCATCCTGAAAGATGAATGTCTGGTACCTCTAAGCTCTATGTACCATGTACTCATTTGAACATCATTTCATTCCTAGTCCGATATTACTTAAAGTTGGACTTCTTCCCTCATCCTGAAAGATGAATGTCTGGTACCTCTAAGCTCTATGTACCATGTACTCATTTGAACATCATTTCATTCCTAGTCCGATATTACTTAAAGTTGGACTTCTTCCCTCATCCTGAAAGATGAATGTCTGGTACCTCTAAGCTCTATGTACCATGTACTCATTTGAACATCATTTCATTCCTAGTCCGATATTACTTAAAGTTGGACTTCTTCCCTCATCCTGAAATATGAATGTCCGGTACCTCAAAGCTCTATGTACCATGTACTCATTTGAACATCATTTCATTCATAGTCCGATATTACTTGAAATTGGAGCCTTTCCCTCATCCTGAAAGATGAATGTCTGGTACCGCTAAGCTCTATGTACGCTGTACTCATATGAACGTAATTTCATTCATAGTCCGATACACCTTAACTTTAGAGGTTTTCCTTTATCCTGAAATATAAATGGTAACTCTAAGCTCTTTGTACCCTGTACTCATATGAACATCAGTTCATTCATAGTCCGATATCCCTTAGAGTTGGAGCCTTTCCCTCATCCTGAAAGATGAATGTCTGGTACCTCTAAGCTCTATGTACCATGTACTCATTTGAACCAAATTTCATTCATAGTCCGATATCACTTAAATTTGGAGGCTTTCCCTTATCGTGAAAGATGAATGTCTGGTCCCTCTAAGCTGTATGTACCCTGTACTCATTTGAACATAATTTCATTCATAGTCCGATGTGACTTGAAGTTGGAGGTTTTCCCTTATCGTGAACAATGAATATACGGTAACTCTTAACTTCTGTGGGCCATAGGCTCATTTGCTCGTCATTCCACCCATTAATTTATCGACCGATATGACAAAGCTGGAGGACGTTATATGAAAAGAAAACTTTAGGGCTAAGTACCGTATTTTTAATAAGTACGCTGCAAAAAGTATATTAATTAATTGTCAAAAATCTTTAGGACTTCCTACCAGGTGTAGAATTGTGCATGGTTTCGGAAACGAATTTTAAGGTTATATATCGCCCAGAACGTTTCAGTTTTTATTTCAACATTCATTAACTTCCATATGAGAAGATAAAGCTTCTTTTTTTGAAAGTATACGATTCTGTACATCATTTGGCCAAACTGCCACATAGTTGCAATGCGGCGAAGGTTGAGAGAAGCGAGATTTTCGTATTGTGTGTTTGTTTTTTAATTACATCTTACAAAATTAAGTCATATAAAACGATGAATGAAATGGGTGAAATGACGCCCAAAGAGCCAAGGGTCCATAGAACTTAAAATGACCCAACATTCGTCTTTTCAACATAAGGGACAACCCCGAGGAAAAACCTATTGCAGATAGCTCGCCTTGTAGGAGATTCACGCTCGGGACATCTTGAAAGTGAGGTGGATTACCACTTAAGCTGAATTATTTACTGGTATCCTTCATTCTTAGTCTGGGCCACAGGTTTAGGCTGACTTAAATCACACAATCACCTAGGCACCCAAATAAGGGGCTGTTTTTTTAATTGCACATTGAAACAATATGCGATGTTTTAAAATTCGCTTAGCACAGCATAAGAATAAGAGTTACTTTTAGTATATTTGTGGATTACCAATATTTGTTAGAACGCTCTGTAAACTTCTATTCTCTCTACAGACAACTCTGAAATTCAAAATATATATGTGTCATTTCTGAAAGCCGCCGTATTTAAAACCGAAGGTGGAGCATTTGTTCCGTATTAAATACCTATTTTGTCCATTTTACTCTAAATTGTCTATAACAGCCGATGTATTTGCCCGCTGTTTAAACAATATATAGGTTTCGAGACTGAATAGAACTTATTTATGCGCATTTAATCTAAATACTTATAACAAATCGAGATTTTCCCGTATAACTTTTAATAAGACTTTAGCGCCATCTCTGTGTGGAAGAGTGGACCATCAGGCTGCAGTCACGTCTGTTGCGAACAGTGGCGCTGAGAAATTAAACAAATTACGACTCTCGGGCGCTGTATCTGGAAACGCTAAAACAAATAAAGGAGAAAATATTAATTTACTGAGTTGTTAATTTATATCACTAGTAATATTATTTGTAATCTTCCTGTCATTTCACGCTAATGTTACGAAAGTATTTAGCAACGGTGACTGTTTTGCTGAATTTTTTACTCCCGCTTTTCCGTTCTCACCCTCCTCGTGTACATGTGTGTGGTGAACCATTTTTAGATCCTCCTTGTCATTTGTCTGAATTTTCCGATACTTATACTTTTCTGAAATCGGGAGTCATTCAGAATTTTTTATCTCTTTGCCACATAACGAAATGAAATTTTAGGGTCTTTACTCTCAAAAAAGATTTGACAATCGCTTCAATTGCTGTATTTCCCTCCTTCCCTTGCAGCTACAAGAAAATTAGCTATATGATACTTTGTGCAGTGGCGAGGCGTAACTGTCAAAGCGGATAAAGCTAACAATAAAAACAAAAAAAATCGTTAAAATAAGAGAGAACAATAATTGAAAGAACTAAAGCTATTATTCTGTACTCTTTCCATTGTACAGTCACACGCACGCCCTTCTGGTATTCAAGACTGCTCACACTACAAGCTTCCCCGCTCCACTCAGATGATCCAGTTTCTCTTACAGCTATCCTACAATGTGCGCTCGAAGTGTTAGTCTAAAATGTAGAAAGTATGTAATTCACACACTTTTGCTATTAACTTAAAACTGCACAAGGATTTTCTATTTCTCACAACTAAATACAAATCGTCGTGTCGTATCCCTAGAAGAACTTAAATACCAAATTTGCTATCTATCCAATTAATCGTTCTGGACTTGTGGGATATATTATTAAAGGACCTTCAACGGGAGAGGGTGCAAATATTCGGGAGGGGTAATTTTGAGTTTAGTGGAAGTACATATTTAGCCATTTCATGTATTCCCAAAAACAACAATTCCCAGACGACACCAGCAATTTATGATGGTTATACATAAAGGTATATGTCTTGTGACTTTGTAGGTTCACAATGCTTTCACCTTTTGAATTAACGTTGGAGGATTTCCTTCAACCTGAAATATGATTGCAGGGTAATTCTAAGCTCTACGTACCCTGTTCTCATTCGAATATCATTTCATTCATCGTCCAATAAGACTTAACTTCGGAGGTTTTCCCTTGTCCTGAAGGATTAAGGTATGGTACCTCTAAGCTCTATGTACCCTGTACTCATTTGAACATAATTTCATTCATAGTCAGATATCACTTAAAGTTGGAGGTTTTCCCTTATCATGAAAAATAAGGGAAAACCCCGAGAAAAAGCTTATTCAGATAATTCGCCCTGTACGAGAATCGAGCTCGGGACCTCCCAAACGTGAGGTGGACTACCACTTAAGCTGAATTATTTACTGGTATCCTTCATCCTTTGTTAGCGCCACAGGTTTGGGCTGACTTAAAACACACAATCGTCTAGGCACCCAATTAACGGGAATTTTTATTTAATTGCCCATTGACACAACATGCGATGTTTTACAATTCGCTTAGCACTGCATAAGAATAACAGCTATTGTTAGTACATTTGTGGATTATCAATATTTGTCAGAACGCTCTGTAAATTTCTATTTTTGCTACAATCAACACTCATATTTAAAGTATAAATGTGTCATTTTCATTCATTCATTCATTCATTCATTCATTCAAGTAGCTGGCGGCTGATTGAGGGTCAGCACGATGTGTGTCATTCGTGTACCTGTCCTACACGGACTTAACCACTTAATGACAGGAAATGTGGGGTTTTGCAGGTTGATGGTTTAAGATAATGTAGAAGAAAAGAAGGGAGGTAGCCGTAGCTCCTCTTGGTAGCCAACTCTGGTGCAACGCTATGTTAGCACCGCTGGTGTGATGATTTTCAGGAAGAGTTTAATTTAGATTGTCTATTAAATTCAATTCAAACAGTAGTGATTTTAGGCTGAAATAAGTACTCTATTGTTACCGGGTGTGCCCGCACGCCATGCGGGGAAGCCGGTATAGCTTGTAGCGTCTTTCCGTTGCTCTGTAGTTCCCTAGAGACCTAACCAGGGCGCTCTGATGTTGAGGCAAACTCGCGTAGAATTTTGTGGCCCGGCGCCTAATGACATCTTCCACATAGTGGAGGGATGAGGCTTCATGAAGGTATCTCACGGGAAACCTCCAGCAAACAGAATAGATAGCACTGAGACATCTATTTTGTACACGCTGAATTTGACGCAGATATGATCCTGCGGCCATGCCCCAGATCTCACAAGCATAAAGCATGATGGGAAGAATTAAAGCCTGAAAAAGGCGCAACTTAAGGGGTGTCGGCATTCCTGAGCGCATCATGGGGTATAACGAAGCCGAAGCTCCGCATGCCCGATGAGTCACCTCCTGGATGTGACCCCGAAAAGTTAGGCCCTTGTCCAGCTTTACACCTAAGTATTTGAGAGAATTTGTCCACTCTATCCTTCTGCCAGAGTAATTAAAGGCGGGGAGGTTGGCGGGAAAGTGACGCTTAGTGAAGAGTATGGCTTGGCTTTTCTCTGGGTTGATAGACAATCGCCAAAGCCTACACCAATCATGAATGAGGCTTAGGTGTCGAAATGTGTCATATCTTAAAGCCGCCGTATTTAAAATCGAATGACGAGCATTTGATCCGCACTGAGTACCTATTCCGTCCATTTTATCCTACATTGTCTAGAACAGCAAATGTTTTTGATCGCTCTTTCGACAATATATAGGTTTTCTGAATTAATATATAATTTTATTTATGCGGATTTAATTTAAATACTTATAACAAATCGAGATCTTCCCATATAATTGGTAATATGAACGTTGGCGCCATCTCTGTTTGGAAACAGTGGAATATCAGGCTACAGTCACGTCTGTTGCTAACAGTGACGCGGAGAACATAAACAAATTACGACTCTCGGGCGCTGCATTTGGAGACGACATAACAAATAAAAGAGAAAATATTAATTTACTGAGCTGTTACTTTATATCACTAGTAATATTATATGTAATCTTCTTGTCATTTCACGGTAATGTTACGAAAGTATTTAGCGACAGTGAAGGTTTTGCTGAATTTTTTACTCCTGCTTTTCCGTGTACATGTGTGTGGTGAACTATTTTTTAGATCCTCCTTGTCATTGGTCTGAATTTCTAACACTTACACTTTTCTGAAATCGGGAGTCATTCGTCATTTTTTTTTATCTCTTCACCATATAACGAAAATGAAATTTCAGGGGTTTCTCTATGAAAAAATATTAGACAATCGCTTGAGTTGCTGTATTTCCCTCCATCCCTTGAACCTACAAGAAAATTAGCTATATGATACTTTGTGCAGTGGCGTGGTGTAACTGTCGAAGCGAATAAAGCTAACAACAAAAGCAAAAATTTCGTTAAAATAAGAGAGAAAAATGACTCAAAGAACTAAAGCTACTCTTCTGTACTCTTTCTATTGTCCAGTCACACGTAGGTCTTTTTTGTATTTAAGCCTGCTAACACTACAAGCTTTTTCGCTCCACTCAGATGTTCCAGTTTCTCCTGCAGCTAACCTACAATACGCGCGCGATCTGTTAGTCTAAAATGGAGACAGTATGTAATTCACACACTTTTGCTATTAACTTAAACCTCCACAAGGATTTCCCATTTTTTACAACTAAATAAAATCCTCGTGTCGCATCCCTAGAAGAACTTAAATAAAAAATTTGCTATTTATCGAATTAATCGTTCTGGACTTGTGGGATATATTATTAAACGACCCCCAACGGAGAGGGTGCAAACGTTCGGGAGGGATAATTTTGAGTTTAGCTGAAGTACATATTTAGCCATTTAATATATTCCCAAAACCAACAAATCACGGACGACACCAGCAATTACTGTTGGTTATAAATAAAAGTATATGTCTTGTGACGTTGAAGGTTCACAATATATAGGTTCACAATGCCTTCACCTTTTGACTTAACGTTGTAGGGTTTCCTTTAACCTGAAATATGAATGCAGTGTAATTCTAAGCTCTACGTACCCTGTGCTCATTTGAATATCATTTCATTCATCGTAAAATAAGACTTAACTTCGGATGCTTCCCCTTATCCTCAAAGATGAATGTCTGGTACATCTAAGGTCTATGTATCCTGTACTCATTTGAACATCAGTTCATTCATAGTCCGATATCACTTAAAGTTGGAGGCTTTCCCTTATCGTGAAAGATGAATGTCTGGTACCACTAAGCTGTATGTACCCTGTACTCATTTGAACATAATTTCATTCATAGTCCGATATGACTTGAAGTTGGAGGTTTACCCTCATCCTGAACAATGAATATCCGGTAACTCTTAACTTCTGTGGGCCATAGGCTCATTTGCCCGTCATTTCACCCATTAATTCATCGACCGATATGACAAAGCTGGAGGACGTTATATGAAAAAAAAAAACTTTAGGGCTAAGAACCCTATTTTAATAAGTACGCTGCATGAAGTATATTTATTAATTAATTGTCAAATATCTTTAGAACTTCCTACCAGGTGTAGAATTGTGCATGTTTTCGGAAACGAATTTTGAGGTTATATATCGCTAAGAACGTTTCAGTTTCTATTTCAACATTCATTAACTTGCATATGAGAAAATAAAGCTTCAGTTTTTTGGGCTGACTTAAATCATACAATCGTCTAGGCACCCAATTAAGCGAGATTTTTTATTTAACTGCACATTGAAACAATATGAGATGATCTTACACTCCACTTAGCACTGCGTAAGAACATCATTATTGCTCTCATTGATAGTACGTTTGTTGATTACCAGTGTTTGTTACAACGCTCTGTAAATTTCTATTCTTAGCACATAGAAACTATATTTTCAAAATATATACGTATGTTGTTGCATAGAAACAACATGTTCAAAATATATACGTATGTTGTTTTTATGCCGCCGTATTTAAAATCGAATGACGAGCATTTGTTCCGTATTGAATACATATTCCGTTCATTTTATCCTACATTGTCTAGAACAGCAAATGGTTTTGATCGCTGTTTCAACAATATATAGGTTTTCTGAATTAATATATAACTTTATTTATGCGCATTTAATTTAAATACTTATAA
Organism: Mantis religiosa; assembly: GCA_030765055.1. Lineage (NCBI taxonomy): Eukaryota > Metazoa > Arthropoda > Insecta > Mantodea > Mantidae > Mantis > Mantis religiosa. The sequence continues at coordinate 431,267,957 of CM060950.1, forward strand.
TAAATCGAGACTTCCCCGTATAACTGGTAATAAGAACAATGGCGCCATCTCTGTTTGGAAAGAGTGAACTATCAGGATGCAGTCACGTGGGTTGCGAACAGTGGCGCTGATAAAATAAACAAATTCCGACTTTCGAGCGCTGCATCTGGAGACGCCAAAACAAATAATGGAGAAAATATTAATTTACTGAGCTGTTACTTGATATCACTAGTAATATTATATGTAATCTCCTTCCCTATTCATGTACATCTGTCTGGTGAACCATTTTTTAGATGCTCCTTGTCATTTCTCTGAATTTTCTAATACTTATATCTTTCTAAAATCGGGATTCATTCGTCATTTGTGATCTCTTCGCCACATAACGAAAATGAAATTTCAGGTTCTTCAGTCTGAAGAAATATTTGACGATCGCTTGAATTGCTGTATTTCCCTCCCGCCCTTGCAGCTACAAGAAAATTAGCTATATGATACTTTGTGCAGTGGCGAGGAGTAACTGTCAAAGCGAATAAAGCTAAATACAAAAAAAAAAAAAAAATCCGTTAAAATACGAGAGAACATTGACTGAAAGAACTGACCCTACTCTTCTGTACCCTTTCTATTGTACAGTCACACGTAGGTCCTACTGGTATTAAAGACTGCTCACACTACAAGCTTTCCCGCTCCACTCAGAAGTTCCAGTTTCTCCTGTAGCTAACCTAAAATGCGCGCGCGAACTGTTAGTCTAAAATGGAGAAAGTATGTAATTCACACTTTTTTGCCATTAACTTAAAACTCCACAAGGATTTCTTATTTCTCACAACTAAACACAAATCGTCGTGTCGTATCCCTAGAAGAACTTAAATAACAAATTTCATATTGAACGAATTAATCGTTATGGACTTGCGCGAAATATTATTAAACGACCCCCAACGGGACAGGCTGCAAATATTCGAGAGGGATAATTTTGAGTTTAGTGGAAGTAAATATTTAGCCATTTGATGCATTCCCAAAACCCAGAAATTCCGGAGGACACTAGCAATTACTGTTGGTTATACATAAAATATATGACTTGTGATTTTGTAGGCTCACCACATATAGGTTCACAATGCCTTCACCATTTGACTTTACGTTGAAGGGTTTCCCTTAACCCGAAATATGAATGCAGTGTAATTCTAAGCTCTACGTACCCTGTGCTCATTCGAATATCATTTCATTCATCGTCCAATAAGTCTTAACTTCGGAGGTTACCCTTATCCTGATCATCAATGTCTGGTACCGCTAAGCTCTATGTACCCTGTACTCAATTGAACATAATTAAATTCATAGTCCGATATCACTTAAAGTTGGAGTTTTTCCCTCATCCTGAAAGATCAATGTCTGGTACCGCTAAGCTCTATGTACCTTGTACTCATTTGAACATAATTTCATTCATAGTTCGATAGCACTTAAAGTTGGAGTTTTTCCCTCACCCTGAAAGATAAATGTCTGGTAGCGCTAAGCCCTATGTATCCTGTACTCATTTGAACATAATTTCATTCATAGTCCGATAGCACTTAAAGTTGGAGTTTTTCCCTTATCGTGAAAGATGAATGTCTGGTACTTCTAAGCTCTATGTACCCTGTACTCATTTGAACAAAATTTCATTCATAGTCCGATAGCACTTGAAGTTGGAGGTTTTCCCTCATCCTGAAAGATGAATGTCTGGTACCGCTAAGCTCTATGTACCCTGTACTCATTTGAAAAAAATTTCATTCATAGTCCGATATCACTTAAAGTTGTAGGTTTTCCCTCATCCTGAAAGATAAATGTCTGGTACCGCTAAGCTCTATGTACCCTGTACTCATTTGAACAAATTTCAATCATAGTCCGATAGCACTTAAAGTTGGAGGATTTACCTTATCCTGAAAAAATGAATATCTGGTACCGCTAAGCTCTATGTACCTTGAACTCATATGAACATAATTTCATTCACAGTCCGATAGCACTTAAATTTGGAGGTTTTCGCGGATCCTGAAAAATGAATGTCGGGTAACTTTTAGGCAGCCTTAGGCTCATTTGCCCCTCATTCCACCCATCCATTCATCCACCGATATGACAAAGCTGGAGGACGTTAAATGGAAGAAAAAACTTTAGTGCTAAAGAACCTTATTTTTATTATCTACGCTATATGAAGTATATCAATTAATTAATTGTCAAAGATCTTTAGGACTTCCTGCCAAGTGTAAAATTGTGCATGGCTTCGGAAACGAAATTTGAGGTTATATATCGCCAAGAATGTTTCAGATTCTATTTCAAATGTCATTAACTTCCATATGAGAAAATAAAGCTTCAATTTTTGAAAATATACGATTCTGTACATCATTTGGCCACACTGCCACATAGTTGCAATGCGGCGAAGGTTGAGAGAAGCGAGATTTTCTTATAGTGTGTTTGTTTTTTAATTACATCTTACAAAGTGGAGTCATAAGACGATGAATGAAATGGGTGAAATGACGCCCAAAGAGCCAACGGTCCATAGAACTTACAATGACCCAACATTCGTCTTTTCAACATAAGGGAAAACCCCGAGATAAAACCTCATGCAGATAACTCGCCTACTAGGAGATTCAAGCTCGGGGCATCTTGAACGTGAGGTGGACTACCACTTAAGCTGAATTAGTCACTGGTATCCTTCATTCTTAGTCTGGGCCATTTGTGTGTGTGTTAACAAGGAAGAGGATTTATAACCTATTATTTATTGCATTCAATACTTAAATACACTATACCAAAGACTCAACAAAGGAAAGCAAAAAAAAAAAAATATTAAATGTTGAAAACAGAAAGTCAATAATATTACTATTAGGGCTACTATAATTATAAATGCTTAATTATGTAAGTGGTTTTCTGCAAGAAATTTCAATCTGACCCACGGATGCAATAAATTTGTAATTTTCTCAAAGTTATATAAAAGAATGTTGCAGTGCCATCTAGTGCGCATCTATTTACTCATTAGATCAGCATGACCCTACATTAGCGCACCAAGTAGAGACAATTATCACTAAAAAAATCTGTTTCTAAGCACAGATCGTCAGCACTGTGGTGGGGATTGATGGTACAGAGGGCGCTTTTCCTGAAATTGCGCGCGCAGCTTGTTCATATTCATATTTATTGCGACTTAATTCAATGTTTGAACACAATTAACCCATGTCATTTGTAATACATACTCTCTCTTAAAAGTAAAAATTAGAAATAAAATAATGGAGACCTGCCTACCGTGCTAGGGGTCCCGGGTTCGATTCCCGGCGGCGGGGGTGGGGATTTTTCTCCGACCAAGATAATTCCCCATCTTCCCCAGTCTGGAAGTATGAATGAGAGTGTGAATGTGTGCGTGATGTAATGATTAAAACCAAAGATAACGAGTTACCACCTTCGGTATGTTCCAAACACCACGATCAACTTTTAACCGCGTTTAGGTAAACGCACGGGCTCGGTCAAAATAGAAGCTCACTGCATTACCGACGACATGTTGTTTAGTTCGCTTATCTGGAATAGAAAGATGCCCTGTGCTACTTCAATTCCCACCACGGAGGTGAGCACCTGGTATTAAATTGTTGCCAGACTTAAGGGTAATTTACGGAAATCTACCCAGATGGCAGCACAGTGTTATTTAGCTTTTGTGTTTTTAAAAAGTCGACAAGGTAACAAAAAAGGAAGCAAAATATAGAGCTACTAATTTATCAGTTTATAAATGTTATATTTTAAGAATTTTTAGCCGTCCTACTTAATGCAAGTTTAATATTTTGGCTAATGACATCCAAAATTGTAGTAAATATTATATATTAAAGTCTATGATTTTACATATATATGATTCAAAAACAATTCCTTCAGCCATCCCTCGAAACTCCTCAATCACTTACAAAGAATTTTTGAAGAGGATCGGACTACTCTGTGAGTCTAATCCCCGCAATAAACACCACTGTCTTATACTAATATAGGTTTCGAACCTTCTCAGCTTTTCGTTGTGTGTTATTTACAGTTTCTCATTAAAGTAACAATACATTTTAGTTTATCATTTAGGGCTTTTCTTACATCGGAGTAGTGTTATAACCGATTAGTGGTTAGCGAACCAAAGAGAGGTTAGCTCATTTTATTTAGTTTGAACCTTTCGACGCCAGCTAAGTGAACTAACCAACATGTTGTCAGCTGTACCTTTCGACGCCAGCCAAGTGGACTAACCAACATGTTGTCGGAAATGCAGTGAGCTTCTATTTCGACCAAGCTATGGGTACATTCACCGCCCCCCCCCCTTTCAAACCGTGTTCAGCGACTGATTGAATCCAACATCCACATCTTTCGAAGCACCTATAAGTAAAGAAGATTATGGATATGTTTGCCCTATTACATTCTGCACAATACATCGCTCATATTAATTCTAACCAGTTTCCGCTTGGAAAAATATACTTAACCTCCAAGAATTTCTAAAAAATATTTGCATGATAATAAAGTATAAGCATTCAACAAAAGAAAAAACAAATAAAGAACAACAACATTGCAAGAGTTTTGTTGACAAACACTTCACCACCAATTGTTATTTCCATAAGTTTTGAACGCCTGGTGGTAATTTTTGGGACTACAAAGTCAGTCGGTAATGCAGCTACCTGTACTATCAACCGATCGCACCTGCAGGATGTTCTGAAGTGCAATATTTAAATATTAACAGAGTTTTTAATGGTCTTCCCTATCTGCGGAGAAAGACATTAAACACATAGGTGACGTTATCACCATGTCCACTCCTTTCAGTTTATCTTATTTTAGAATACCAACCAAGATTGTCATTTTTGTTTTAAGTTGCCAATGATTTTATTTACTTGCAATAAGGTGGGAAAATAGATAAGACTATGGTTTGGTATTATATAGTGTAATTCTTTATGTACAACTTTTTGCCATTAATTAAATCAAAGGCTGTCATCACTGAAATATACAATTCAGTAATAGACTAATTATAACAAAGTGATTCCCTGCCATGCACGGAGAATGTCAGTATTTACTTTCATGTAAACCACTATACAGTCACTCAAAAAAGTATTCGACTGATTATTATTGCTAATTTTGAAAGCAAATAAAGCTTAGAAAATTAAATAATAAAGCTCATCTTCAATACTAGTTATTTATTATGGTCTTATAATCCATTATACATGAAAAAAAAAACAATATTTTCTGTTGTAACATAAGAAAAATAATCAATATTACAAGTATCTTTCTTCATGCCAAAAATATATTTGTCTCCAGCAAATAGATTATTGTTTTGACTAATTGATGTACATTCTTAATACTTGGTGGCTTTTCCTTTTCTTTATCTCTATTCTCTTTATTTCTTGAGCTCATCTTCAATACTAGTTCATTTACTATGGCCTTATAATCCATTATACATTAAAAAAACATTATTTTCTGTTGTAACATAAGAAAAATAATCAATATTACAAGGTTCTTTCTTCATGCCAAAAATATATTTGTCTCCAGGAAATAAACTATTGTTTTGACTAATTGATATACATTCTTAATACTTGGTGCGCTTTCCTTTTCTTCATCTTTATTCTCTTTATTTCTTTGCATTGATCTCACAAGATTTTCTGTAGTTTCTCTTGTAATTTTCTTCCATTCCTCCATTAAAAACTTCTTAAGATCATTCTTGTTTGAGATCTTGTGTTTTCGTAAATTTTCTTCAACAGTGTGTCACATATGTTCAATTGGGTTGATGTCTAGTGATTGTGGAGGCATTTCCATCCACCGTGGTGTGTTATATAACAACTAGAGCTTCGTGATCAGGGCTGTGTGTTTGGGGAATTGTCTTGTGTGAAGATGTAGCCATCTGTAAGAAGCATATTGTTCACACTTTGTGGAAGATGTGACTTCAATATGTTAATGTACAGTCTGTGGTCCAATTTGCCATCAGTACAACACAGATCATCAACAAAATTCACACTCATACACCCTCATACAAGCACAGATCCTTCACCATTTAATTTATTTTAAGGTTTTATTTGGAATTTTAATAGCATGAGGTTTCTTTATAAAATTGAATTATTATTTCTGGGCATAAAGATGTTGAACCTCATATTAAACAAAGGATGGGAAATCCTTGAATGTTACTTACGTTAAGACATAATTCGTCATTGCCGTTGCCTTCATCGTCTGAGTATTGCAAATTTATGATGATAGGTTCCAAAATCCCATCACGTGCTATTTCTTGCCAAAAGTCGTCTCTTGAGCTTGCCAATTTTCGGTGCAAGAGCCATACATGCTTTTCTGCTGATCTAATGTAGAAGGTGCCTAGGTTCAATGTGTGTTTACCCCCTCCCTTTGGATTTTTAGTTACTTATAGCCGTGGTTTTCAGCAGCATGTGGGTAGTCTGAGGTGAATCTTTGCTGCCGGAGGCCACGCCAAATTTTCAGTTCACCTCGCACCAACACATCCCCAGAGGTAAGCTTCACCAAATAATTATGTCATAGGTATAATATTTCATCTCAACACCTCTTCAAGGCTTTGGCTGTACTTTAACATTTGTAATTAAAGCCTAGTGTTTTATCACTAAAGGTAAACAAAAGAAATAGTTGCAGAACACTTTCAAGAATTAAAAATATTGCCTCTACCTTGCTTGTATATCCAAGAAATAGTAACCTTTGTTAAATTCAATTTTCATTTATACTCCACTAATACACAAATACATAACCACGATACTTGAAGAAAAGAGCAAATAAGTATAATCCCCCATAACACCAGTTTGTTTGGTAAAAGCTTTATATATACTGGACTTTGCCTTTATAACGGCCTACCTGAACACCTAAAGAGCATATCTGCACTTCCTAAATTTAAATGCTGTGTGAAAGTTCCTGTTAGAGCATTGTTTTTATAGTACATGTGAATTTTTTGAATGTGTTAACTACAGATAAATTATTATATTGTACATACAATTTCTGAATTTTCATTTCTAAACTTGTATTGTGTATATGTTTATTGTATAATTTTTACTTTTAAGTACTTGACGTGTCCTATATCATTTACTATGATCAAAAGGATGAATAAATGCTGCTGCTGCTGCTGCTGCTGCTGCTGCTGCTGCTGCTGCTGCTGCTGCTGCTGCTGCTATCACCAGTACTAGTATGTGACGCTGGCGATGTTTTCCAAGTCCTTCGTACTTTCATACAACTATGATGTTTAATGTGATTTCTTAACTTTTTGGTGCAATTTCGTGCTGTAGGGCATTCTTTTAACGGTACTGAAGTCATAACTTATTCATTTATATATTTACTGCAAATGTAGCTATACTGAAGAATTCAGTGCACACAAACTATCTGTTTCTCCACGAATGCAATGCTACCAAGTCTTATTTGTCCCTAAATTACACTATCTAGCAAACTACAAAAATACAAAGTTTCTATTAATATCAGTGGTAGCAACAGTAGTTCCTTGTATCACCATTTACGTACCCGCAGCAAAATTCAAGGTACTTGCAGTCCTGTCTCTTGATAGGATGCAGGGCAGCATTGCATTCAGAACACATCCGTGTCCTCCGCAAACCTTCGTCAAATAATAATTGAAGGCAGGCCTCCTTAAAATAAAAGGACAAGTCCATTTTACTGACTGGTCAAGCCATTTCCCAATTTTCAACAATGTACTGAACAAATCTTAAATATTTGAAGAACGCACAGAATGAACAGCCTTCACTTCTAACAGTACAATAGATACTTCTGCTGGACAGCAAGCCTACTTTTGTGAAGCAATAAAACCTGAGACATGGTCAGTATTTTCCAAAGCTGGCCTGCGCTAAATGCATCCACATGTCTTTCTGCACCATGTTGCACAGATGTCTGGGGCACTTTTGCAGAGCTTGGCTACAACTGTTACACATCTTTCTCATGTGGATACAACGCAAGGACCTATACCTGTACCTCGGGACTTAGAAAATATTCTTGCGTCACACAAAAGGTTTCTCCCATTTTTCTATTATATTCCAACTGATCAACCTCACTATAGACCACAAGATTTCGTTTACGAATGGCTCTGATGAACCCTCATCCACAATAATTTATAACAGCTTGGCACTTGTAACAAACAAATGCTTAAAAGCGAGAGTACCGCCACTGATGCTCATGCAAGGAACAATATCATAACACTATCAAGTGATAATTTCTGTTTATGCAATTATTTATATAATAATAATATGATTGAATATTGTGACAAGGAGAAAGAAGAGGGAATCAAAATCCCTTCTTTGCTATTCCTCAATACATACTGCTGATGAATTGTCTGGGATTGTACAACAGCACTTTAATTCTTCAGGTATGTTGATTAATCCAAGTCATTAGAACTGTTGTTTATCTTTCATTTCCATGGCATGTTTTGCATAATGCATATCACTCAGTAGCTATGTGGGTTGGGGGAGAGATTTACTTTATATATGTGATGTAAACCAAAACTGAATGTCATTATTTATATTTACATTCAGATTTGTAGTTGTTAAACTAACATGAGATTGTTTCATTAGTAATTACAATAATAGTATCTAAAATTATATAGGTGCACATAATTTTGTATAGCTTAACATTGTGATGCAATTAAATCATTGATTTATATTATGATAATGACTTACTTGTACAGATTGATCACACTTAGTTGTATTACCATATACTTCCTAAAATTATAGAAATTATTTATTAAGAAAAGCTTTCCATTAAAGGCAGGGGCAGTTTTTTTTTTTAACTAGAAGATTAAAAGAATTGAAACTTGAGGTTGATGAGTTATATGCAATAATAGTGACAGACAGACATCTTTCAGTGACGGAACATTGCTGATGATATAGTTGACATTTAGCCTTTGCCAGTTGAGTAAACCAACTTTTTTTAGAAATTATTCCCAAAGTGCAGATTGATCACATTAGAAGATTTGTTACATTACCATGCACTTTCTATAGTTCCAGTAGTCATTTAATAACAAAAATGTAGTGACTAATTTAGTTAGCTTTCTTCCCCCCCCCCCCTCCCTGTATATGGAAATTGCAGAAGACAGGGCTGTTTAACCCCATTTTTGTTCTTTGAAAAATATTAAAATAAATAATTACGTAGATACATATTTCATGCATTTTTAATCATTAAGGCTATTTTTTATTTCTATGCACCCGTGTTACTTATATTTGGCTAACCTTTAATATCAGACACGAAGCTTAAAGTGCTCCATTTGTGTTTCGTCTCTTACTGTAAGCCAAGTTACCAATATTTCACTCTGCTAATAAAAAAGATAAGAAAAGAATGCAGCACTGGTCATTGAAGGTCAATATGTCTCAATGCTCTATCATCTAGTGAATTTCAAATAGAGAATTTCCTGTTAAAATACCCAAAATTTAACTTTCAACAAAATACAACTCTTTGATCCAGCTTTAGTTCATGACAGTACCTTGAAAATTCTTGAAAACTCTCTGAGATAATTTATATGCCGATAAGAGAATATCAGTTTAACGATGTAAAACACAAATATAAATAATTTACTTTCAATATATCAACTGATAAGTGACAGGCTTTTATACTATCAAATTAATGAAATCAGGGATTGAATTTAGAAAGGGTATGGGCATTATCTGTTGAAAGTTGACAGCCTCAATTTCCATTTCATTTGTCAAAACTTTAATAACATTTCATTATTTAAAATGCTGTACCTCTGTTGTTGGTTAAAATGAGACTACTTACCAAATAACAGAGCATTAAGGCATATTTACCTTCAGTGACAAATGATGTATTCATTTGTTATGTTTATAGATAATACAAATATTAGTAACCTGGCATGCAGTAAGGATGAAACACTAATTAAGCACTTTGGAGCTGATTGTCTGATATGAAAGTTGACCAATTAAATGCAAATGTAAATTAGCATTGCAGCCACCCATTTGTTCCTTGACACAAAGGGATTTTGATTCTGCTTTTGTCCTGTGACACGTTGCTCTGATTGCATTTGAACAGAGTTTACATACACTGATTTAGTGTATATGTGCAATAGGCTTGCATAAACATCTCTGTTGTTACACATTCCTTCTGATACGCTTAAATAATTTGCCATGTAATAACAGGAATAGGTGACTATTTAAATCACCTGTTGATGGAAAAATAGGTGTGTTACATTCAGCTAACATTGCTTGGTGAAGATCCCGAATAAAATCTTGGCGTTGATAGCAGTAGCTCACTGAAGAGGGAATTCTTTTAATTGTACCAAACCACAACCTGATGCATTTAATGAAACCAAGTAAGACGAACTTACATTTAGGGCAAACAAAGCAAAAGAGCATTTTATGGTAATGTGTGTACTCTACGGCTATTAATATATACCTACTTAGGCAGCGGAATTACAGTAACTCATGTCCACAAATCAATCCTGTTTTGTATTAACACAAATAACATGCAGTGTGAACTATTTTCAAACAAAAAGTAATCCTTAAATATGCTCAAATTCATCACGTGGTTTTGTAATTAGTTCCAATATTTTACCCTAAACTTTCTCCCTGCTATGAATTATGTAATTTGCACATTTTAAGCCAAGAAAACAAGTATGTTGCCGTACTAGCTCATTTAGAAGACTTTTCTGCAGTAATAGACATTTTGTCTCGTGCACATGGCCAGTGCTTGGTGTCTATGCATTTGCATATAGCAGAACCATTCCATCCATAATGGTAAGGGGTTAATAAATTATAAGCAAAATTTGTTAAAGGTTTTTTTCATTTAAAAATTTCAATAAACAGAAAGTTTAGCAAGTTAACATTGTTTTTCATTATTGTTGTTCATGTAATGTAACAAAAACCATGTACATAAAAATAACATTCAAGTTAACCTTTTACTTGTCTAATTATTGAAAACATAGAAAAAGGCAGTTTTATTCTAAGCTTTCAAAACATTCAATGACTCCATAGATCAGGGGCAGACGCCACCAATACGCAACTTAAGGCATTTTTTAATTAAAAGAAAAAAATAATTTTATAGTTTATTGAATTGTAATAATCATACACAGAATAATTTATTTTATCATAATTCCTAATGGTTATCGAAACTTGCAACCTGCAGTGTTGTACACAACAACTGCACCAGTCTCCTTCGCGAAGCAGAACTTTAAGCCAGATTACATGGGCCTGCGGTCACTCCTAACCTCCCTATTCACATTACTAGTCATGTGTCTACACAGCAATGCTTGAAGCCACCTAGTTGTGGTCTATTACATGAAGGTTAGCATTCGTGAGATTGTTGTTGGAATCTTAATTGTTTGGTAGACCAAATAGTGCAGTTTTAAAATGAGTAGGGTGGATTATTGATGGAAAGTTCCTTTCATTCATTAAAGGTAGAAGAAAAATTTGAAATTAAATGATTAGGTGCACAACAGCTGAACAATTTTACATTTACACAACAACAGGACAAAAAACAGAGGACTTTATGTAACAGTTGGTTTAGTAAGAAGTTATGGCTAAAAACATTCAGGTGTTATTTTTCGCCAAATTGGTGGATTCATAACATTTTTCATCTTCACCAAAACGCAGTGATCTATTGTGTTCAGTTTGCAATAAACATATTCCAGCTGCTACTATAATGAGATGGAACTTTCAATCACAGGTTGTTAACAGAGCTTTACGTATTGCAGTGGCACTAATGACCTTGCAGTTGAGCACCCTCACCTCAATTCAACCAACTTTATGTATTGCAGTGCTTTGAAAAGATTGAACAGGAAAATGGGTGGGATGATGTAACAATATGGGAAGCTCTTGGTTTGAAGAATTTACTGAATAGTCTAGAACTTTTGTTTCTTCTAAATGTTTTCTACAACATCATTTATGCAGCACAATTCAGGTGCATATTGCTGATAGTGTTACATTATCTAATGCTTTGCAGTATTTAGAATCAGCTGTGTCTGAAATTCATGAGAATATTTGAAGGTATTGCTTCCCCCTCCAGAAAGCAACCAAATTTCGATTATGCAGCAAACCTGATTTCAGATACCAAAGAAATGTGAAATACAGTGGGCAACCAAATGAAAGGATAATTCCAACTGTCTCTTATATTCAGTACTTTTGGAATTATTTGCCCAAAGAAATTTATTACATTCAGAGAAAATTTACCTGTTGTAAAAAAATGTGTATAAAATTAAAATTCCTTTATCTCCTACAAAACGTTAAAACATGAACTGTTAGTAATTTATCATAATGATAGATTCAAAAATATCTCTTCAATCAATGAACAGTTCAGTTTTTGATACAGCACTCCTTTGAGGAAGTATTTTCTGAAAGTATTTGCTGCAAATTGCACCAACAACTCGAGTTTCAACAGCCGAGGTAGAGAGAGGTTTCAGTACACTGAAAAGAATTAAGTCATTCCTTAGAACACCATGGGCCAAGATGGGTTTAATTCCTTGGCTCTTTGTTCCATTCACAAAGAGGAAATTGGTGAAATCCTTAATTTCAGCAGTGGAGTAATTGAAATGTTTGCGCCTAGAAGAACAGATGTGCTCAGTTCTTGTACAAGTAGCACTGTCACTTGGTGAGTTTATTTTATCTTTTAATATTAGTTATTTTATGGTTAAATATGTATAGCGCTTTGACACATTGCTTTTGGCAATGCAACTAAAGGTGACCTGTTTTAAATGGTATAACTCCGCTTTTACTTTCATTAGAAGCATCTTTACATCTGGTCCCACCACAAAACATCCCACCAGTGCCACTGTTGGGTTCTCTTATGACTAGCATCAAGGAGACTTGCATGCTCTAGGATAGTGTGCGACAGAGAGGGAAATATGAAAAGAGTAGGGGTAACAAGATGGCAACATTGAGCATGCAAAGCATCTCATTTGCCACAATCCAGAACTTGTCCCATTAGAATTGCATTCTAATGTCATAAGTCCTCTTGGTAAAAGAGAATAATCCTTTCAATAGATTTACAAGCTATTTCCTATAATCTCAGTCATTTTACCTTTATTGCAACAATGATTATTCTCAACAAATTATAAAGACATTGGGTCATTGTAGTTTGTCTTTGGTGCTTGAACAGAAAGCTTGGACATCATTAAAAATTTTGATTTGAACCAATTTAGATCACTCTGGATTTTTAGTTACAGATAAGCAAATTTATAATGTTTCTGTTCTGTTTTGTTCATTTGGTCCCATCACTGAGCAGCACTGTAGGACATTGAACACATCATACAGAAGACAACCTCCCCATAACAACATAAATAATTTTAACTACCACCACCATACATCAAAATATGCTTTTCTTTTTAAATTTTAAAAACTTTCTTCATCACCACCACATAATACAAGAAAATGTGACAACCATTTGTTTATAAAGATAACTTTGTTTATAGAGATTTTATTTTATTGTTCATAGAGATACCATACATTAAAGCAATACAGTGATACATTGCATTCTCTTTATTGCACAGGACTCTTTCACAATCATCCATAAATTCTTGCACCAAGTAATAGGCCCTACTGCATAGAGACTTTTTAAGAGCAGAGTTATACTTATCTATTTTCCCTGAAGATAGTAATTTTAATTATTTTGGAAAGGCATTGAATATTCCGACACACTCATAAATAGAGCCCAGATTTGTAAGCACAATCAAATGGTGAAATAAGCATATAGGAATGAAAAATGAAACAAGCAAATAAAAATATAAAAATTTAATCATAAACATATTGTTTTTTAGAATTCTTATCTTACATAAGCCTGTTACAGTTCACAAGAGAGGTTATCTCGAGATTTTCTTGTGTGAACCTCCTGCATTTAACAGTTAATAATTTTTTTATACAGTGAAAAAGATCAGTCAGCATCGCATAACATTACTGGAACATGTGAAAATCACCACAGTTCTTGCTCAAGTTGTTCTCGGGAAGCAAGCCAGGTGAAAAGATGATTAGAAATCGACGTTTTGGGAGTGTGCATCTCTCCCATCATTAGGATATTTATTAAATGTTTAATAAATAATTAAATAAATATCCTGATGATGGGAGAGATGCACACTCCTGAAACATTGATTTCTAATTATGTTCACCTAGCTTGCTTCTCGAGAACAACTTGAGCATATTCATCACCAGGAAAGCTTTACTTATTTGAGATCAAGCCACACTGTGTTTAGGTCCTAGCTAGCTGACATTGTGCATGTTTTAAGAATAACTGGAATAATAGAAATAAAATTAAAAGTGGCATATAATGATGATGATGACACAATGACATTTTAATCATTTCTTGCAATGCACAATTACACCTAAAAACTTGTAAAGCTTTTTCAAATAAATTTATTCCCATCAGATCTCTTCTAAGATGGTTATTCAGGTAAATAATTCAGTGTAGTGTGTACAATAATATTGCATAGCGACTACTGCATTAAACAATATAGAACAAATTAGGTTTATGGAATCTCAGATCATACTTTTAATTGCTGTTAACATTCTTGATCAATGATGTAGATATACATTGATGAGTAAGGTTAAGAGAACTTAATTCTTCAAAATACTTATCATTGCAATTTAAAGAAAAAGTTTATAAAATTCATATCAAGCATTTCGCCAAAATATTTTAATTTAAGCCACCTAATTTATACGTAAACACAGATGATGCTAATTTAGGTATATCTTTAAATTCACAGCTATTTTTTCAGTAATTTAAACTGGATATTACTTACCTTACATGGACTTATATATGACTTACATATTTTAAATTTAAAACTACAAGTACAAACACAAAAACTAATACACCCAATCAACTGTCTAAAATAACTTCACTTTTCACTTTTCCTTGTTGGGCACAGTATTCCTCAAAGTTTTTGTTAAATTTTCCATTGATATGAAATGAAACTCAAACTTTAAGAAATATTTGATATGCCACATTAAATTGCTGTGTACGAGGGAAAGAATACTTTGTGCTACATTACTAAAGTTCCTGAAGATCATTGCACATCACCAAAACAAGAAACATACACAATATCCAATAATCCTGCACTCTGATTTCTGCCATCGTATTCCTGGTAGCCTGAGATGATGGATGACCCCTGAAAGACAAAAAACAGAAAATCCCATTATTGCAGTAATAAAGTAACTAGGTTAATGAAATTAATGCTTTTGTATGTAAAACAACACACTTTTTCCATTATAAGGTGCTACATTAATCTAGAGAATTTAACTATGCATGAATATGTATTAAGGCACATTTCAGGTTATGTCATATTAATTGTCGGTATTTAGCTACATGCTAAATCTTACTTACCAATAGGTATTTGTAAAAATCTATTCTCGTTCTTCCTGCTGCCCATATGTCCTCAAAGTTCTTTCAAATTTTTACAATTTCACAAATCGATGAAAATTGTATTCAGAACTTAATTTGTCTTGGCCTCCTTGCCGTTAAAGCTTTAATTCAAATATTTACAGGTTAGCCAATGTAGTGTCTTATTCATATCGTACATTGAGCTCAAATAAGGTCGATAATAGGCCAATAATATTATTAAAATTACTTCATAAGTAGTAAAATAATACAATAGCTATTAAATTTTGAACTAAGCAGAAGTTATTTTATATATTATTAGTATGCAACACGGCAGCCTCACGTCGCTCGGCGCGTCGCTCCTCTCTCTCTCGACTCGTCGCCTCGACTCGCTCGGCTCAACTCAGATGAGCACACCTCATCTTAGGGAAACCGGAGAAGCATCAACATGGGGAAGAAGGCGAAGAAGACCTCTGCTGCAGCGAAGCGTCAGGCAGTAGAGCCGCTTCCACCGCAGCCCTCTCCGACCGGCTCTCGGGCGCCCACGCCTGCCTCGCTACCAGCATCCGCGGACGAGGGCGATTCGCCTGAAAGGAGCACCAACCGATTCTGGGCCAGCCCCTCCCCAAGGACACCGGACCCATCGCCAGACGCAGTCGCTCAACGCCTGCTGACGCCGCCACACTTACTGAGCAGAACGCGTGCCACCCAGACGTCCCTCCCAGAGCTCACCTCAGCACCAACCGACGCCGCCGCCGCTGCCGCAACACCGAGGCCCATAACATCGCCACCGGCCGAGCCCGCTCGGCCGCCGAGGGCCTCAACCGTCGTCGTTACTGACGTACCTCGTGACCTACCGCGTAGGTTCATTCTTGCAGCCGCCCAGCAGCAGTGGCCCTCGGCCTCGAGGGCCAGCCGCATCAGCATACGCGGCCGCCCCACACCCTTGGTCCGTCTGCAGCTAGAGGACGAAGCCGACATGAGCGCGGCCTTAAGGATGGGCCTGCCCTTGTTAGGGCAGCGTCTCAAAATTGAGGCAAGCCGCTCCGAGCGTCTCGCACCTTGTCGTCGATGCTGCAGATATGGACATGTAGCCGCCACTTGCACTGCAACCCCACGGTGCCACTACTGTGGTGCCGCGACTCTCACAGGGGAATGCCAGCAGCACGATATTCGTCGCCGCCGCAGGTACTGCGCCACCTGCAATGGCTTCGGCCACTTCACAGGTCAGGCGCAGTGCCCCGCCCGTCCTCGCCAGGACTCTGGCCTTGCTACACCTCCCGCGGCTCACTCTAGTGGTCCTGCCGACTGGAGCCAGGCACTGGACAGCCTCAAGGATGAAGCTCAGCAGACCAACCGCCGACTACATTCCATCGAGGAGCAACTGGCAAGTGGACCCGCCTCAGCCAACCAAGGGCCTCGTAGAACCGACGTACAAGACCTCCATGCCGAGGTCTTGAACATTAGCCTTCCCCTGGGGAACTTGGATGACTCATTCCCCACCAACAACGCACGACTTGACGCCACCACCGCCATGCTGACCGAAGTCAACAACCAACTCTCGACCACCAAGGATCTCATGACTGACAGCCTGGCAACTCTCCAAGAGAGCATCATCTCGTCCCTCACGGCACTGCACCACACCACTGGGACCACCTCGTCACACGTCGTACAACTGCAGGAATCCATTGGAGCCACCAACTTACGGGACAGTATAACCCAAAGCTTCAGTGACCTGCAGCACACCATCAACCGAACACATACGCAGACCTTAGACCAGCTTAACCTCACCCTGAAGGAAGCTCAGTCTGCGGCCGCTCCTCCGCTTCCGGACGCGTCACAAGCGTACTTCGCCGAAATACTCTTGCGCATAGCTGAAGTACACTCACGCCTAGAACATATTCGAACCACAGTGCGCCAACTTACTGACGACTCAACCGCCACGTTGCGGCAACGACGCCGAATGACTTAGTTTTTAAGTGCTGTATGCGCCGAGCGACCGGCACACCATGGCCGGCGCTAAATTAAGCACCACTGGTGCACAGTGACCCTAAATAAATAAACAACACTAAACATTTCATCCCTCCTTCTATTCCCGGCGATCCATCCAGGACCTTTATGGTAATGGCTGGACCCCCGGTCACTACCCGTTCCTGCAACGTGCCCGATAGGCACCTGCGTATTTTACCACCGTTACTAACGGGGATGCTCCCCGCTACTTCTCTCCCTTTACTCCCTCCCAAAGCCACGCTTATTTTGAAAAAAAAAAAAAAAAAGCCAAAATAATTATATTGGTGGCATTGAATCCGTCGCATGCAGCGCTCAAGATGTACCTTTAGACCACGGGTGTTTCGCGAACCTTAATGTGTCTCCTAGTTTCCTATCTGAGTTAACAGGCCCTGGTTAAGGTTCGCGAAACACCCGGGGTGTAAAGGTACATTTTGAGCGCTGCTAGCGTGGATTCAATGCCGCCAATATAATTATTTTGGCTGCCGTGTTGCATACTAACTAATATATAAAATAACTTCTGCTTCGTTCAAAATTTAATAGCTATTGTATTATTTTACTACTTATGAAGTAATTTTCGCAATATTATTGGTCTATTATCGACCTTATTTGAGCTCAATGTACGATATGAATAAGACACTACATTGGCTAACCTGAAAATATTTGAATTAAAGTGTGGGCTCTAGAAGAAAAGGCAAGCGTGCACAATGAAATTGGTAAGATGCTGTGATGCTAAATTTAAATAACTATCTCCTTATATAGTCTTTTGTTGAAGTATTATAACAGGAACTATTCTTAAGACGTTGAATAACTTAAATTATATACGCGCAGTATTTAGATACGAAGGAAGTTTCGTTCAACTTTGCTTTTATTTCAGTGTTGCTTGAGCAGCGATGCAAGGACATCTTGCAACATTCTTCGATTCAAAGAAATCACACTAATGCTGGATTGTGGCTTATCAGCTCAAACAGTGCTGAATTTTTTACCATTGCCGTTAGTACCGAACGCACGGCTCAATGGTTTGCCGGGATGGATGCCAAGAGATGTCTCAGATCCACAATTGGAAGGTGTAAGTTCATGTATAGCTTACTGCTTGTACATACCATATTATGACGTGGGAGTAAAACATAAACAAAGTTTCTCTGTGCAGGAACTCAAGGAATGCTGTGGAAAAGTGTTTATCGACTCGGCTCCAGAGTTTCTCCCACCACAACCAAATATAATTGATTTTAGTGAGGTGGATGTAATACTCATCTCAAATTACTTATGTATGCTAGCTCTTCCCTTCATCACCGAAGGGACAGGATTTAATGGTGTTGTGTATGCGACAGAACCAACACTTCAAATAGGCAGGTAAGTGTTCTAGCTTCTACTTTTGTATGATGGATGGAAAGATTTGTGTTAGCAATTTCATGGTATGTACATAGCAATCCAAGTTAATAAGGAGTATTTGGCAGTCATAGCGATTAGTTACACTGATGGTTCAGCTACACTTTTCTGTTGCTTCGCAGTTGGAACTGCCATCCTGCTGTCTTGAATGATATGGGTTGGGGTAGGGGCGAATAAAGAATATACACCTTTAATTGTATTGCAAATCATTTAGCACAGACTGACATTTTCTTTTCTTTTTTTTTCTTGTGTAACACTTTTTGCACCCTTTCTGTATTTAATTGTAGTGTTACATAAAATACATGGGACTTTCACACTTGGGCTGAAAAGTTCTTTGTGACTTAATGCATTTAGCTGTGCTACAACTTGCTTATTTAGCACTTTTTTTTTTCTCTCTCTTTTATTCTGCTTTACATTGTTTCATTTTTTCTGTTAAGTTCTTTAAAGTGAATGGGACGTACACACTTGGGATGGAAAGTCTTTTGCAGTTTGTAATAGCAAATGATGTAGTCTGTCGCCTCTATTATAAGTTTCCTGAAACACAAGTTTACACTGTCATTAAGTATGTGCGGTATGTCAAACATGTTATTTGCCACTTGTTCCTCCAACAATTTTTCTCCAAAAGTCAACTTGCAAATACAAGAAACTGCTGCCATTTTGAGAAGAAAATCCCTAAAGGAAGTGACAGAATATCACTTAATCAATTTTGCCTATTTACGAAAATTCAAGAAAGGTAAATTAGCAAGGCATGGTGGTAGTTGGAAAAACCATAAATACCATAGAAACCAAATAGAGAAGTGTGAAGTACTCCATTCCCTGCTTTGCCTAAAGGTGAACCATTTTGAAGACTATCTAGCGGTGCATATATGCTAGGAAAATGTAAATGCATCACTTGCTAATTGCAGGAGCTGCCATGTATCCATTAGCAACTTAAAAGCTAACAATAAATAAATTAAATAGGCAGATTCAAATTGAAAAATTCAATGCCATAGCCGGGATTTAAACCACCTATCTCCCAGTCTCCATCCGTGGCTCTTAACCAAGGAGCTACTATGGCCGGCATGACATTAACTTATCCAACTTACTCACATTTTTTCGGTAAACCACTAGGGACTCTCAGATACAATGAGGTACCTTTTGTGGCGACTGTAAGTACTTATGTCCCAGGCCTCATAGTTATCCTGTCTATTGCATTGAATTTTTCAATCTGACTACCGATTCAAATCATCACCTAAGCAGCTAGTGTGGAAGACCGATTAAAAAGTAGCTTAATGGTTAAGAGCAACCGGTCGGAGACCGGGAGATCTGTGGTTCAGATCCCAGCTATGGCATTGAATTTTTTAATCTGACTCTACCTGTTCATATTATCACCTACACATGGCTAGTGTGGAAGAACGATTTATTACCAATAAATAAATTGTTAAGGAATATGCACACACAGTTCTCTTGCTTTGGTGTAGCCATCTGTTGCTAATTAATAAAAGCTTATATAAGAAAAGCTAAATGAAACACAACATGAATAGAAGGCGTAGCTTATAACAGCCATCTGGAAACAGACCAGATACAACCATGACCACGGTCCTGAGTTCGATTCTCAGAGGCTTTTTAAGGGGATCAAAAATGGCATAACCACAGGGAGAGAGGTGTGGAGTGTATGGAGGGTGGCCGAGAACCTCCCATTTGAATTTCTGCAGGAGTGCAGCAACTGTTGGCTGTATGAGGCTTTGCATTGTCGTGGAGCAGAATGACCCCACGAGTGAGATTGTCTGGTCATTTTGATTTGATTGCTTGCAAAGGTTGGTCAAGGATTGCAAGTAATGTTGGGCATTCACTGTTGTCCCGTGCTGCAGGAAGTGTATCAGAAGGGGCTATCTTGGTCAGAGAAGCTCAGCATAACCTTTCCTGCACTTCTGTGGATGGCCTTAGCTGTTTTTGGTGGTGGTGACCCTGGATGCTTCCACTGGAGACTTTGTCATTCTGATTCTGGTTCAAAGTGATGACACCGTGACCCATCTCCAGCCACCACTTGTGCAAGGAACTCATTCCCATCCCTAGCATAGCGCTGCACATGACCAAGACAGTGGGCCATTCGACATGCTTCCTGGTGTGCTTGAAGATTGTGAGACAATCATTGGGCACACACTTTGCACAAGAGCAGTCTTTCCTTCATGGTGGTGTGAACATTTCCGATGCTCAATCCGACCTCGCCGGCTATGGCTTTCAGTCACTCTGCAGTCCTGTGTGATAAATCGTCGTGCATCAACCAGCTGGACGATGTCATCGGTAATGCAGTGTGGTGCTCCAGACTGTGCATCATCGGCTAATGACAACCATCCTCCCCTGAAACGCTTGTGCCACGCCTTGACTCTTGCAAGGGACATACAGTGTTCACCATACACTTGTGACATTTGTCGATGAATGTCCGTTAATTCTACTTTCGCTGTCAGAAAACAAACACCACCTCTTTGCTCTTCTTCTGACGCCTCCATTTCACTGTTTGCAATGTGACTGGCAGCATTCGGACGATTGATGCATGCTGCTGCTAGCTTTGTATAGCCACGTGATGTGCACGCGTGTCCTCTAGCGATGGGCTGTGAACTTCCACGCTGTGGTCGGAACAACAATTTGTTACACATGCCATGATATTACCATCCTGTAACCGGTTTGCGCATACCAGACTCTGGCTCATTTCTTTTTGAATGCCCCTTGTATATTGGGACATTCTTTTCTCTGAGTGTCTATAAGGCTATATTACTTGTGCATTATATTGTTCTTTTGAAATCCCTTTAACTGTGTGAGAAGATACATCTGTAGTTGCAGTAGTTCATTAGATTATGCTTGTAACTGATATTGTTGGTTTTCAATTTTACAAGGCTTCTTGTTCATTGTTAAAGCATTTGTGGACATTAACTATGAATTCCTTGCCATCTGATTTTATAGGTTTTCCTTTCTTTTCAACACAAATACAACTTTCTCAAAATTTGAAAACCTTTCTTAAATTTGTTTTTCAACACTGCTAATTCATCATTTACACTTCTTTCACAGTCAGAAATCACCACTGCTTCTTTCACTGTCAATCAGACAACTGATTTGGCAAGAAAAAGGTCTGAGCAGTGACATTTAGTGCTGGAAGTTAGTACAGTGGGGTCAGGAAAAGTATATAATTATATTTCAACTATAACAAAATCATTTTTCTGGGGTAGTAATTAAAATATAAATGTTTGGCAACACACAAATTTACACCTTTTTTTATGCCTGCAGTACAATTGAAATTTACTTTCACTATTTGCTGCAATACAGAATTATCTTCTGGGATAGTTCAGGACATAAGAAACAAATGTTTGCATTACAGATCAGAACCATATATTATTCGCGTTGTTGGGCTCTGTCATTCCTATAGGTCCTCATTTAAAATACAAAAAGTTGTACTGTTGCTGATAAATAGAGTAATTCTTCATTCAATATACATTATATATATATTGTAATTTTACATCCTCCAACGTTAAGTCATATCGGACGATGGATGGAATGGTTGAAATGATGCTCAAATGTGCCCAGGGTCCATAGAGCTTAGAGTTACCCGACATTCGTCTTTCAGGATAAGGGAAAACCCCGGAAAAAAACCTTATCCAGGTAACTCACCCTGACCGAGATTCGAACTCGGGACCTCTTGAACGTGAGGCAGACTCTCTACCACCACGCTACCGAGGCGGGCATACATAATATAATTAATAATTGTATAATCCTTTAATTAAATTTAAAGGGATGCAATTAATGACACTAAACAACACTTAGTGAGCAAATTTGCTGAACAAATCTCTCTGGGGGATGTCGAAATTGAATACTTTGTTCCTATTTCTTGAAATGAAGATTTGTTCCCATGTGGACAGTTCTTGTTTTCCTGATGTATGTTTTAGTAGTTTTGGTTCTGGATTTATGTTGTGGTTTGCTTCCCAAAAATGCAGTTGCCATGCAAGTTCCTCGAACCACCACCAGAGGAGACCTATGACAAAATATCGCCATCCACACCCTTGCGAACCAGTCGATGTCCGGTTGACAATGGAGGCAGTCTCTGAAACATGTTCCAATAAATTTAAAAGTAAGTTTTGAATGAGTAGAGCCAGACTGAAAAATCCAATGCCATAGCCAGGATTTGAACCATGGATCTCCCGCTTGGCAACCGCACAGAGAGCGGGAGATCCATGGTTCAAATCCCAGCTATGGCATTGAAGTTTTCAGTCTGGCTCTACTCATTCAAACCTCGGTCTACACATGGCTAGTGTGGAAGAAATGATTATTTCCATCAGTTTACCTAAATAACAAAGTGGTTTAACTATGAAGCCTGGGACTTAAGAACTTACAGCATAGTAAGTTGCCACAAAAGGCGCGTGTCTCATAGCATATAAGAACCCCTAGTTTTCTTCCGGGAAAAATACGAATCAGTTGGAGAAATTTAATGTCATGTCGGCATGTTGGCCATAGCTCAGTCGACTAGAGCAACCTCATGGAGAGCGGGAGATCCATGGTTCAAATCCCTGCTATGGCATTGAATTTTTCAGTCAAAACTCTTCATATACTATTGATCTTACATATTTCTTAAAATGTCTTAAATACTTCTGTATCAAGTCTTTCTCTGTCACTGCCTGCCTCAGGGCCGCGCCCTGGCTCAGTGGTTAGACCGCTTGGCTCTCACCAAGGCGGCGCGGGTTCGATCCCAGGCGACCGCAAAGTGAGATTTGTGGTGGACAACAGGGCGCTGGGGCGGGTTTTCTCCAGGATCTCCGGTTTCCTCCGCCATCTCATTCCACCGGTGCTCCATGTTCATCTCATGTATCATCAGTGTCATCGCCTGCAGTGCCGTATGTAGTAAAAGTGGGCATTAAACACTACACATACACATTGCCTGCCTCAGTAGCGTAAATGGTAGCATGTCTGCCTCACATTCAAGAGGTCCCGAGTTCGAATCTCGGTCAGGGGAGTTACCTGGATAAGGTTTTTCTGGGGTTTTCCCTTATCGTCAAAGATGAATGTCGGACAGCTCTAAGCTCTATGGACCCTGGGCTCATTTGAGCATCATTTCACCCAATTCATTCACCGTCCAATATGACTTGACGGAGGATGTAAATTACAAACAAAAAAAATTCTCTGTCACTGGCCATGTTCCTCCATTTTAGTGAATTTCTTCCTTCAAGGTGTTTCTCGCTTGATGCTGTATTTCACAGTCCTAAATAAGATGGTTCACTATCTGCGTTGCTTTCTGGCATGGATGCGTTGAGTCATTTATGATGCCTAATCTTTGGAGATGTGATTTGTTTTTGCCATGTCCTATTACTATTCAATAAATAAATAAAAATTTGCAATACCATACCCTGGCACCTAATTTCTCAAGCCAGGGTATAAATATTCCAAATTTTTATATTAACTTTTATATAATTTATACAAATATTTTTACAGATATTAAAACTACTACTACTAAAAATAAACAGAAACACCACCAAAATAAAATACTAATACACTACAATAAATAACATTTTTTTAAAACACAAAACATATTTAAACTTTCTTTCTGTTTATATTCACCCCTTTTCCATTTTTTAATACCTGTGACATTTTGAAGCTTATTGAAGTGGGAAAATGCCGCTTACATAATTTTTTCCGGCAGTTTCTAATTTATACCCCAACGTCTTTCTTCTTTAAAATACTTTTCTTTCCCAATGTTAACCGTAATGCCCTTACTGATACCTACAGCACATGAAGTCCTATCAAGCACTTTTGAGAATGGAATACTAGACTCCCCTTTCAATTTCTCCTGTTCGAAGTATTCTCTCACAGAGCATATTTTCCTGTGTCTGTCCTTTAATTAGAATACCTTTACCAAATACAGTTTTATTTGGTTCCCGTGCACGTTCAGGTTTTCACTTGTCACTATATTTTGACATAATTAAACGTTCATTAAACACAATTGCAAATGATCACAACACGCGCTCAGATACACGAACTCACACACACGTAAACCAAGGCAAATTGCCACAAATAAAATGCAAAGTAACTTGCCAGTACATGAGGGCCTTCTGTTTATGCAGCGTTATCAGAAGAGAAACAAAAACCAAGGTATTGCATTTACTGCAGCATTTGCGTAACTCGCTTGCCCGCAAATCATGCTAAGCACCTGTTAGAATATCGGCAACCAAGGTTTAGCGTCTAACATTGTCATGGAAACTTCTCAACTCTAATTGGTCCCTCTAATCGTTACCATGACAACCGTTATGACGTACTCATCCGCTCCCATTTATTTAGAGCGTTCTTCCATGTGGCTACTAACTGTCAATCACATTCTAGTTTAATGACTTGAAGCTTTCCCGGCGTTGATTATTGATGATAGTTTCTCGGGCTAACAGCCAGGTCAGATTAGGGTAACTGCCCAAGCTTTCAGCGACTAACTCTGCCACCATCCTCAGGGGAACTGAATCTAGGCTACTGATGTTGCGATAGCGCGCAGCCGATAAGAACCGCCTACTTTCTTCCCATTGGCCGAACTCCGGCCGATGGAGAACCGTGCGTTAGGTATAAATATCGCATTATCAGTAGCCTAGATTCAGTTCCCCAGAGGATGGCGGCAGAGTTAGTCGCTGAAAGCTTGGGTAGTTACCCTAATCTGACCTGGCTGCTAGCCCAAGAAACTATCATCAACATTCTAGTTTGGCAACCAGTATAAGTTTCATCATTTCTTAATCTATTTCCTATTCTCTTCAATCTTCTAATTAAAACTTCATGGTGAATGACAGGTGTAATTTCTTTCGTTATTACAACTTCCTCTCGTGATAATTCACTAATTTTTCTAGCTAACATTTCAAGATGTGGGTATAACTGTTCATTCCTCAATATATTGTAAACAGCATGTCCATTTAAACATTCTTGTTCTTCAGCCACTTGATTCATGTATTTTACACATTCAAAATGGGAGTGTTCCAGAGAACATACTACCTTACAAATCTTACACAATTCATCATTCCACTTCTTTATTTTCTTCCAATAGGTCCCATACGGTACGTGTCCAGTTAGAAAATGCAGTGTTCCTTTTGTTGGGTTTACATGTGTTAATTCCAATCTTTTTTTAATATCGGGAAGCATTTCATAAGTCCACTGTCCCTCATTCGCATTATTCTATTCTATCTGCCAGTGTGTTATTAATTTATCTTTAACACTTCTCAACGAATTACATCTTTTTCCCAAAATTTCTTCAACTTTATTAAGGTGGTTGTTTTCAAATGCTAGGCTTTGGCAATGAAGCCATTAGCTCTCTTGCTCTCCAATATTATGCTACTTAAAATATGACTTTATCAAGGTTGTTTCTCTTCAACCAATAATGAGCACCCCTTAATTTAATCAAACAATCAATAGGCCAGATTCCTGTTGAAACTAATGCCAAAGTTGGTGAGGTACTAACAGCTTCTATATGTCTCAATAAAATCTTGTGCTGCGAACTTTGAATTTGCTTCTTTAACTTAATATTGTTCATCCTGTGGGCCCAAACAGCTGCTCCTTAGGTTATTATTGAGCCAAACATTGTATAATGGTAGTTTATTATTGTCTTTAGGGGTATTTAAAGTTGGTCTGTAATATTCTTGTTAACTTCAGCATTACATTTTCAGATTTATTTCGTATGTAATCCACATGTTTCCCAAAGATGAGCTTCTCATCCAACCTTACACCCAAATATTACTATTGCAGAAAACTGATGTTACGTCAAATTTAAGTTTTTATCTTTCTCTGACGGATGGGTTCTTCAGCTGTGCTGTTCCATTCATTCTGCCATTTAGTGGTTCCTCCTTTTATCAGGGTGATAAATGAGGATTTAGGTATTTTTATATACCGGATTGTTCCTGTTTTACCTGTTGCAGCTTCATTTGCCAAACTGTCTGCCATTTCATTGCCATGATTTCCAACATGGGCTTTTATCCAGCCAAAGTGTACTACTCAGTTGTTCCTGGAGCTTTCTTATTGTATGTTGTATTTGTGATGCTATATATCCCTGCTTAAAGTTATTTTTGAGGAAATTGAGAATTACTTGATTATATGTGTAAACTGCAACTAATAGTTTCTCAAGGCTGATTTGGTCCAATGAAGATATGGCTTCTAGCGGCTTTCAGCTTGGTTGTTTGAGCAGTGGCTAGACAATTTGACCTTCAATGTATTCAGTTTTTGTCATTTCTTTATAAGGACGGCAACGCCCCTACCATACCCTGAAGTTTCCTGCTGTCCGTGAAAATTTCTACTTTGTATTTGATTCTCCAATCTCATCTATAGTGATTCTTTCTGCAGGATGTGGCTATTCCTCCTCATTCAGTGGTGCTTTCATTTCACTAGGGTCTCCAGGGAGCAGTGAGATTTGTGTATTATTATTATTATTATTATTATTATTATTATTATTATTATTATTATTATTATTATTATTATTATTATTATTATTATTATTATTATTATTATTATTATTATTATTATTATTATTATTATTATTATTATTATTATTATTATTATTATTATTATTATTATTATTATTATTATTATTATTATTATTATTATTATTATTATTATTATTATTATTATTATTATTATTATTATTATTATTATTATTATTATTATTATTATTATTATTATTATTATTATTATTATTATTATTATTATTATTATTATTATTATTATTATTATTATTATTATTATTATTATTATTATTATTATTATTATAATTATTATTATTGGGGATGTACAAATGGGTATGCGCCATCACAATAGTGATACTACATGCATTGTTGGTGATACCTGCTATCACCGATATGGACTTCATATGACATCTAAGTTGAAATGCCTCAAACCAATATGGATGTGTATATACGGCCTGTGCATACATGCATTTAATGCTTATTTAAGGCCAATTATTTTAATCTCTCTATTTTACAATAAATTTAAATTAATTCTATACGAGATGAAAGCTTACCCTTAAAGGTTTCTTTTTGAATGGTACACCTCAAAACCTGGATAAACATACATGGCACATCTTCAAACTCATGGCAAATAATACTGCTTTCCTTGCAAAATTCTTTTTTGCTACACACTAGACATTTTTGAAAAGGTCAACTTTTTTTTGTAATTTACGTCCTCAACACTTTAGTCATATCGGACAATGAATGAAATGGGTGAAATGATGCTCAATGCGTCCGGGGTCCATGCAGCTTAGCGTTACCTGACATTCGTCTTTCAGGATAAGGGAAAACCCCGGAAAAACCTTATCCAGGTAACTCACCTTGACCGAGATTTGAACTTGGGACCTCTTGAACATGAGGCAGACATGCTACCATCTATGCTACTGAGGCGGGCACTTTTTTTGGTTGTTGGTGGTATCTTTTAGGAGTGTTTTCTCTCAAGTATGAAGGGTGTTGTAATGGTGGATTTCTTATCCCCAGTATGGACAGGCCTCTAAGTATTATAGTGCTCAATTAAGCTGCCAGCTATTGATGCGCATAAGTCCAGGTAGGTCATTATCTTGAATGAATTTAGAGTTCTGCAATTTACTAAACAATTGTGTAAGGTTACATCCAGTGGTATAAAGATACTTTTTTATAACATTTAACTGTTTTTCGTAAAGAGGGATAGCTTGCAATAACTGATTCACACCACCCATATTTGACCCGTTAATTCCCCTAAAAGTGAAGCAGCTAACATGCCATCTGTAGGCCAGTACATGTCTAATGTAGGTTTACAAATAACACAAGCACTGTCCACCTCTGAAGTTTCCTGTTAGGCCCTAAATTGCATTTAGAGGTTAGGGTTTCCTTCATCTTACATATACGTTAGTTCCTGTTACAATGAGAGACACTAAGTCAGCAGAAGAAAAAAAATTGTGAAAATGTCAGTTGGTTGGCTGTCAGAAGGTACACCAGAAAGTATGTCTACTGTATGCGTGCGATAAATAGAGTGCTCGGGTTCCAAGTCCTCATTCGGTAAGTTTCGTCTGACTCCGTAAACACAGATGACAACTTTTTAGCTTGAAATGCACTATACACTGACATCTAGTGGCTAATATGCTAAGCTTTCACATGTGTGCCATATTTTGTTTTGAGCAATTTCGAGGTTAATTAGCTAACCAGTTTACAACAAACATATGTTATAGCTGTAATGGCTCTCGAAAGGGGACACATTATTATTCATCTACCTCCGTATAACTGTGATTTGAATGCAATTGAACTGGTGTGGACAAAAATGAATGTTTTCGGAGGGGAAATTTTATTTTTATGTTTACCTTTATGTAATGTTTGATTTGTTTCTTGTCTTGCTGAAACTAATCATAGTCCATTTTGCAATGTTACTGGTGATATGTCAGCCACAATCTGCGGAAACTTGCTATAGAAGCATTATCTTCCGTAACTGCGATGCACTGCAAGAAGATCCAAGAGCTGGAAGTGAAATATTGGAGAAACAATGATGTAACAGGAAATGCAATTGATGAAATTATCATCAACACTTCAGAGGATGCTAGTGATGAAATTGATGCACCGGACTCGAAGAATTACAAAGCGAATGAGTATTTACAAATGCCATAATATTTATTTTCTCTTTCTATGTGTTATATAAATAGTAAGTATAAATATGCAAGTTATCGGATCGAGTTCAGTTTGTTTGTCCACATATGTCACACTTGAGGTGCATATCTTCGCTTAACTTACACGCTATTTTGCTGAATTGTGTTTTTCTAGGTTGATTGCATCTCAGAAACAAAACAGTGTTACCTCTCATTTCTTGCCCCCTGCCCGTACCACACCGTAAAACTAGCGCTCAAGATAATGTGCGTATATAGTATGTATCTATTTGTCTATATGTCTGTGTGTTCAAATTGTTTTGATCACTGCACAATATTGATTCTTCATGAACTCTCAAGGAAGCAGGTCATTATCTTCGTCACTGCTGCCTATATCAACACCTCCCTCATATTTGTCATCACTATCCAAGTCATGTCAAACAACAAAAAGTCCTCCACATTTTCTGTCCGAAGCCTGTACACATTCAACAGAAGCTAATTTATTTGCTACATTACTAGTATAAGCCATGGTTAACACTGGAATTGAACAACTGCAAATATGCTATTCATCTAACTCTCGATAGCTATAAGAAATAACTCTGAACACCCAGTCAGGATAAATAAATACTGAGCGAAAACAGCTGCATAAGGCTAGCATAAACTTCAATTATGAAATATTGTAATAAGAGGTACATACAGATGCTGACAGAGAGGTTTATTTCTTTCCAGCATGTGTTTCACACAACATATACAGTGATTATCACTTGGTAGTATAAACTAAACCCTAAAACTTTGAACTGGAGAACTCACTTACAGAGCTATACATATATTCTATCGTTTGCGTGCACATAAAACAAAATGACTCAAATATTAGTTGCATTCGACGCAAAGAATGGCTTTTGCTACCATGAAATAAAATAGTGAAATTTCAACAACTTATTAATATACTCTCTACTTTATTGATACTGTAGATGTATACTGTGTTTAATGGGTTTTATACCAGTGTTTGTTTCGTTCAAATAACATAATAAATATGAAAGATACAAATGTGTATTTAAGAAGCATTTTTATGGCATATAACAATTTAAATGTCTTGTTCCGTTTATTGGGTATCCATTCCTGGCCCATGAAGGGTTAAAATGGCCATCGCTGAAGCAGTTATACATGTACACACTCATTTATTACTGAGTTTAGCTTCCTCTCTTGTTCATACCATTTATTTCTTTTAATATCACATCACTGTATAACTTCACTATCTTCCTGTTGTCACTTTAATATTTCATTTTAATTCATCATAGTTAATGCTTTGAATAAATGTCTTGAAGGCTCTCACGTTTGTGATTAACTGCTCTTTAGTCACTGGCCATTTGTAATTATTGGATTCGATAGTTCTCTTCAATATGTCACTTTGTTTAAGTTTGCAGCATTGATATATCAGATGTTCTACTTGTTTGCTGTTCTTGTAGGCAGATGCAGGTGGGGTCCTATATTATTCCAAGTCTGTGCAGGTATGATTTTGGTAATCCGTGACCAGTAATCATTGCTGTCAGCGCAAAATTTAAATTAATTTGTGTTTTCATTCTTTCTTTGACTGATGGAATGAACTCCTTGCGGATTGCTTCCTTCGTTAAATTAGTCCAATCTTCTTGCCACTTCTCAATATCTTGTTCTTGGATTTCACTGATAATTGTTGTTTTAGATTTTTTGCTGTATGCATAGTCAGTCCCATTATCATGTACAGCCTCCTTAGCTAGTTTATCAGCTAATTCATTACCAACATATCCAACATGTGTTTTGATCCAGGAAAAATGTATGTTCCAGTGGTGTTGCTTTAGTTTCCTGATTTGGTCGTGAATTTTTTCTATGAAGTAGTTGTGTTTATGGTTGTTTTTTATGAGTGCTTATATTATTTGGCTGTCTGTATATAAGGCGATGTTTCTCTCCCATGGTGGATTGTTGTTATTATTATTATTATTATTATTATTATTATTATTATTATTATTATTATTATTATTATTATTATTATTATTATTATTATTATTATTATTATTATTATTATTATTATTATTATTATTATTATTATTATTATTACTACAACTACATCAGCAGCACCATGGCTGAGTTTTTTTTTTTTTTTTGTACTTTGTCCTTTAACTTTTTAAGTCATATCGGATGATGAATGGAATGGGTGAAATGATGCTCAAATGGGCCCAGGGTCCATGGAGCTTATAGTTACTCGACATTCATCTACCATGGCTGAGTGGTTAGACTGCTTGGCTCTCAGCAAAGCGGCCCGGTTCGATCCCAGGTTACTGCAAAGTGAGATTTGAGGTGGAAAACAGAGCATTGGGGCAGGTTTTCTCTGGATCCTCCAGTTTCCCCTGCCAGCATTCCACCAATTGCTCCATCTTTTCTATCACCTCATCTTGTACTTTCACTTCTGGCCTTGGGCTTGATCACTCATCCCAGAACCTCTCTTATCAGGAAACTTCTGATCCTCAACCCATTGCCTACGGGCCTGGAGGTTGTGCGGTTCAGAAGGCCCTATGTTCTAGTTAAAGGAAATAAGGAAATACATTATTACCATTATTATTTAGCATGCACCTACCTGCGCTGATGGTAATCTTTCTGACATTCATCTCTCACATAGAGCTGCATGTCGACTGAACACAGGTACTCTGGTACTCTCGTTAACGGCTTCACTGGCAATTCATACTGCTTACTGATTCCTCACCATGGAGCTTGGACTCATTGTACTCTTGAACTGCTTCACTATATGGGTTACCCTGTCTGCCGACCCCTAATCGCTGAGCTTGAAACATATTGCACTTCTGTACATTGCTCTGTTGACTCATCTCAATTGACCAACTGATTGGTGAACTGCTTCACTGTACTGACCCCTTACCATGGAGCCACATTCATTGACTGACACTCAAAGTTTGAAACACACAAACTAACTCTAAAACTCTCTCCTAGGCTTCGTATCTGGAGGCCGTTACATGGTCTGACTGGTGCAGGAGATTGTTCCTGTACTTGAATGTTCTCGAATTACATATTGGAACAGCCTCAGACAGTGTTTGCACATTAATGAAACTTGCTTCTGGCTTCATGACGTCAGCTACAGTAGCTACAAAATAAGAATGAACATGGGTTGAGCCAATACGGTTATCGTACTGTCTTGGCGTTGCCAGTTCCACAGCTAGTGGGCGACAGAGATGAAAGATATATCTTTGTCTCACCGAATCCACCTAGCATCATACAGATGCTAAGATGTAGTGATACAGATGCTGTCAGAGCAGTTTGCTTAATATTTCAGCATGTGTGAGAACATATGCAATGACTATCCATAAACTGAACCATAAAACCTTGAACCAGAGAACAGTTCACTTATGTAGCTATAGTTCATATGCACACAAAACAAAATGGTTCAAATTAGATGCAGTCTATGAAAGAAGGTGTTTGCTACAGAGAAACAAAATCGTGACATTTCAATGATTTGTGAATATAGTTTCTATTTAAATGATGCCATATTTGTATACTGTCTGTAATGGACTTTAAACCAATTTTTGTTTCATTAAAATACTTAATAAATACGGAAGATATGAATATGTATTTATGAAGTATTTTTACACCATGAAACTCATGTACTAATATAGTGCCTTGTGCACAGAAATTTTAGTCTTTCAGCAACAATATTGCTTCTTTCAAGCAGAAATTGCAAGCATCATTGGTTCTCTTATATTTGAACCCAAGAGATTTCAGAATATTATGCATAGAAGATACAGAATCTGTATATTGTATTTTCCCCCTCATTAAATTGGACAGCCTTTTGACAGTTGGATATTCATCCTTGTCATATAAATCATAAATTGTTCTACGTAAAACGCACTTCTGAAAATTGTCTAAGTTGGTAGCACATTTTTTAGCTGCTCATTGTTTTCCTGGAGATCTAAATATGGGAACTTCTCCTAATTTGATGAACTGTTTGCCTTCTTTAACAATGTTCATCATAGAATGAGCACTCACGTGACAAGCTTGTAACTATAGTGTTGCACTTGCCTTGCCCTCATGTACCATAAGTCAAAATTGAAAACACTCAATGTTTATTGAATAAGATGGGCGTTGCCACAACATTATTTTGGCTACTTACGACCAAGGTCGATATAACAATACCACATAATGAATTGGGTAATTAAATTAAGGGCGAATCTTACCTTCACAATAGTGGCTTTTATCCCATCTAGATATCCTTATAAGAATTGTACGTGACCGGATGTTGTACCGCATGACTTTGTTTCATAGTCCGAAAGGAAGCCAAAAACCCACATAATTTCTCGCATATAAAAGGGGACATAAGAGAAGATGCTGCAGTGTTCCGGTGTTGCTAGACGACTCCACGATTGTCAGAAGAATATGCTCTGCAGAACGGGCGTGGTCCTGCCATTCCTTACCATGCTATGTGAGTAAGACTTATTAATTGTTTGATCTTTGGAAGATGTCAAGTGGTACACGTACGATAGAGGGATAAAACATATGAAAGCAGTGAGCCAAATAATAGCTATCTCAATTAGTTAGGGAATTTTGGAATAATAATAATAATGTACCAAGATAGATAGTTAGATTGTAGGGATTTTATTTGTAATAAACTCTTTCTTTAATATTAATAAACTAGATTTAAGGTAAAGGTGTTTACATCTTTTATTTATACTATCCAATGCCCAGCTTTTCCTCCTATGGAGCACCTATCACTATAAATTGGTGGCAGCTCGGTTGGGATTTTTTATAGGTGTTTCTAAGGAGCATCCGAACCTATGAAAGAAAAGTCAAAATTTTAAAAGTTGGGCATGTTTAGGTGTATATTTAAGTGCGAAAGAAAAATCAAACCCATCACGTTTACGATAGTATATGTACATATGCTTTCAACCACAAGTGCTCAAGCGTTGAGGAGTGCAGATGAGTTTGCTCTTACGTTAGTTAAAGAGTTTTTCAGGAAATACACTGAGATAAATTTAGATCTCTTAGGACACCACAAAGGGAAGTTTAAAGGATTTATCTGGGACCCACGAATAGAACTGGCATTTAAGGTAAAATTAAATGTTGTTGTTTTTTTTTTTTTTTTTTTTTTTTTTGTTCTTCATACAAAGTATATACACGTCACAATGTATATGGTGCAGTTATGTTCGATGTAGAAATTCATATTTTGAAGCGTTATATTGACCCTGGCTGCACTTTTGAGGAATTAGAGGTCGAAAGAACACATTTCTTATACGATTACGCAGGTGGAGTAGTTTTGCAACAAAAAGTTGGTACTCCAGAAGGGAAAAGGTTCTCAATTTACCCCAGTGCATCTCCTTGTTACACGAAACCTAAGAGTGTATATCGGGAAGTGAGATAAGGAATATAATAAGAGGGAGAGCAAAGAACAGAACAATTTCGAGGTCGATAAGTATATTTGAAAGTTCAAGTATATATATGGGTAGCTAAAAATCTCAATTTGGTGGATTTTGGGGGCTCTGTTTGTTCCGCGGCATAGGGGATACCCCGTGTATGAGCCCATAGTGTTTAGGGGTGGTGTTTGGCCTGCCTGCCAAAGCTCTGGAGAAGTGTCACTCCACTCCCCCTCGTCCGTTGTGTCGCTCACACCGCTGACGCTTTCCCTACTTGGCGGCCGCGTCAACGCACGCCTTAGGAGAGACAGTGGTTCCACCTGTAATAAAAATACGTTTTGCCGAAGATAGAATCAGGGAATTAGAAACTAAATTAGCTCGTCTCACGGCAGCCAAAGCTAATTATGTTAGTATTGCTTCAGTAATAAAAGAATTTAATGGGGATCCAAAGGGGAAACCAGTAAAAGATCTTATTGTAAGTATTGAGCAATTAGTAGTTGTAGATAATTGGACAAAAGATCAGGTAAATATAGCCAGAGTAAGCTAGCGGGTACAGCACATCAATTTTATAGAGGAAACGCAGAACTTAAGGGAACAGATGTGATGTGGGAAAGCTTTAAAAATTCACTAATTGCACGGTTTACAGAAAAGTTACTGCCCCAATATCACTACACTGCTTTGCAGGATGCTGCTCAAAAATCAGATGAAACAGTGGAAATGTTCACTGTCAGGTGCCGTCAAGTATGTCATAAAACAATAAGGACAGTCGAAGACCCCCGAGGTTAAGAAGACAGTAAACGAAGAGGCAGATGGGCGCTTGTTAGCTGCATTTATTAATGGATTGAAGGGAACAGTGGGACAAGTTAAATTCCAGATGCCAGAAACATTAAACGTGGCAATACACATAGCCACTACAGTAGAGAATGCAGAAAAACAGCGAGGCAGCTCCATCCAAGCAGGAAATGACAGGAAAGTATTTATAATGCACACCAGTAAGACATGTTATCACTGCAACAAGAAAGGTCACATAGCAGCTGATTGTCTTTGTAAGCAGATGATGCTAGATGCGATGTAAGCCCGACCGTCAGATTAGGATATGCGTGTAACATGTTACCCAGATTCAAGTAACCCGAGAAACGGCCCAGTTTCGGTGAAAGAGGCTAGACGGGTGATGCAAGTGCAACATGCCAGGGCATATGGTTGCTCAGTGTAGGTGGCAAAATTCAGCGGAAATGGGAGAGGCTCTCCGAGGGGCGGGAACTCGGCAAGTCAAGGGCCTTCCGGATTCCCGCGTTCTCATTAACAATTGTACGTAAAGAATTACTCTTAACCATCACCATCACAGGAGAAGAACACGAGATGTTAGTCGACACAGGAGCAACGTTCTCGTGTATTAACACGACTTTAGGAGATCCCGACAGAGTGTATGGCCCCAAGTTTACAGGCGTAGGGGTGACGGGTGATGAGTTAATTATTGAAGCAGAGCAAACTGTTGAGTTTACGATTGCCCACATACCAGATGTAATTACGCATACATTTTGCATAGCGTCCATTAGATTTCACAGTGGTATAATAGGTTTAGACCTCTTGCTTAAGCTGGAAGCTACAATAGATGTAACGCCAGGCTTGGTACAAAATTTGGTTGGATTAAACTGAGGACACCTCTGAGACAACCTCTCTCGGAACTGATCACTCCAGGTCAAGGTTATATCCGCATGTTACGAGCAGATGAAGGAGAAAGTGTAGAGCCAGGATGGAACATATTACTAGCAGAAGGCATTAAAATTCCGCATAGGCCAGAAAATCGGGTACTTGCTTGCATTCAATGTGTAAAAGGTATGCCTATCCCCAACGAAGTGTATATTGAGCCTACTGAGCTAGGAATAAAAGGAATATATGAAGCTAGGGCGGTATCTGCAGTTTATGATATAAGTGATAAATTTAACAATAAGGGAGAGGAAAAGTTGCAATGGGTGAGACGACAAAATGTGAGGTTGCCCAAGGAGTCGAAATATTGTTTGATGAAAATGTGAAATGTAAGCAAAATGGATGCATTCCTAGATAAGGTAGTTAAATTAGGCCAAGCGGTAAAGTTTGATGAATCAATGATTATGGGCTGTACACCATATACAGTACCTGAAAAAATTGAAATTCCGATGTGTGATACATGTAGTAGATTACTAGAAGATGCCCGCCTCGGTAGCGTGGTGGTAGCATGTCTGCCTCACGTTCAAGGGGTCCCGAGTTCGAATCTCGGTCAGGGTGAGTTACCTGGATAGGGTTTCTTCCGGGGTTTTCCCTTATCCTAAAAGACGAATGTTGGGTAACTCTAAGCTCTATGGACCCCGGGTTCATTTGAGCATCATTTCACACATTTCATTCATCGTCCAATATGACTTTAACATTGGAAGACGTAAATTACAAAGAAAAAAAATTACTAGAGGATCCTAATATAGTAAGCAGACATGACAAGCTCCTAGAAGGTAGGAAGCCCACGACTTGAAGATCGAGACAAGTTGGTCTTGATATTAGTGAGGGCACAGTTGAGCCGAGTGAGTGGAAAGAGCACAGTCACTGTGTTCGGTGGCCAGTTATCCTATCTCTGGAGGAGGGATGGAAGGAGGGTGGTTTGTTGGCGAAAGTCCAGCAGATCATATAGGGCGGCAACTCGTTCCCTCAGGGGCAGAAAATCACTGCCCAGTGTCTGTTTTGAGGAAAACTTCCACAGAACAGGAGCCCGAAATTATAGATTTTTACGATAGGACGGAACCCCAAATCAAGTACCATGGGAAGGCGAATGAAGTAAGTCCTGCGAGCCCTAGAAACAATGAACAGGTCTACGGAGGTAGTAAGAATGTAGAAGGAAAATATTTATGTGCTTTATGTGAAGCAGAGAAAAACGTAAAGAGGTATGTACATAAGATCGCTGTGACCAAACCAATGTTAAAGGAGAAGAGAAGTGATGGCTACCAAAGGCAAAATTTAGAAATGACGCAACTCAACGAGTTATTGCAGAGAAAAATATCTCATTTAAAGGGTGGAGAAAAACAAATTATCGAAAAAGTTTTATATGATTATTTTCCTTTTTTTTTTTTTTTTGGATGAACCAACGGGAGAATTACCCTGTACCACAGTGGTAGAACACGAGATTGATACAGGGGATGCGAAACCAATTAAAGAAGGGCCCTACAGGATGCCATTTTCTCTGCGGGGTGAACTAAGAAAACATTCAGGAGATGTTAGATAAGAAAATTATAGAACACACAAAATCGGATTGGGCTAGTCCGGTCCTGTTTGTACCCAAGAAAGCCTTAGACGCGGTGGTAAAGTATCGGCTGTGTGTTGATTATCGTCGTCTTAATGCTGTTACAAAAGTACCAACGTGACCCATACCTTGACATAAAAGAAAATTTATCATTGCTGTCTGGCAATACATATTTTTCTGTTACTGACATAAGTTCAGCATATCACGCCATAAAAGTAAGAGTATAAGGTAGACCAAAAACAGCATTTATCTCTAATGAGGGTAGTTATCAATTTGCTCGCTTACCCTATGGACTAGTAGCAGCCCTTATGACATGGTCGAAAGCCATTGATCTTATAGTAAATTTAAAAGGTGTCATATGTCTTGTTTACATGGATGATATTTTGGTTTTTGGGAAAACAATAGATGAACTTGCTCAGAATTTAAGACAAATTTTTGGGAAAATACTTGAGGCAAGTTTAAAACCAGGGTTAGAAAAATGTCGCTTTGCATTACCCGAGGTTTTGTATGTCGGGCATATTGTTAATACTCAGGGCATAAAGCCTGACCCCAGTAAGGTGGAAGCAATAAACTTATCCCTCCTACCATGGTAAAGGGTGTAAGATCCTTTCTAGGAGCAGTTGTTTATTACCGGTCCTTTATCAGAAACTTCTCAGACATTAGTAAACCATTAACACAACTTACGAAAAAGAATCAAATTTGAATAGAACAAATCAACTGACAAAGCTTTCCAAACTTTGAAAAATATATTAACTTTGTCGTCAGTACTGGCACATCCTAATTTTTTATTGCCTTTTATACTGGCAGGTGATGCCTCAAACTACACTATTTCGGCTATATTAGGTCAAGAGCAAGATGGTCAAGACTGACCAATTGCTTACAGTAGCCATTTACTTACAGCTCCTGAGATTAATTACACAACCACTGAGAAAAAACTATTAAGTGTTGTGTTTGGAGTCAAGAAATACAGGATATATCTATTCAGGCATAAATTTACAATATTTAGACCATAAGGCATTAACATGGCTTCTGACCACTAAAGGGCTATTAAATGCACGAATGACTAGGTGAATGCTTGTATTAAGCGAATATGATTTCACAGATAACCATAGGCCAGGAAAATTAAATGTCGTATCTGATGTCCTGTCCCGTCTGTAGGTGGGCCCTGCTGCCAGTGCCAGGGTGCAGTCGTTGGTTGGGGCAGCATCTGCGGTGGACTTGCCTGCGAGTAGTAGAGAGGCTGCAGCTGCCCATAATAAGCCTCCAGCGGAGGGGTCGGAGGTAACTGGTTTGGAGATAACTGATCCATTCTGTAGAACACTGAAACAACAACATAATGATGAGTACTGTTTACAATTAATGAAAAAAATGCAGTTGGGATTAAATAATTTTGTCTTTCAAGACTTGGATGAAATACTCTACCTCAGGAATGGAGAAAATTCGGAAGTTATAGTACCTGAAAAATTGGTTCAAGATATAATATCCATGCACCATGATTCCACTTACAGTGCACATCAAGAAATAAAACGAACTCAGTATCATCGAACTAAGACATTTTTGGCCTACATTAAAAGAAGATATTAAAACCTATGTCCAAAAATGTAGAACGTGTGCATTACTTAAGGTTACTAGAAAACGTATTGCACCACTGAGAGTGTCAGACACTGCGATACGACCTTTTCAGACAATTTCTATTGACATTACAGGCCCACTAAATATTACACATATGGGAAATAAATGTATTGTGACCATAATCGATCAGTTCACTATATATCCAGAGGTGGTTCCTATGAGGGATCAGTTGGCAAATACAGTAGCTCATGCATTAGTCACAGAAATATTTAGTAGACATGGGGCTCCCAAGAAAATCTTGACAGATCAAAGGACTAACTTTCAATCGGCGCTAATCGCTGAAATTTGTAAACTATTTCAAATAAAACATATCAACAGTACTCCAATGCACCCTCAATCTAATTCCATCATTAAACAATTTCATCGCTATCTGAATGATGCTCTCTCAATTATGGTGAATCGATATAATGATGATTGGGATTGAATGATACCATTTGTACTAATGGCATACAGATCTGCACCCCATACGGTGACTACTTATAGTCCTTTCTACTTGTTGTATGCCTGAGAGATGCGCTTACCTACAGCTATAGATCTCGAACCGAAGGAAAGTGAAGGCAAATCAACTTCTGTAGGAGAACATACTGAAGGAATGAAGCAACGTTTTTCAGAAGCATACAAAGATGTATATAGCCACTTGGTAGAAGGCAAACAAAAACAGAAATAATATTATGATAAAAAAGCAGTAGACAGAGAATTTGAAGTAGGAGAATTTGAATATCTAGATAAACCTTACCTTGTCAAGGGAACCATTAAAAAGCTGGCACCGCGGTATTCAGGCCCATGGGAGGTTGTAGAAAAAGTATCGCCATTAAACTATCGACTAAGACTGTGTCTGAAACAAACGATCACTATACATATAAACAGGCTGAAAAATGTTATACAGAAGGAGAAGCGATAGAACCATTTCTGGGCCCAAAACCGATAGCTAGCCCAGCCGCTGTTATCAAACCGCAAACTGCAACTCTGGTTGAGGCTGAGAGAGAACAATCTTTTAATGAAAATAATATACAAGAAGTTGAAGAAAATTTAGTTAACGAAATTAGAGAATCTCCTGAAGGGACGATGAAATTAGGGACCCTACATGGAAGGGTGGCCGTAATAGAGCAACCATCACTACTTCTCACGAAAATCCTTATAATTTAAAGTCCAAAGTTCGAACCCAGGGAACTATAACACATAGTTCTATTAGTGAGCCAAGTTCAACTGTTAGGGAAAAGGTTGTTAGTACAAATAAGGATAGTAGTTAGGAAATATGTAATGCCAATGGAACTAAGAGCAAACTCAAAATTTATTTGTTTCCAGGTATAACATGGGTGAAACGGAAACCATTTTCAGACCCACTAATGCTTCCCAAGGAACCTCTCATGTCAAAGGGAATTAATATTTGCCTATCAAGAGACGCTTCTAGTCACAGGTAGTAAGTGGACAATTGGTATTGACGTACCTTTGCACCATTACAAATCGGCAGTAGCACACAGCCAAGATGCTTTCCAGGAGCTAGAATATAAACGCTTATACGACGAAACTGTGCTTATTGACTAGAGTGAAATAGCTAAATTAGAGACAATATTAAGTTTGCTTAAAACTGAAGTCAAAAACCTGGAACAATACCTTCCTCTGCCAAAAACCCTAGGGAAAAGAGAGGGTTAATTGATGCCGGTGGTTCTGTGGTAAAGTTCTTATTTGGGACTCCTGATAGGGAAGAAATTAATCATATACACAGCGAAATAGCAAAAGTAGAAACAGTATCTTCTAAATTACTGCACGTTAGTGAAAGGAAATAACATATATTCAAAATTTAGATGAGAGGGTAACCCACAGTACAGATACTGTTAGAGATTTAACAACAGCACTAATTGAAGTTATAGGTAAATTGATTGAAACAATGTTACACAAGAAAACATTTTGGAACTCAAGAAGTGGGTTTTGGATGAATTTCGTATCTCCGTAGCAATCCGGGAAATTTCCTTGTTTATATTGAAATTGCAGCAACAAATAATGCAATTAAGGGAAGGACTGGATGTCCTAGCAACAGGGAGATTTAGCGCTACTATCTTACCACCTAAAAATTTATCAGAGATTTTGAAAACTGTGGCCACACAGTTGTCCATGGGGACCTCTTTATTATCAGGTACAGACATGGTTAGCATGCACACTTACTACGAAATGTGTGATGTATGTGCATATCCCATGAATGGGGTGGTACGGATCTTAGTACGGGTGCCGCTAAAGGGTATGGACAGAACATTAGATCTATACAGGGTGTTGGTTTCTTTACCCATATAAATACCAGAGATAGGACACCATGTCACCATAGACACTACGGTGACACACTTGGCAGTTTCCAAAGACAGACAAAAGTATGCTCTGCTCACTGAATCCCTCCTAGCCAAATGTAAAAGTGGCATTATCTCAATCTGTCCAGCAGAATTTGCCCTATATTCTGCATCCTCACCTACCTGTGTGTCCTCGCTCTTCTTCGGTCAAAGAAAGCATGTATATAATTTATGCAAAAGAGTCATTATAAGTCCAGGCTTCGCACCCATTTGACACCATGT
Source organism: Mantis religiosa (assembly GCA_030765055.1). Taxonomy (NCBI): domain Eukaryota; kingdom Metazoa; phylum Arthropoda; class Insecta; order Mantodea; family Mantidae; genus Mantis; species Mantis religiosa. Next base: position 431,310,008 of record CM060950.1, read on the forward strand.
GAGAACGAAAAAGAAGACCTATTGGGTGTATGCTGTATCACAACCTTTAGAACTTATCAAAGCTTGTTCTGCTAGGAAGGCGTATTGTACAGCCATACTGATACTCCATGGAACTGGACTCCTAGTGGGCGACCGGACTGCTACTACCACTCGGATCAGATGACCCTCCTGCCAGTCATCACGGGGGAGACAAACTGGAGCCTGGAGGATGATGCTATCATCATTTCTGACATCCCAAGTCTGGTGACACTGGAAGAGACCCACAACTTTACGAAAGCTGCTGCTCCACCCTTGGACCTTCACATCCAACAGGTAGCCCAGGCAGAGACTCGAAATGATGACCAACCTCCACAGTTGCGCCTTCAAAAACTGATTAACAATGTGCGGGAAGCACGAGCTTACGAGAGGCAATCGGTAGCTACATCTGCGTGGGCGAGTGCAGGATCTTGTATATTGCTTGTAGGTGTAGCAATTTCAGGTTTTGTCATTTTCAAATATTGCAGCAGGCGACGACTTCACTGCACTTCACATCCGTTGGGTCCTAGGCAGTTACATTTTCCCGAGATTGATAACGCTAACGAACCACTAGAGGAAACTCATGAAATGGTCGTGAGAACGGAAGTCACCAATAAAGCAGGAGATAAAGTCTGTCTACTCAATGCAAGTGCACGGCGGCCGCTTTTTTTGACGAACCCTCATAATCGTTTTACAACATGGACCCTCCTCCTGACGGTCCTCTCTACAAGGTTGCAACATTTTAACATCACCGTCTTTTTCTAGAGTCTCTTTTTCTGTCTAAACAACACGTGCACTTCACATTGTCAAAAGACTGGGTTTTTACGAGAATCGAAATACGGCACTTGGAAAATATTGTATTCCTATTATTGCCATTGTTACTATCACCCACCCATCACCCACTATGGGGCTCAACTTGGGCATGTTCGAGAGGCAACCTCATTGCAAAATTCTTGGAGAGCAATAACTTGGTTCTCCGGAATACTGGAGAGCCAACGTTCCTTTCAGACGCCTTTAACACCTATTCGCACATCGATTTGGCAGTGTGTTCATCCCAGTTAGCAGTTTCATTACAGTGGAATGTCATCTCTGATTTACATTCCAGCGACCACTTCCCATGTCTTCTTAGGCTCTTAGCACAAGATGTGTCTCCCTCACGTATCCCTAGATGGCGCTTTGATCGTGCCAACTGGAACCTTTACACCCAGTTGGCTGTCTTTGATTACAACGAGCACGATTCTGTGAATGATTTAGTTGATCATATCACAGAGAAAATTCTTTCCATTGCAGAACAGTCTATTCCACGTTCGGCTACCCAACCCAGTCGATTTCCTGTCCCATGGTGGACCAACGACTGCCGGAATGCTGTTCGTGCTCGTAGACATGCTCTGAGGGTATTCCAACGACACCTTACCCTAAGTAATCTAATTGAGTACAAGAAAGCGCGTGCAAAGTCTAGGCAAATACTTAAGGATAGCAAAAAGATCTCATGGAACAACTTCGTATCATCTTTTAACAGATGTACACCTTCATCTGTTGTATGGGATAGGTTACGACGCGTGGCCGGAAAACCAACCTGCTTGCCAATCGCTGGTCTGAAAACACCTGCAGGGGTTGTTGTTGACCCGTTTGTCATGGCTAACACCTTCGGCTATGCTTTTCTTTTGCTCAGGTGTCTAGCTCCAGTAATTATGCTCCTGAGTTTATCTCAATTAAGACTCAGGTAGAATCTCAAGGTTTCGAGTTTTGTTCCAGAAACCTTGAAGATTATAACCGCCTCTTCACCTTGGCAGAGTTAGAACACGCTCTTTCATCATCGCGACTGACAGCACCAGGACCGGACGGAATCCACGTTAAAATGTTACAACATTTCTCACCTTAAGGTAAGGCATTACTGCTCGAGGTCTATAACCGTGTTTGGGCTGATGCCACATTTCTGGACAAGTGGCGAGATGCCACCATTATACCTATCTTGAAAGCTGGCAAGGACCGTCACCTCCCTTCTAGCTACCATCCTATTTCCCTCACCAGTTGCGTCTGCAAGGTGATGGAACGCATGATACATGGGCGGTTAGTGTGGTGGCTGGAAACGCACAACCTACTGAATAACATCCAGTGCAGTTTTCGACAACGCTGTTCAACAGTGCATCATCTTGTGTCCATGTCGACACAGATTATGAACGGATTTCTTAAAAACTGTCAAACAGTCGGAATATTTTTTGACCTCGAAAAGGCTTATGATACATGCTGACGGGCAGGGTTGCTACGTACTCTGCACACCTGGAATATACGTGGACACCTACCATTCTTCCTTCAGGAATTCTTGAAAGACCGCGTATTCCGAGTAAGGGTTGGCTCGGTTTTTTTTAACCTTTTTGTTCAAGAGAACAGAGTACCACAGGGATCGGTACTAAGTGTTACGTTGTTTGTTATTGCGATTAATTCTATCTCGAAATGTGTACCTCCAGGGGTCTTGTCATACCTATTTGTAGACGACTTTGCCATCTACTGTACATCTCAGCGCACTCCGTTTTTAGAGCGCCGTCTTCAGACCACCTTGTCCAACCTTTTAAGGGTTGGAGTTAAAAAAAATCGCTTCTGATTCTCCGCTGAGAAACCCATCTGTGTTAACTTCTGGCATCAGCAGAGTTGACAACCTCCAAGGCTCCGGCTAGGCGCTGATCTACTACCTTTTGCAGATGAGGCAAGGTTCCTTGGATTGATATTTGATAGAAAACTTAGTTGGTCGTCGCATATAGCACAACTGAAAGCACGATGTGACCGATCTTTAAATATCTTGCGGGTACTAAGTGGAAAATTGTGGGGAGCGGATCGTACAGTGTTATTGCGACTTTATCGCGCACTCATCTGTTCCAAATTAGATTACGGTAGTATCGTGTATGGCTCAGCATGACCATCTGTGCTGAAGAGATTAGACACAAGCATAATTGTGGCATACGTATAGGAGTTGGGGCATTTCCAACGAGCTGAGTTATAAGCCTGTATGCTGAGTCTGCAGAACCTCCTCTGCAGTACAGGCGCAACATGTTATTAGCAAATTATGGCTGTGGACTTAATTGCATGCCCACACATCCAACGTTTACGCCGTTCTTTAATACCTTCATGGACGTGCGTTATAGGAACACTTCTATTAAACCAAAGAAACCTGGTTTTCGTTTCCGGGAGCTCCTTAGACTTCTTGATACTGAAATGCCCAAGATGTATCCTAGGGGGGAGAGGACATACCCTCCTAGGTTGTGCAAAGCGTCCCACGTTGATCTGGGCATGACTAAATATGATAAATCTACCATGTCTATGTATAGTATCCGCACATGTTTTTTAGAATTTTTATCGCGATATGAGGACCATTTTGTAATTTATACTGATGGCTCCAAGAACTCAAATGGTGTTGGTTGTGCTTACGTGTGTGGAACCGAACCGTATACATTCGGATTCCGCACTAGCACTTTCATTTTTACTGCAGAGCTTTATGCAATAACCGGGCCATTTTACACGTACGTCGATGAAAGTTGGGGGACTGCTTAGTCGTAAGTAATTCCCTCAGTGCACTTCAAAGCCTACGGCAGCTGTACAACTACCACCCTATTGTGCAGCATATACAGGATGCCCTACACGTTTTACACGCTTCTGGCGTTAACGTGGTGTGTGCATGGATCCCTGGTCACGTAGGGTTGTGGGGGAATGAAATGGCGGATTTGGCAGCCAAGACGGCTACCATGAAGCCCAGGGTTCGAGTACCATCTGTGACATCGGAAGATTTTAGAGCCGTATTGTGGAGAGCTGTGCAAACCTGCTGGCAGGAAGAGTGTTCTGCTTTCCCCAATAATAAACTTAGATCTGTCAAAGAACTTCCGATTCCCTGGGTTACCTCCTGTCGGTCATCTCTTCGCGAGGAGGTGAGTTTGACTCGGTTACGTATTGGGCACTGCTTTTTTACTCAGTTTTCTTTTTAAAAAGGAGCCTGTTCCGCTGTGTCCGGTTTGCAATGAAGCATTATGTGTACGACACGTGCTGCTAGAGTGTTTTCACCTAGCAGACCTTAGGACATCTCTGCAGCTGCCGGCCAGCTTTGCAGAAATGCTAGCGGACGATGACACAGTAGTGCAGAAGATTTTTAGATTCTTTTCGAGGTTAGGCTCTAGGATTTAGTGAATGAAATATTTAGTAGGTTTGCATTGATTTTTTTTTTTTTTTTTGTATGTCCGTTTAGTTTTAATAGGTTTATTTACAGTTGTATAGTTTTTTAGAAATTTTATATCTGGCTTTTGCCACGACAAGTTTTTTAAAGGGCGCTGATGACCGCCGTAGTTGAGCGCCCTTATACACATCGTCATCATCATCATCTACAAACATGGGGATTGGGCAGTAATCCTCAGAAAAAATAGCTCTGTAACATGATAAGAACAAAATAATTCTGTAATTAGTATTTTTAGAGCATGCAAAGAAATTAGCCGTATGGTTTGGCAAAACGAGCCAGTATGTGTGCTTAACTGCACAATGTTGCATGCACCGCATTGGATGGTAGTGATATATATAAGATATATAGTGTAATTGTGAACAGCCACGCCTAGCCCTGCCTTATGTTCATTCCTATTTTGTAGCTGCCTCCCCCTACTCCTGTTCAACTCCTCCAGGGCAGACCTGTGTTTCCAGATGTGTTATTATTGACTTAATGGTAATGTCATGGTCAGAGGTTTAAGTGGTGGTGTTTCACGAATTGTCTTTTGTTATTACCTAATGTAAGATTTACAAAAAGATATGTACTGGTAGTGGTAGTAATATTGCTGGTCATAATGCATGTGCCATAAGTGTGTGTTGTGTTCAGTGTCCTTGAGGTTTGCTCATGGTGAGACCTAACAAATAATCATATAAGCATATTATGTTTCTCGAGATAAGCTGTTTGTATAAACAAATAATAGTTACCAAAAGTTGTTTTAACTTCTTAAATATTCGTCCATTCGAAATTAAGTACTAAATCTTGTGAGAAATCTTATGTTTATGTAGATATTTTTCTCATGTAGTATTTTTCAAAAAGCAAAATAAATGATATTAGGAGTAGCTGTGATGTAGGAAAGCTCTTGTGATGCTAATTCTGTATGTTACAAGTTTTGTGAACATTTGCATTTTAACTGGACCTTTAATATTTATTATATTTAAATAATTTTGAATTTGTTATTTTGCTCTCCGTTGGAACTCTTCCCTTTGAAGCAATAAATTAATTTATAAAATGGCTATTTGCCCAAGTGGTAGGTACATCAGTTTTGGCCATTATTGCATGAAGAAATTATATATACAAGGGAGTATTTTTAAAATGCAATTTGGGTTCAAAATAATGGTATCGGAAATTCATTTACAGTTTAATTATACACTGTGTTCATTTTTATCTGTGATTTTACTGCGCAAAATTTGACGTCAACAATAGCATCAGTGATGGAGTGAGTTTGTATAGGATTCCCCTAGCGGCTTGCAATTGTATTTGATGTGCTTATAGCAGCTTTGAGGCCTCCCTCTACCAGCTGGTAAATATACTATTTGAGAGGTGGGTCCTGCCCGCGTAATATAAAGGTGCATAATTTCGCCTGGTGCAAAGAAACATATTTTTTTTTGTCCATTAAAGAGTGCACATCATATTGAACGATGTATAATTAAATGAATGAGTGAAACGTGTGAAATGATGCTCAAATGGGTCCAGGGTCCCTAGAGCTCAGAGTTACCTGACATTCTTCTTTGTAGGATAAGGGAAACCCTGGAAAAAACCCTTATCCTGGTAGCTCATATTTAGCGAGGTTTACACTTTCAACCTCTTGATGTGAGGCAAGTGTCCAAGGTCCAGCTGAATTAACCACATGGGAAAAAATCTTCATAAAGAAATATGAAAGAAAATTGTTTAATTTCGACACTACCTTTGAAGAAAACCCAAACGCTACCTCACATCACGGAGGCGGGTAAGGAAAAAATGTAAATCAACTGAATATGAGCTGCTTCTATACGTTTATTAAAACAGTGAAACCAATAATTATTAAACATTAACATCTGTAAACAGCTTTACGGAAACTAAATAGCAAGAAATAGCTGAATACAAGTAATTAAACAAATAAAGCTGAGCCAATGTGGTAAATTAAATATCAGCACTTCTTTAAACGAATGGTTCAACGAGACCACCATTGAAAGTAAGACACTTCCTTATTCTTTTCACCTTTTATTCATATGCAGCTTGCAGCATCACAGGTGTAACTGTGGTCATCTCATATATGATTAGCTGCTGCAGTTGCTCTAAAGTCTCAGGTCGCCTCGAATAAACCCGATCTTTGAGATGACCCAGAGGTAAAAGTCCAACACGGTAAAATCTGGAGATCTTGATGGCCACACAGGATTGCTAATGAACCTGTTGAGGAGAAAACACAATAATTCAGGTTATTCATGCTAAGCACATTCCGGAAAGTGTGATCTGGAAATTTGCCGTCTTACCTCCCAGGAAAATGTCTTTCATGCAAAGCAATTGCACCGGCATTAAAATTGGTGTGACATATAATTTTAATCGCTGCATAGAGGAGTTTATGCAATGCTATTCAGCATTCAGACAAGTCCCTCGGAGCTTAAATGTTGTCAAAATTGTCCAGGTACTGTCATGATTACCGTAAGAGGGGTGAAAGGAGAGGCTGGTTGTATTAGTTACCAGGCAGCCACACTCAGAGCGCTGTAATTTGTTTACTGTTATGCAAAAAGTACTGCTTCTTCTCCATAGAAAGTACTATGATTTCAAGATAGACTCACCAGTCAACTATGACATCATTCTCGCTCTATACGAGGGCGGGAAATAATGACTAAAAATGAACACTGTGTACATATGCTAGCAGAACCTGCAAATGCACTTATGATTCAGCAGTAGGAACATTCCATCTCCAGACGTCCGAAATAGAGGGAAAATTAATCTTGCATTTTTTAAATGAAACAAACTGTGTGTTCCAATGTGTATGGAGTATGATACAATGAAGCACAAAATTAATATAATTTTGAGTCAAACTAATATTCAATGCTCCACTTATTGCTAGTATTTACCTAGAATGCATTTCGTTAGGATCTTCCTAACATCATCAGCTGTTGTCGACTAATGAATGTTGGTTTAGTGAACTCACTGGAGGTGATAGGTGCATCTCTGTCAGTATCTTGATGAACTTGAAGTTTGGGTTTTCTTCAAAGGTAGTGTCGAAATTAAACAATTTTCTTTCATATTTCTTTATGAAGATTTTTTCCCATGTGGTTAATGCAGCTGGACCTTGGACACTTTAATAAGTGGGTTTCTCGTTCCATATCATGATTCTCCTTCCAAAAATGGTACACTACCGCCGATTTATCTATTTATTAGGAACAAAGAAATAGATAATAGATACAACATGCATATGCGTGATGTGCATCTAGTAGATCAGGTATTACTGCATATTCCTCTTTGTGAAAAACAATCAGATGGTATAAAAAAGTATTTTTATACAAGCTGGATATAACCATATACAATTGTTTAGTAATTTGGAGAGCTCTGAACCCACGAAACACAATGACGTACCTGGACTTTCGCATATGAATAGCTCACATCCTAATTGAACACTATAAAATTCAGAGACCTCTCCATACTGGAAGTAAGAAATCCACTACCCCAGCACCCCTCAGACTTGAAGGAAAACATCCTAAAAGGATACCACCCACAGCAAAAAAAGTCGCATCCCTTTAGAAAATGTCTGGTGTGCCACAAGAATGGTGTCCGAAAGGAAACTAGTATGATTTGCTGTGAATGTGGAGAGGTTTTGAGGTTTACCATTCAAGAAGAAACTTTGAAAAGTAAGCTTTTACCTCTTATGGAATTTATTTAAATTTACTGTAAAAGAAAGTTTAAAATAATTAGTGTTAAATAAGCATTAAATGCATGTATGCACAGAATGTCTATACACATCCATATCAGTTTGGGGCTTTTTAACTTGGACGTCATATGATGTCCATATTGGTGAAAGGGTTAATATCAACACTTTTTTTTTATTACCCTACCATCCTCATAACAAACTTTTTTTAACTTGGTTTGTTCACATGCTCTAATTAACAATATAAAAACTGAACTTGTTTTCAATTTACACGGAACAGACTAGCCAAAAATAGTGGAAATGGTACTCTTTGCCACACGATGGTCATTTAAACAATGGAAATGGTGCTTATTGTCACATACCAGTTATTTATTGCTGTTTACTAGAGAAAAATAATATATATATATAATATGCTTTTGGGGGGTGAGAGATTCACAGATATCTGCAAACTAGATGATCAGCATACTAATAATGTTGATGATGATAATGATAATAATAATTATGATTATATGCTGTACTTAAATCTAGCTTTAGTTTGGTTTCCTAAACTTCAGTTTCACACTATATGAAAATATGCTGTCCTTATTTTTATTTAAGTGGAAGAATTTCTTTTTCATATGTAGACTTTTCGGATTAAAAATAATTGTATTATATATGGTAAGATTCTGGAAGAAATGAGTGGTTCAGAAAGTTGGGTGTTGATAACTAGAGAAGAACAGTGGCTATTACGGTGGGAAAGGAAGATTTTGAGAAATATTTTTGGAGCGATAAGGGACTTGGACAGATGGAGAATGTGGACCAACTTGGAGTTAAAGTGCCTATTTGGACAACCAGATATAGTAGTGAAAATTAAATAAGGAAGAATAAGGTTGATTGGCCATGTGCAGAGAATGCCAGAAGCTAGTGGAGTTAAGAAGATATACTTAGGAAAGCTTGATGGCATAAGGAGAAGAGGAAGACCCAGGAAAAAATGATGGGTAGATGATGTAGAAAATGACTTGAGAAAGTTGGGGGTTAAAGGCTGGAGAAGGAAAGCAGAGGATCGAGTAGAATGGAAGAGGGTGGTTAGGGAGGTCAAGGGCCTACATGGCCTGTAGCACCATCATCATCAAGATTGTGGAAGATATGGCTGTCCTTTCCAGTACTTCCACAAAAACTTCTTCCAAATTTTGAACTCACTAGCAATTTGTATCCTACAAGAAGTAAAAAATATCATTGAAACAAAGAAGTTATTGTAAATACTCTTCAAACCTTCAAAATTACATCAATTCATTTGTCATAAATCAAATAAAATCTAAGTCCAAATGTGCTAACTACACATTCACCAATGTTAATAACACACAGCGCTGCTGCCAACATGCCCTCACAATCACCCTGTTTTTGTTGCCAGCATTAAAAAAGTCATTACACTAATCTGTAAATGAACTGGCGAAACTTTTCACTGATTTAAAGCATGACTAAACTAAGATAATTGAAGTTTGCAACAAATTCCTATATTCTATTACAATAACTAAACTATAATATAATTTTGAGTCGAACTAATACTCAATGCTCCACTTATTGCTAGTATTTACCTAGAATGCATTTCGTTAGGATCTTCCTAACATCAGCTGTTGTCGACTAATGGAGGTTGGTTTCAATCCTAAAGAAACATGTTCTAGGTAAATACTAGCAATAAGTGGAGCATTGAGTATTAGTTTGACTCAAAATTATATTAATTTTGTGCTTCATTGTATCATAGTCCTTGCACATTGGAACTAAACTATAGTTTTAACTAAACCACAGGATAAATCTCCCATGTGTCGTCAAATCATTTTCTTTGATCTAAAGTATAACTAAACTATTATCTAAACTGAGCTATCGTTTTAACTAAACCACAGGGTAGTTCTCCTATATGTCCTCAATCAGCTCTTGAAATGCATCAGTTTTCCTGTTTTTGTAGTCTTGGCACCATAGATATTCTGCTATATGTTTGAGGGTCGGCTGATAAGTCTGGGGCCTCACAATAAAAAAATATATATATTTAAAATTTTCATTTCTTAACATAATCTCCAGAAAGGCTAAAACATTTGACATATCGGTGTTCTAATTTAATTCAACCATCTCTGTAGTGCTATTTATCATGTTCCTCAAAAGAACTGTTTACCCCATCAATGACCTCCTCGTTGCTGTGAAGTCTTTGTCCTTCAAGACATTTTTTGAGATTCGGAAACAGGTGGTAGTGACTGGGGGCCAGGTCTGGCGAATAGGGTGGATGCTCAAGCAATTCAAACTTTGAAGGGGAAAAAAAAAACTATTTGTAGTTTGCCTCCATTATCAAGAGTTGGAAAGAGGGTGATAATGGGAGTGATGACTTCCGAAACTAGTCCCTCAAAAATATAAAATGTAAGTGATGAAGTATTAAAAAAACCAACTATAAATAGTTTTAAATATTAAAAGCAGAAGCATTATTAACAGTGGAGTATTCTTCATATTTGAGTTTGATTTATGAGTCACTATGTTTACACTCAAACTTCACTTACTTGTTGTATAATTGAAACGTTTTCAAGATCATTCGACCTCATTCACAGCAGTTTGGTGACTAACTGAACCTTCCTCTTCTTCCACTACTACGGAGCTCCAATCACTCTGCCATCTGGTGTTAGCTTCATTTTATGCCGGGATTTCAAAATTTATAACTTTATCACGGTTTTTGTTTATGAATATTTTTTCCCAAATATCCAATTCTGTGGGTGTACTTAAAGATTTTAACAGTTTAATGTTGTGGTTTTCTGTCCAAAAATGGTGTGAAACTGCAGATTTTTCTGTTTGTTTCAACTTAATGTTCCTCTGGTGTTCTTTTTGCATGGTTAACAAGTCTCTCTTGGTTTTTCCTATGTAGCTTTTTTCACAGGTTTCACTATTAATCTGATAAATTCCTGATTTCAAATTGTTGGGGATTGTATATTTCAGTGGTTTATTTAGCAGGTTCCTCAAACTGAATTTGTTTTGGGGTGCTAGTTTTAAGTTTAGTCTTTTGAAGATTCGTTCAAATTTTCTAAAAGCAGTTACAATAAAACTTACAACAAAACAATAAGAAATTTAAATAGGAAGCCTGTGGTATACCTAAAAGCCGACAGAGGTAATTCTCTAGTAATTATGGAGACAGAAGACTATATTCAGAGAGTAAACCTTATGTTAGACAGTCCAGAATATGAAATAATTCCAAAAAAATCCATTAACCCCAAGTATCATTTCTGTTAATAAAGCTTTATCAATTACAAAAACATTAAGTAAAGTTAGATTACTTCCGTAAAAACCCTGGCATAATGCATTGCTTACCTTAGGAGCGACTCTCACCACCGATGGGCGTGGCTTAGGCGTGAGGTGATTGGGGAAGTTCCTCGATGCCGTCCAGCATGTCGTCTGCACATATCCTGCTTTTTTGTGTTCGCTGTGGGGCATTTTTCTCTGGTCACATTGTGATATGAAGCGTTGTCTATCACAAGAACAGACTTCTCTGGAAGATTGGGCTTTAGTTTTTCTTTAACTACATTCTAGCTGATAAGTTTCACAGATTTAGTGTTCCCAACAAAGCACGTGATAACCAAGTTCACTCGTCTAGATGAGAATACACACTAACCTTTGCGCATACAGGTTGATGCATACGGCTGGGTGGGAGGGAGAGAGGGAGGAACTGGCATACATGAGGCGCCAAGCAGATATTGAAAACAGGCTCGCCCGCTGATCACCCAGGGCTTTTATGGGAATACGGCTACTCTACATCTGAAAAATACAACTTAAAATCTTCCAGCTCCACACTACCAAGGTTGTACTGTCTGCCAAAAATCCACAAATAAGACAACAGCATGAGACCCATCGTCAATGGCATCAATTCACTTACGTACCACATTGCAAAGTGGTTAGTAAGAAAATTAAAATCATGTGACAAATTTCAAAGTTTGGGAATAAAAGCTCCTTAGAATTGATAAATCATCTACAGAAGTACAACATCCCGGAAAATCACATACTAGTTTCTTTTGACGTTAAGGCACTTTTTACAAGCATTCCAGTAGAAAAAATACCTATATTCCTCAAAAAATGGCTAACCCAGACTACAACGGACCCCAGAGAAATAGATGACATTATCAGTCTTACAGATTTATGCATAAGGAATAATTATTTCATGTTTAACCAAAAATTCTACAGACAATCAAAAGGATTAGCTATGGGGAGCCCACTTTCGCCTATTTTAGCAGACCTATACATGAGCTATTTTGAAACACACATAGTAAAGGCCTTCCCGCAGATTTATAAATTTTGGCAGAGATATGTTGATGATGTTTTTGCTATCATTCCGGAAAGTTAGAGAAGATTCTCTAAAATTACTAAACCTGCAAGATAATCACATTCAATTTACTATGGAAGTAGAAAGAGACAACACCCTACCCTTTTTGGACCTCAAGATAACTAGAAATCGTCATGGTGTAGATTTTGGAATATACAGGAAGCCCACACACATAGATAATTACATTAAGAAAAATGAATACAACCCAGTTTCACATCAACTAGCTGCCTTTAGAAGTCTAATTCACTGGCTATACATCATCCCACTGAGTAAGGAGGAATTTTTGAAAGAACAACACATAAAAGACATAGCGGTATTAAATGGATTCAACCCAGCCATCATAAGGAACATGAAGAGGAAAGAAAAGCTGAAGATAATATCAAAAAATACCACTCTCACACCACTTAAAAACACAAATTGGCAATATAGAAAATTCACGTACCATCCATGGGCTTTTAGAAAATTTGAACGAATCTTCAAAAGACTAAACTTAAAACTAGCACCCCAAAACAAATTCAGTCTGAGAACCTGCTAAATAAACCACTGAAATATACAATCCCCAACAATTTGAAATCAGGAATTTATCAGATTAATAGTGAAACCTGTGAAAAAAGCTACATAGGAAAAACCAAGAGAGACTTGTTAACCATGCAAAAAGAACACCAGAGGAACATTAAGTTGAAACAAACAGAAAAATCTGCAGTTTCACACCATTTTTGGACAGAAAACCACAACATTAAACTGTTAAAATCTTTAAGTACACCCATAGAATTGGATATTTGGGAAAAAATATTCATAAACAAAAACCGTGATAAAGTTATAAATTTTGAAATCCCGGCATTAAATGAAGTATTAAAACATAGTGCCCCTAACACCAGATGGCAGAGTGATCGGAGCTCCGTAGTAGTGGAAGAAGAGGAAGGTTCAGTTAGTCACCAAACAGCTGAGGATGAGATCGAATGATCTTGAAAACGTTTCAATTATACAACAAGTAAGTGAAGTTTGAGTGTAAACATAGTGACTCATAAATCAAACTCAAATATAAATAGTTTGTTTCAATTTTGACATCACCGTTACTAAATTCCTTCAATCATGCCTAATTCAAACTTAAATTCACACATTTTTCCCATTGCAATGACTGAACGATGGGCAGGAGCATTGTCATGAACAAACGACATTTTTCTTTGCCAAATGAGGTCTTTTTCTTTTCACCTCATCACCCAAACATTGCAGTAATTTTTGTAAATTTGTAATTTATTTCCTTTTACATCAACAAATGGAAATACAAAATCAAGATTACAATTATAAAATCTATACTGAAATATGCCATATATTCCTAAATCCTGAAAATCCTATCATGTTATCATGTTGCCCACCATTGAAAAATAATTCAGTCCCCATACACCTAACCCTAGGTTTTTGTGTATTGGAGGTCCTCTGCTCCTTTTTACACTTCCTGCCATTTCGCCTATCCCACTCTACATTTTTCTCTTAATTGTTCTTAGCCATCTCTCTTTAACTTTCCCTAAATAATTCCCTATATTTCTCCTGTTCTTTTTTCCTTTTACTGACAACATTTTTCTAATTACTACTTCACCCCCCAAATTGTCCCATTACGTAGCCAAGCCTGCTCTCTCCATATCTTTGTTTGACTACAATTTAATATACAATGGAAATCTGCATTCTCTTCTCCACACAATGGACATTTATCTAGCTCCCTCTCTTGACCTATACCTTTCAAGTTTCTCACTCCTGTTACTACATATATCCTTCCCTCCCCCAGGTTGTTTTTATTTCTCTATATAATCTCAGTGAGCTTTTGTCACTTGTATTGACAAAAATGTCTTGTCTGTCAATATCATCTAATCTTAGCTTAACTTCTTTCCAGAAACCTCTATACCCATACTCTGCATTTATCCAAGAATGACGCATACCTATCTGCTTCAACAAGTCATACATTTTATGTGCCCAAGACCCACCCCAGTTACTTCTCTTTTGAATATGAAAACATTCTTTAATTATATTGCCATCTTCCAAGTTAGTGATTCTATATAAATATATCATTGCCCTTGACAAGATTTTAATTTTAGTAGAATGTCTGCCTAGTTCTAATTGTGCTACCCCATTAGGTGATGCTATTGGTAATCCCAATATGTATTTACAAAAGGATCTATGCACTCTATCGGTCTCTCTCCAAGCCTCATCTACTCCCCAAACCTCTGATCCATGTAACATTCTATTTTCTACCACTGCCGTATAAATCCTCTCCAACCATTTGACATTTATATCTGGCAGTTTACTGTAGCATGATCTTATAACTCTCATGGCCATTTTACCTTTTGCCACAGACATCTTTTTTTGTTCTTTCCAGCTGCCATCTGAACTCAACCTTGTACCCAAATAATCAAATCTCCTTACTACCTCTATTTCTCTTCTATTAACCTCCCATTTCTCATCCTTACGCAACCTGTATCCTTTTTTGAAGACCATAATCTTTTGTTTTGTTTTCATTCACTTTCAAACCCCATTTATTGCAATAAGAATTGGCTGCCTCGATTGCTCTTCTCAGCCCTCCACTTGAAATGGACCCAACTACTATACCTTGTTTCACGTAAGCTTGCCCAGTATCTCTTAATGGTCACGTGACCTAATCACCTCTCATTGGTTGCTGTTGTGGTAATGACTGTCGTGCGGTAAAAATTAGTTCGTTATTTAACATGGTGATATATCATTATATGTTGGAAGAGAATTGTCAAATTTATATTTTCGTAACTGTTTTAATTAAATATATTACGCAACAGAGTTTATTTATCTGAAATGCATGTTAATTCTTAAACGAAGAGGAGTTTCCTTTGCTCTCAAGCACATGGCACGACAGCACGTGATTTAGCGGTAGTGGTGACGTTTGTTTATGACTTTTATCACTGACCTTGTTTTGAACCGGATTAGTCATGCATCGCCATTCAAGAGTTCGGGAGCTAAATTATTTTATTGATCGTTTATTGCGCATGTATTATATGTATAATGGCAGAGTCTACCGCCAGTTTTTCATTTAAGTATCACAAGGATAATTATTTACAAACAGGCGAAAAAAGAATTGTGTTGCATGTGTTTAATGCACTCACAGAGAAGAATCCATCTTTGTCAGTGAGAGAAGTCGAACAGCTGTGCTATGAAGTTACAGGTGTGAGTGTTAGATCCGTAGGAACATCGCGACATGAAATTGAGGAAACAGGAAAACTTACCACTCCAGGCAAAAGCAGGAATAAACAAAAGTGCGTGCTCGGAGAAAATACGTGAAAAGTGTTGTGCGTCGTCATGTGTGTAGTTTTTCTTTAGAAACGAACTCCCTAACATAAGTAACATTTCGTCTGCTGTAAATGAGGATGCAGGTTTACCAAATTTCAGCAGATTGCTTATACAGCTGGGATTTGTGAATGAAAAAAGAGGCAAGAAAAATGTGCTAAAAGACAGAGGCGATATTGCTGTGTGGCGAAGATGCTATTTAAGGACAACCACACTGCACCGAGATACAAATCGCTAAATATACACGAAGAACACACGAAAAGTAAAGTATGGTGTGACACGACTTTTAAGACTGAAAGACAAGCATTTTTGGAAGGTATGTGTGCTGGTTTAAAAAATTCCAGTGGAAAAGGCCAAATGCCTTTCATTATAAACTCTTTCAGTTTCATTGCTCAGCCATTCTGTTTCAATTTGCTCAGTTCATTATAAACTTGTATTTTTGCATGCCTTCATATCCTTATTTGTATGATTTTATTTATCTTCCCGGCAATTATTACATTTACTGCACGTTTAAATATGAGGGGAAGGCACCGCCTATGGCGTATGACGCGAAAGCATTAGCCAATTAGGGCAAGGGGGAGGGTTGTTGAACGCGGAGTGATACATTTCAGCCGGGCAAGGTTATATGAAACAGAGAATAGGTCATCTGCAAACAATAGCCCCGGTAGTTCTTTATTATTAATAACTGGTGAATGTACCCTACAACTTGATATCTCCTCTAAAATTCCATCGATATAAAGATTAATACTGGACTAAGTTTACATCCCTGCCTTACTCCATATAGATTTAGTTACTTTGTTGCCTGGTAGTTTTATACACAACTCATTCTCTTGGTATATCATTTTAATTACTTCTATAAATGCCTGACTTATCCCCTTACTGCTTAATTTTATCCACAATGCATCTCTATTAATAGAATCAAATGCCTTTTCTAGATCAATAAATATCATATATACCCTTCCCCTTTTAGTGCTCAGATATTTGTGTACAATTGTTTTAATAATAAAGATGTTGTCCGATGTTCTCCTGCCCGGTCTAAAACCTGCTTGGAACTCCGATAGTTTATTCTCCTTCTCAACCCAATTTTGCAACCTATTTGCTAGAATTCCAGTGAAAATCTTCCCTAGAATAGACAATAAACTAATCCCTCTTTAGTTAGCTGGGTTATTTTTATTTCCCTTTTCCTTGTAAATTGGCAATACCATGCTTGTCCTCCATTTCCTAGGAATTTTCTCTTCTTCCATTATTTTATTGAATAACTTTATCACTATTTTCCTCCTAGTTTCATCGAGTGCCCAAGCCTTCCAAAATTCTCCTGGTATACCATCAATACCACTAGCTTTGTTAGCTTTTAACCTCCTTATTTGTTCACAAAATTCAGCATCCGAGATATATCTAATTCATTAATTATTTGCGGACCCCTAGCAAACTTCTTTCCACTCTGATATAATTATCTTGTCCTAACAGTGATTCAAAGTATGCACACCATTGATCTGCGCCTATATACTCATCTCTCCCCACATCTTTATATAACCCTCTTATTATTGACCAAATTTTCTTAGTGTCATGTATTCTTGCTGCTTCATTTAGCATTCTGCCTATTTTCTCACCCCATTCCCTCTTTTTTTGTTCCATTATACACCTGTATGCCCATCTCAAGATCAGGAAATTTTCCCTTTCCTCTTTTTCCCCTGATTGCCACCAGTTCTTTAATTTCTGTGCTACTCTTGCCTTTGCCACCAGGCAATCCTTGTCAAACCACTGCCTACAGATGCCTTTAGAAACCCCCATTTTCATACCGGCCCCTGCCCTTTTAACAATATATTCCATTGCCTCTAAGGCTTGCTCTATTTTATTCTCAGTTAAGCTTTGTACCCTCACTTGTAAGATTTTACTACTCTCTGAATTCAATTCATTAACAAATGTTTTATGCAACTCTTCTTTCCACTTATACACTTCCACCACACTGAGACATTCTTCATCAAGCTTCTTCATACGCTTGTTGCCTTCCCCTAACTCTAATCTTAATGGAAAGTGACAGCTTGATGTTAAAACATTCATAACTTCAAAATCTAGGATCCATTCATCAATTCCTACAGAATACATTAAAATATCTACCACACTTTGGCCATCTTTATTAGCAAATGTAAATTCCCCTTCTGTCACCCGCTTTCAGGCCATTACAGATCATAAGATTATTCTCCTCACAGAAATCTAAAAGTTTCCTCCCTTCATTATTGGTAACTTTGTCTTTACTATGCCTAATCTCTATTTCAAGTTCCTTCTTAGCTTCATCACTTTGATTAATCCACTTAACCTGGTGTTCCCCTATTCTTGCATTTAAATCACCTACAATTATTATTTCAACTTTCCCATACTTATTTTCCAACACTTCTATAGCCCAACCTAGTTTCCTAAACACATTTGGATCATAGAACTCTGATACAGTAGGTGGGTTATACACTGTAGCAATACAGACAGTTCCCCCATTTTGATACATGTCCCCTATGGAGATCCATAACACTTATCTGCTTGACAGTTCTTTTTCTTCTTTCACCTTAAGACATTTATCTTTCTTTATAAAACAGCCTAAACCCCCTGAAGCTCTGCCTTTCCTTTGGTTCTTCATCCCACTTATGCTATAAAAGTCAAATCCTGGAATTATTACACTAGTTTTTTTCTCTATCCAGGTTTCCACAACCATTAATATATCACAAGTGTTTAGCACATTATAGATTTCCCCACTGCACACTTTCTCCCAAAGCCCGTCTACATTCCAACCCCCAATGGATAAGGCGAATCCCTATGCTTCATCTTTCCTTTTGAACCTCCACCTTTCTAAGTTCATCTGGCTCCTGGTGCGCACATGGTCTTTCACTTCCAGGATACTTCCTGATGGCATTGACACCACTTGTAAGTCGCCTAAATTCTGCTCAATCTCAGCCGTTCTCAAACTACTTGACGCGGTATGAGCTTCCCCCATCAGCTGATCTCCTTGCATGTCATTTAGCTGTTGTGATTCGAATCGCTCTGTCCTGTGTTCGGTCCGTACGTGTGACGTCACGGGTGACGTATCTTCTCTTTCCCTCATCAGCACCGCTGACTCTGACTTCCTCGCAGGTGACGTATGCTCCATTTCCGTAGTTGGACCACGTGCCAGTTGGACATTCCTGTCGTCTTTTGCCCTCAAAATGTAGTTGCCCTCCCATGTAACGTAGTGCTGACGAAGTTCCTGCTTCACACCATCGATCCACAAATCAACACCTTTTAAATATGCCCATTTTCCTGCTGCTCTTGCTTTCTTCATTTCCAATAAAGCTAAAGATTTCAATTCGCGCTGTTTCTTACCCAAATCTTGCTCAATAAATATTTTAGTGCCTTTTAACTGTTTACTGTTCCTCAACACTTCCCATTTGAATCTCATTGATGCTACTTTCATTATTATTGGTCTTGGTTTCGGTCCAAATCTTCCTATTCTAAAACAATCCACTATCTCCCAACCTGCCATATTTAGTTTCAGTTTTTGTTGGAATATATTTTCTACATCCTGCCATACTCGTCGGTTTCTTCTCTCTTCTAATCCAAATATTATCAGGCTTAGTTTCCGATTCCCTTCCTCTAAATTTTCCAATCGGGTTAGTCTGTCTTTACATTCTTTTATTTCTTCCTTTACTTCCTCATCAAATTTCTCTAATGCTGTTAACATCCCGTTAAACTGTTCGCCAATCTTCTTGTTAATTCTATTTTCCATCTCCTTCACTTCTTTTATTTCTTTTGTGATATTTTCTAGCATCGCGGCTAGTTGCTACATTGTCGGTCCGAGGTTTAGTTCCACTCCCCCAATAATTAACAAAGCCCATATCACTAAGATGTACCATATACTTATTAAACATATACCAGAAGATCCCTGCTGAGTTTTCTGGCTCGTTCTAAATGCGTTAAAAGCGCCGATCCCAATTCTATACATTTGTGCGTCAATCATCTTCGGTCGCGAGCGCGTGTACTTACGTGTCCGTCTTCCTTCGCGTCTGGCAGGCAACTCCCCAACATTGCAGTAAGCTTGCATAGTAGTCAGCAGTGATACGTTTACCGTTTTCCAAGCAATCAATAAAAATAATTCCCTGTGCATCCAAGAAAACACTCGCCATATTCTTGTTAGGTGGTAAAATTGACTTTGCCTTTTTTGGCGTTGATTCATCTAGTACAATCCACTGTTTTGACTGTGATTTACTTTCTGGAGTGTAGTGATGTATCCTAGTTTCATTCATAGTAATAAGCTGTCTCAAAAATTCACTGAGATTTTTATGGTAGAGCTCTAAATTCTTAACAGAAACAGTTTTTCTTTGCAACTTTTGATCAGGTGTCAACAAATGCTGCACCTATTTGCACAGACATTGTGAAAGCCCAAAACATTACTTAAAATATTACCTGCATGTTCTTTTTATATGTTTACAACCTCTACTATCTCAAACAACTTTAATCTGCAGTCTTCCAGTACTAAATGATGAATAGTTTCAATGATCTCTGTAGTTGTGACTTCCACAGGGCGTCCAGAGCGAGGCTCATCACTAGTGCTCGTACGTCCCATTTCAAACTCTGCAACCCACCTTTTAATCATTATATATGAAGGGACAGAGTCTTTCAATGAACTATTTCCTCCTTCATTTCTTTAATGGAAGTATTTAATCATTGCTCGTTTTTCCAATTCCTCCATTTTTGTGAAACCTCTACACTTGTCTTGTTTAAAATGCTGTCATTAAGAAACTATACAAGCTCTTGAGCTGTAACTATGGATACAAGCTAGTCTAGAGCTAAACTATATGATGCTATCCACCAAACAGGCCCAATGGCACCATCTCTATGTGAGGCCTGGGACTTATCAGCTGAACCCCATACATCAATTTGATTGTGTACGAATACTTTCCCATGATCGGCAATGCTGGAGAGATCACCATTGTGACTCAATGTTAATGTGGACATATGTACTTGTGTCCATGAAATGTTGCTTTGATTAACAGGTGTGCTGTAAAATGCCCAGACATTAAGCCATTGTATCTACCCTAGCAGTCAGTGTTGATTGTGCTGGTGAACTCAACGTGTTCCCTAATTAAAGTAAAGAGTGTGGCACTATCTCTTCGATTTTTGGGGCATACCATCATCTGTATTCATTAACGACCATGTGAATCATCTCGAGGTTCCAGTATCCTTCTAGGATGCAGCCCCATGGTACTTCCTCCTTCCAATCTTGCATTCATTATTTGAATGACATGGCTAGCACCACCTATATTGCCCCGGTTTAATATTTCTTGTCCATAAAGGATGAGCACACCTCCCAATAATAGTTGAACTAGTCAGATATTATTCTGTTTATATTTGTGTCTCCAGTGGAATAATGCATGACAGTTTGTTCCTTTGAGAATGCATGGGCATAGCTGAGTGTTACAAGGAGTACATGGGCAAGTGATAACCTAGAGTTCTCGAACCAAGTATCCTTTGCCATGGTCTCTGAGAACTGTTCATGCCCTCACTAAGCACACCTCCATTCCCGTTTACTAATGGGATGAAGGGGGCATCACACTCCCGACGTAACATATGCATCCTTAGTAAACTTTTGTCATATGTGTATATGCTGATGAGTATATGCTTTTTCACAATAAACAGTAAAGGTAACTTCTTACAATGGCACATGTGGTGGTCACCTGTGCAGTTTTAGTACTGTCTGCAAGACTATGTCTGGGGCATTGGTGCTGAAGTTGGCTCTGCAACTATCGAGGCTACTTGCACAGCTATTTGTGGTAATTTTGGCAGGTTTCATCTGGTCCGATGTTGGACTTAAAACATTTTTTGCAGGACGTAAAGGAAAGAATATCCAAATGTAAACACAATCAAACGTGCAGTTTACTGAAATGGTAACTGATAAGGATTTGTCTGAAATAATTGAAGATAATTTACTTGCAGTGATGGTGAAATATGTTTACAATTGCTCTAACACATTTGAAGTTCAAACAATCACTTAATGCTAGCACAAGGAAAGACTGAAGAAAGCGGAAATAGATATGAAATGCTAAGTTTACTATTGTGTCATTGAATCAACACAATTTTTTTTGCAACAAACGTGTTGTTGGAGAGTTCTTGACGACCACCATGCATAAGCATATAAAATCACTGTGTTTATTCACATTTTATAACTATGGAAAACTTAATGCTGTTGCTTCATTAACTATCCTGGCTTCTGAAGACTGGGTTATTCTCAGTATAATGTTTTAGTTTTATCATTATAAAATTGTGAAAATAATTATTCTATGCTGTAATGAAATAAGGTCCATTAACCCCGAAAATGAGAATAAGTGCAATATTTTGCAATAAAGTGTTCTGAAGCTATGTGCACTTAAAATGTCACAAAAGTAATTAAAAAAATTTGTTGTCCAGTATCTTGAGAACTGAAACAAAATATGAGATCTTTTGCCGCAGGATTTCAAGTGGAATGTTCCAATAGCAGAAGATCTTACTCTCTTCCTCTACTTTACCCATTTCTTCCTTTCCTTTCTTTTCAAATTTCTCTCCCATCCCTCTTCTTTGCCAATTTCTCTCCCCTTATAACTCAATTCCCTCTTTCTTATTTTCTTTCACTATTCTGCCTCTCACTATTCAAAATCACAGTCATGTGATGTTCTAAAAGCTTGTCATTATTTAAATTTTCTAGCTGATAGTAAAATTATTTTAAAATATTATATAAAAAGGTTTGATAATGCATAAACGTACAGCTCTTCCTTGTACTTGATATGCGATGAGAACCACAGTTTTCTTTACTTTCTGGTTTACATACAAATAATAGTGAAAAATTTCCATAACTCATTCATTTATTGAAATTTTGAAGATAGTAAAATCTACCAAAATTATTGTGCTCCTAAACTTAGGTTTTACTTGCATTCCTCCCTCCCAAAAATTTGATGATAGATAAAATATTTAAATGTTTGCTTTCTTTACACTTAATTATGGCAAGTAGAGAAGGTGTTCTACTCCATACAAATATTCAACTTGAGATTTCATTGGAAATATAGGTTTTGATGTCCTTTAAACTTGAAAAAGCTCTTTAAAAAAATGTGTGCACATGCATCTGTACAGCATAGTTTCCAAACCAGAATTTTTATGAATATCAAATTTGTTGTTTAAATCCAGCATTTTCCAAGGATTGAACCAAAGCTTTATGTGAACCTCCAAAAAAACACTGTGCATGGAGCAAGTTTTCTTTTCTTTATTTTCTTAAAATGACTATAACAATTATGATTAAAATATTTGAAATATTGGAATGGGTAAACGAAATGTATATTGTGAATTTTTTCTGAAGCCCTGTTCACTGTTGTTGAATTTGTATAACTGGTAAGTTGTAAGTCATATGAAACTTACTGCAGGAAAAATGTAGATCTTGCTGAAGTTCACAATTTTTCTATAAAATTCTTTGTGTATCAATGTTTTTTAAGATATCCTGTTTTTAGTGAGAATTTTTCAATACTTCTATATTTTTACTTTCTCTGTTGCTTACCCATTATATGTAAACGAAGCATTGAATTTCACCCAAAACTTTAAATCCAAGGTTTCACCGAAAATATGCATTTTGAAACTCCCTGAATAAAAGAAGCATTTTAATAAAAGGGTTACTCTCTCCTTGTGTGCACACAATGTGTGTGTTAAATAGCTTAACTCACAGACTGGTGTACACTCCCCTGAACAAACAAAAATATTATCTGGAATATGAACATATAGTTAACACAGCCAAAGCAGTGGTTTCAACAGAGTAATGTGACTTTGTGGGTTCGTGAAGTGAAAAGTCCAATTTCACCACTCAAAAATGTTCTTTATTTCCACCGACTTACAGTTTAACACTTGCCAATTACACAGAATTACGTACTGCACACAATTACAATTCACCAGTTCGTCCGTTACAATTTCACTTGCACTCGCGATTACATCAACTCCGATACTCATACACAGTTACGTACAGTCTTCCGTTGCACAATCTTTTCGTTCATTAGCACGTCACTGACTAACACCGCCTTCTTACACCAAGAACTGTCCTCACTCGCACTAACTGACTGACTAGCTGCAGCCCTTTTTATAGGCATCTCGCCGTCTTCTCGGCTTTTCTTGTTCCCAGGCGAAGATTCCAGAAGTTTGAAAGATCCCATAATTTCCAGAACAGGTGAAAGAGAAACAGACCACACAGTTATGTTTCTT
Organism: Mantis religiosa; assembly: GCA_030765055.1. Lineage (NCBI taxonomy): Eukaryota > Metazoa > Arthropoda > Insecta > Mantodea > Mantidae > Mantis > Mantis religiosa. Next base: position 431,333,762 of record CM060950.1, read on the forward strand.
TCCCCTGTCACCACTATAAGACGGACGAGGGGGAGGCGTGGCTAACACGGACCTCCCCTGTCTTCCGCTCTCAGCTGCTTCCACAGGGTGTTCCAACGCCCGGGTGACAGTAACAATCGACAAGATGACAGAAAGATATAAAAAATACCACAAATCTCACCCAAGAAGAAAACAATTTAAATTCAAGGAATTCGCATTTTGCCAAAAACATTTTACAAACCTAAGAAGCTTTTCATGAAACACAACATTAGCCTAGCCCCACAGAACAAATTTAGCATAGAGTAAGTACTTTGTAATAGACTAAAGGACCCTATACCACTAGACAAAAATAAAAAAGCTGGTATATACAAAATCAATTGCTTCAAATGTGATAAAGTGTATACTGGAAAAACAAAAACAAATGTGGAAACTAGACTAAAGGATTATATGAGATGCTTAAAATACAAACAAATGAATAAATCTGCAGTTTCACACTATTTTAGGAGACTAGCCATAACATCAAACTGAACATTACACCAGTCAAACCGACCAATCATGCAGCAGAACGGATACATGGGAAAAGATCATTTTGAAACCTAAACGACAAATAATGAATTTTGATTTACTGCCACCAAGTACCCTCTGGAAGAACATTTCAGCGTCACATGATGCAGTCATTATACACAACCACCACAGCAGAAACACCACCACGAGTCAATCAGACATGTTCTGAAGATGGGAACACATGTTCCTGAAACATATCAACAGAGATATACCAATATAATAATTTGTGGAAATTAATTGTTCTTTCACACTAGCCGTATGTTGGACTCACTATGAAAGGGTAGAGCCAGAATGAAAAATTCAAAAGAACAATTAATTTCCATTAATTGTGCCTAATAGTGGTCCGAACTATAAAGCCCGGGCCTTAAAGTAATTACAGTATAGTAAGTCCCCATTGAGGTAGTTGTCTCATGTGTTTATGAGAACTCCTAGTGGTTTACCGGGAGAAACACGAGTCAGTTGGAGAATTTAATGTCATGCTGGCACTTTGGCCATAATAGCTCAAATGGTTAGAGCGGCTGGACGGAAACCAGAAGATTCGTGGTTCAAATCCCGGCTATGGCATTGAATTTTTCATTCTGGCTTTACCCTCTCATAATAATTTGCAACTCTAAACTTCACTTATCGTATAAGAAATGATCAAACTTATCTTATAAAATTGATCGGGATCGCAGTTTTGTGAAAACACTCATTCACATCCTCAACCAGGCTCATAAACATCATCATCATCAATGCTACAGTTGCTAGATGTCACTATGTTTTTGTTCATACTAGCAAAATCTGAAAATGAAACAAATTTTTAAAAAAAGCAGAGTCGACTGCAGGTATTTCAAAATTCATTACGCGATGTTTATTTCTTAAAATAAATATCTTTTTCCAAGCTATTAAATCTATCGGACTATTTAATTGTTTTAATAATTTTAACTTCAGGATTTATTTCATGGTTAAATGACCAAAAATGATCTGCTACTGCCGATTTATCAGTTTGTTTGTACTTAACATTATGAAAATGTTCTTTCGTTCTGGTTTCCACATTACGTTTTGTTTTTCCAATATAAACCTTATCACAATTGAAACAATTAAATTAATAAATACCAAACTTTTTATTATTAGGAATTTTATCTTCTTTAGAGAAATGCAGTAAATTTTTAATACTATATTTATTTTGAGGGACTAAAGTTACACCAAATTTTTTAAAACATTTTGAAAAAGTATATTAACCTAAGGATGGTAAGTAAATTTTTTAAAATTGTAATCGTCTTTATTTTTCTAAGGGTAGAAATATCATTAACAGTTTTTGATAGAGTCAACATGAAAAATCCAATGCCATGGCCGGTATTTGAACCACGGATCTCCTGGTTTCCGTCCAGTCGCTCTAACCCTTGAGCTACCATGGCCAACGTGCCGTCCTGACATTAAATTCTCCATTGGACTCATATATTTTCCCAGTAGACCACTAGGGGCTCTCGCATCCGAGATACACTGTTTGTGGTGACTTACTATCGTAAGTACTTGAGTCCCAGGCTTCATCATATAACTCTTATTATTTTAGTTAATTGATGGAAATTAATTTCTTCACGGAAACCAGGAGATCCGTGGTTCAAATCCCGGCCATGGCATTGGATTTTTCATGTTAACTCTATCATAAACCTTAGGCTATATACAGCTATTGTGAAGAAATGATTAATTTCCATCAATTAACTAAAATAATAAGAGTTATATGATGAAGCGTGGGACTCAAGTACTTAGGATAGTAAGTCACTACAAACGGTGTATCTCGGATGCGAGAACCCCTAGTTGTCTATCAGGAAAAAATATGAGTCAAATGGAGAATTTCATGTCAGGACAGCGTATTGGCCATGGTAGCTCAAGGGTTAGAGTGTTTGGACGGAAACCAGGAGATCCGTGGTTCAAATCCCAGCCATGGCATTGGATTTTTCATGTAGACTCTATCAATGAAAACCCTTAGGCTATATACAGCTATTGTGAAGAAATGATTAATTTCCATCAATTAACTAAAATCATTAACAGTTTTTTGATATTCAAATTTTTCAATTTTTTATGTATAAAGTCTTTATTGAAACCATTAATTAAAGCAGTATTAAAAATATGTTTATATTCTTTATTAAATTCCTCTTTATTCAGGGGTATATTTATTAATCTATAAATCAAACTATTAAAAACAGCAAATTTATGTGAAAAAGGGTTAAAACTTTTATTTTTTATGTAATTATCGATGTGAGTAAACTTCCTATAAATACCAAAGTTTAATTTATTATTATTATTATTATTATTATTATTATTATTATTATTATTATTATTATTATTATTATTATTATTATTATTATTATTATTATTATTATTATTATTATTATTATTATTATTATTATTATTATTATTATTAATATTATTATTATTATTATTATTATTATTATTATTATTATTATTATTATTATTATTATTATTATTATTATTATTATTATTATTATTATTATTATTATTATTATTATTATTATTATTATTATTATTATTATTATTATTATTTCTTATTACCTTTAGATCTAGAAAAGAAAGAAATCTATTAACTTCAGTCTCTAATGTGAATTTTATAGCTTTATCTTGAAAATTTAGCAATTTTAAAGCATTATTTATGTGTTTATCAGGAACAATAGCAAAAATATCAAGATATCTATACCAACATTGAAAAATTAAAGTGAATGCTTTAGTGACTTGCACTTCAAAAAAACTCATAAAAAGATCAGCAAGAAAAGGTGTAAGAAGATTACCCATTGATAAGCCAGAAGTTTGTTGAACAATTTAGATCTAAACAAAAATTAGTAAGTTTAAGTCCTCATGTAAATCTATTGAAATCTTCACCTTGAAGTAAAAGTTCTGCTCTATTAAAAGATTTAATAAAAATTAATAAAGGCCCTTAAAAATCTTCTATTTCAAATTATAATAAAGTGCTTAATGAAGTGAAAATTATATAAAATAAGGGAAAACATTTAGTAAAAGTTAGTAATCGTATTTTATCTAGGATTTATGCTGTTCCTAATATTCATAAACCTGGAAATAAAATGAGGCCTATTGTAAATTGTATAAATTCACCAACTTCTAATTTGGCTAAATGCTTACATAAAAAAATTAGTAATTTTGATAAATTTGAGAGTTTAAGTACTAAATTCTTTTGAATTAGTTAAAAAGATTGATAGTGTTATATAAAACTGATAAACTTGTTTCTTTTGATATAGCTACATTATTTCCTAGTATTCCTAGAGAAAAACTTTTAATTTATTTAAAAAAAGTTGTTGAATTCAATAAATTTACATGAGGACTTAATAGTTGATTTTGTTAAATTACTAATGTTTGTTTAGATCAAACTTTTTTCACTTTTAATGGTGAATTTTTTCAACAAACTTGTGGCTTAGCAATGGGTAATCCTCTTTCACCTTTTCTTGCTGATCTTTTTATGAGTTTTTTTTTTTTCCTTGAAATACAAGTCACTAAAGCATTCACTTTAATTTTTAAATGTTGGTATAGATATGTTGATGACATTTTTGCTATAGTTCCTGATAAACACATAAATGATGCTTTAAAATTACTAAATTTTCAAGATAAAGCTATAAAATTCACATTAGAGACTGAAATTAATGGATTTCTTCTTTTTCTAGATCTAAAGATAATATGAAATAATAATAAATTAAACTTTGGTATTTATAGGAAGTCTACTCATATCGATAATTACATAAAAAATAAACATTTTAACCCTTTTTCACATAAATTTGCTGTTTTTAATAGTTTGATTTATAGATTAATAAATATACCCCTGAATAAAGAGGAGTTTAATAAAGAATATAAACATATTATTAATACTGCTTTAATTAATGGTTTTAATAAAGACTTTATACATAAAACAAAATTGAAAAATTTAAATATAAAAAAACTGTTAATGATATTTCTACCCTTAAAAAAATAAAGACAATTATAATTTTAAAAAATATACCTACCATCCTTGGGTTAATAAACATTTTCAAAAAATTTTCAAAGAGTTTGCTATAACTTTAGTTCCTCAAAATAAATATACTATTAAACATTTACTGCATTTCCCTAAAAAAGATAAAATTCCTAATAATAAAACATCTGGTATTTATCAGTTTAATTGTTTCGATTGTGATAAGGTTTATATTGGAAAGACAAAACGTAATTTTGAAACCAGAACGAAAGAACATTTTCGTAACATTAAGTATAAACAAACTGATAAATTGGCAGTAGCATATCATTTTTGGTCATTTAACCATGAAATAAATCCTGAAGTTAAATTATTAAAACAATTAAATAGTCCGATAGATTTAATAGTTTGGGAAAAGATATTTATTTTAAAAAATAAATATTGCGTAGTACATTTTGAAATACTGGCAGTTGATTCTGTTTTTTTTTTTTTTTTTTTTTTTTTTTTTTTTTCCATTTTCAGATTTTGGTGGGTTGAACAAAAAACATAGTGACATCTAGCAACTGTAGTATTGACGATGTTGTTTACGAGTCTGGCTGAGGATGTGAATGAGTATTTTCACGAAATAGCGTTGCTGATCAATTTTATAAGAAAAGTTTCATCATTTCTTATAAAATAAGTGAAGTTTTAAGTTACAAATTGTTATGTTTGTATATATTTGTTTGTTTCACTGTTAATGGCTTCATAGTTTATGTATTTATGCTAACAGAGATTTAAAAAAGTTATGTTGATGTTACTACTACTGACTCATCTTATGTAAATACATATATCTGTAAAATTTATAGGGTATAATATGAATTTGTAATAATGGAAAGTTGCTTCAGCATACATAAATTCTTTTATTGTGCATCACATTAGAATGCCAATCAAAAGTAGGAGTTTGTTGGTTTCAGGCTAACCCATCAAACACTATATCAATTATTCATCCAAAATAAAAAATTACTAGACAGTTTTTAGATTACAGTTTTATTTTAATTGCACATCTAGAGATTTGAACTACCAAGTTAAATCAATTCCATCCTTGCACAAATCTTACAAGAGAAAGTAATATCATAAACTCCTACTTATGTGGAATACAGCCATTCAGTCGAATGTACTTTTTCTAGATGGAACCATTATGTATTACATATCTGGTCTGTCTCCAGATGGCTGTAAGCTTATATAAGTACTGAAAAATATCATTAAGGAACACATGCTTGCTTGGCTTGCTTTGGTGTATAACCACTGGTTGTTAATTAATGTGAGCTTACATGCAAATACATTAAATGTTCATTATTCCAACTCATTAGTAATCTGTGTGTGGTTTCAAATGTTGGCTGCACTGTATACCTTCTGCTTTCTTTGAAAGAGCCTTTATTGGCAATAGTTGGCCAATGGTAAGAATGTTCCCATGATCCCTGGTGAGTTAGCCATCATATTGCATGTTATAGCTATATGTAATTGTGCTAAATGTGTTGCAGTATCTTAAAACTGCAATGTTAAATGTTAATTAGCATTCATTATATGTATTTGTCACAGCTTTGCAATAAAAGAGTATTATATATCTGTAAACCTTGCTACTGTAAGTCATCTGTGCATACAGAAGCTTAACCATATATCCCTCTTGCTCGAAAAGTTTAGTGCTGACTATTGTATGAAACAGGTTGTTGATGGAAGAATTGGTGGAGTATATTGAGCAAACTCCAAGAGCAACCGTTGCAAGTCACTGGAAAGACCATCTACACCTTCTTCCTCCTCCCCTGTGTGATAGCCAGAAACCTCACAGCTGGCGACACATATACAGCATGGAAGCGGTCAACAGCAGCCTAGCAAGAATTCAGGTAACATTGATGCATTATTGATAAGGGTCAAGATGAAAAATTCAATGCCACGGCCGGGATTTGAACCGCAGTTCTACTGGTTTCCGTCCAGTCGTTCTTACCCATTGAGCTACCATGTCCAATTTGCCGTCACGACATTAAATTCTCCAATTGACTCATATATTTCCCCAGTAAACCACTAGGGGCTCTCGCATCCGAGATACACCGTTTGTGGTGACTTTACTATTCCCAGGTTTCATCATTTAATTGTAGAGTTAAATGAATTCTTCATGTCGACTCCATCAATCCAACAGCTTAGTCCGCACACGACTAGTATGAAGAAATGAATCATCTCCATCAATTAACTTAAATAATCTAGACATCTAGCCTTAGAAAAGACTTATACAAATGTTATGGCACAGCATTTCATCTGTTAGTTGATACAATGTGTTAATTTCTTACCTTAATTTACTTATTCTAAAATTATCTCCAGACTTTACTACTAAGACAATTATTTCAATCATATGTAAAATGTTATCCCTAAGGGAAGTAAAGCTGCAATCCAGAACCAAATTAAAATGCTCCTTGGCTTTTGTAACACCAGCAGTCCCAAAGTAACACATAGCTTGTACCTCAGAGCTTCTAAGCCCTCCCATCCTTCTCCCCATTTAAAATATACAACTTATTTTACTATTTTATTATTATACTACTTTCATCTCAATTCTATCAATCCAGTACCTTATCCTGTATTCGGCTAGTGTGAAGAAATGAATAATTTCCCTCAATTAACTTAAATTGATGCACTAGTTAGTTCATATCCTATTTCTTATTACAATATCTAGCATATACAACTTCATACATATATAACGTAATTAATATACCGTAAATACAATATCTTACATACTCATTCTTAGTTGCATATTCCCATGTCCCATTATAATTAACCCAGGTTGTGTGTATAATGGAGCATTTTAAAACTTGGGATCTATATTTTTGTTTCCATTTATACCTTCTGCTATTTTTTCTAGTTGTTCTCATTATCTTCCCTGTTTTCCAAAGCTATTTTTGTCTTACCTTGCCAATAAATTTTCCCAGTTTTATTATGTTTGCTTCTGATCTCAGATTCACGATTCTTTTGCCTCTTATTTGTTGATGCATTAACATTGGCATGTTTAATATGAAATGAAATAGGAGGCCCTCTTTAACTGTTGAATTTCATCTCCATTCAATAATTGTATCCAACATTAACATTTTAAAATCTTCATTTTGTAGTGGGGTAATAAACATTCTTATCCAGCCCCTTTGGTTTTTTGCACTTCTGCCATTAGGTGGAACTCTGTACCTCTTGTTATAGATGCTAAGAATTGAGTGAAAAACGTGCAATGAAATGACAGGGTTTTTTAGTATCAAAATTTAGCCAAGATTAGGTTATAAAGTGTAGGTTGGTGTGTGTATGAACAGGATTCAAATAACCTGTTGTCACAGATTACACTTGTACCATTTAGGTTGGCAGTTTCTTCTTGCCATGTGGAGCAGTAACAAGATGGAGTCCATGTGGACATTTCACAATGAATATAGTATAAAAGAAGGTTCTTAATGGATATTTGCTGTGATAGAACGAAGCACAAAATTAATATAATTTTGAGTTGAACTATACTCCATGCTCCATATATTGCTAGTGTTTACCTATTAACCCATTTGCATCGTATGACAAGCTGCACTTGCATTTAAATCATATGACAAGCTGAACTCTCACACCCATACTGTTGCACATAAATGCATGGAGTTCAAATTTTAGGCAATAGATGGCTATAAAGTGTATTCTAAGGCAATCTACATACCAAGACGCTTGATATATATTTTTTTCATGTGGTGTTTTCCCTTTAAGTTTTTTTCTTCTTTCGCAAAGTGGTGCATATATCTGTAAGCAACATGGCGAAGAGAGCAGTGCATGACAATGTAAAGGTTTACAATAGCTTTTTGATAGTGTTTTCTACATAATGAACTAATTGATTTCGGATTCTGAAGAACCCAAAGCAGTACAGGTAATACAGGTGATGAAAGCAGTGATCACATAATGAAAGATTTTCCTTTAAATTAGTCAAGTAGAAATTCAGATTTTGTTCGATAAATGGCCAGGCAACATGCCAGTCGTCGAAAAACACATTTAACCCATGGGGGGTTCCATTTTTTAGCAATATACATGGCAAATTGTGTACATGGATTTTAATGATTATTTTAAAATTATCATGCTTGCAGCACTACTGGTAGGGTATTTAAATCCAATTTCTCAGCAAGTAGTAGGGTATATAAGTACACTGCGAATGGGTTAATAAAAGAACATGTCTTAAAAAGGGAGAAAGGATGGCTTCCAGGCTTTCTGAGTTTGTATCATCTCCTAAACATGTAATTTAGGTATTTTCATTGCATTTATCTTTTGTTTCTTATAATTTTGGGGACTATATATAGAATTTAATCCAATAGGGGAGGGGATTGTATCTGGCAACAGAATTAGTGCTTAGATATGAGATTTTGGAAATTTGTGTTTCAGATGGTTGGCTACAATGACAAGCGAGATGTGTATGGTGCTCTTGGTTTAATGGCAGTTAGCTCTGGGTACTGTCTGGGCTCCAGCAACTGGGTCATATCATCAGATTATGAAAAAATTGTATATGTCAGTGGTTCATCCACACTGACGACACATTCTCGACCACTGGATCAGGCAGCACTGAAGAATGCAAATATTCTTATCCTGACTGGTCTTACACAGACCCCTACAGCAAACGCTGACTCAATGCTTGGAGAGCTCTGTATGAATGTTGCTAATACACTACGTTGTGGTGGCAATGTTCTTATCCCATGCTACCCCTCAGGTGTAGTATATGACCTGTTTGAATGTCTGTCGAGTCATTTGGACAACTCTGGTATGACGACCATCCCCATGTTCTTCATATCTCCAGTGGCTGATACGTCGCTGGCATATTCTAACATACTTGTTGAATGGCTGTCCACAGCCAAACAGAATAAAGTATATTTACCAGAGGAACCATTCCCACATGCTTTCCTAGTGCGTAATGGACGTTTGAAACATTATAAGCATATTTACACAGAAGGTTTCAACACGGACTATCGAGAGCCTTGTGTGGTGTTCTGTGGACATCCAAGTTTAAGATTTGGAGAAGCAGTGCACTTTGTGGAACTATGGGGCTCCAACAGCCTCACTACTATTGTCTGTACAGGTAATATTGAGTTGCATTTGCTCAGCATTATTTGCAGTCATTCATTATGCTCAGAGGTCTTCACTATGATTCCTAGTTAGGGAAGAAGATATTTAGAAATCTTAAAGTATGGGTACAGTAAGGAATCTAATGATATAAAATTGTTTTAAACCAGTTAAACTATAAAAACACTTTAGCTCTACTTACATTTAAAATTAGGACATGTTTCAAGGACCAAGCGTCCCCATCATCAACTGATGCTCCACTAGTTCTTCAGGTGACAGCCTCCCTCTCCTGGCACTATTCAACGAGTTGAATGACGTCATCCACTATTGGTATTTCGAAATTCATGACCCTTTCTATTCTTAAAAATGTGTATATTTTCCCAAACTGTTAATTCCCAATACTTTTTGCTAGTACCAATCTAATTTTAATCTAATGATATATTAATATCTAAAGAAAAGCAAGTTACTTTCCAACATCACAGCTGTTGATGGTCTATATTCTTGAACCTGTGTTCCATTCCTTATAGAACTAAACATTTTGCCATTACCCTGTATATATTTATATGGAACAATTGTATTAATGCAAACATGCATCAAGGATTTTTACTATAAATTCTGAAATTAACTGTCATAACACGAGATAAAGCAAAACTACATGTAACCAACCCCACATAACAAAAAATTGTTTGAAAATAGTTTCTACCATAGAGGCATTAAATTTTACAACAAATTACATATTGAAATAAAAGATATAAATTCCTTTCTGCGCTTCAAAAAGCATCTCAAGCTATTTTTAATTGAAAAATGTTATTACTCAACTGATGAGTTTTTGCATTACTGAGGTATTCACTTGTATTTAACAATATATAAATTTAATCTACATGTACAATGTAATTTTTTTTAACTCTCACAATATTATAATTAAATGTTTAAAATACTGGACGAATCCACAACATGTATCTATGAATTGGATGAATAAAAAATTGAAATTGGATCTTACATGCCAGGCAACCTCTCTTCTTGTTTGCAACACACAAGCAGATATTTCCACCCATTAGATTTATACAATCATTTACCTCACTGGATTAAAGAAATAGGGAAAGAAGAAATAAAAATAAAACAAATCAAATCTTATTAAATTTTAGATGAGTCGTATTTCTTACACATCTGCTTCACTTTCGTACCTATGATGTGTAAGAAATACGACTCATCTAAAATTTAATAATTTTTCGCTTCACTGTGGTGTTCCAATACAGTTAAATCTCGATAAATCAAATCTTATCTCATTAAGAATGCTTTCTATACAGTAGAAGAACATAAAAATTGCAAGAACAAATAATGGTTAATACTGTAGAGACAAAATTGTAAATATAGATAGTAGTAATACAATTTTGAGTCGAACTAATACTCAATGCTCCATTTATTGCTAGTATTTACCTAGAACGCGTTTCGTTAGGATCTTCCTAACATCATCAGCTGTTGTCGACTAATGGATGCCGGTTCAGTGAACTCCTCGGAGGTGATAGGTGCGTCTCTGTCTGTATCTTGATGAACTTGAAATTTGGGTTTTCTTCAAAGGTAGTATCCAAATTAAACAATTTACTTTCATATTTCTTTATAAAGATTTTTTCCCACGTGGTTAATGCAGCTGGACCTTGGACACTTTTTAGTAAGTGAATTTCTCGTTCTATGTCATGATTTTCCTTCCAAAAATGGTACGCTACCGCCGATTTATCTATTTCTTTATTCCTGATGTTCCTAAAGTGCTCTTTAAGCCTAATGTTCACGTTCCTTTTTGTTTTTCCAATGTAGAATTTGTCACAGTCCTTGCAATTTATCCAGTACACTCCTGATTTTTTGCCTGTGGGTATCTCCTTTGTATTATGTGATTTCAAAAGGTGTTGTACACTAAATTTGTTCTGTGGGGCCAAAGTAATATTGTGTTCTTTGAAGACTTTTTGGAAAAGGTGTGTAGCTCTGGGATGATATGTATTTCTTGTTGACCAATTCAGCTCTGTATCCATTGTATTCTGCAATGTGAATGATATTATTGTACTCTTTATTATATTCTATCTTGTTTAAAGGTACATTAACCAGCCTGTAAGTTAAACTGTTGATAATAGCATGCTTGTGTTGTCTTGGGTTATATCCATCTGATTTTATGAAATTTTCTGTGTGTGTTTCCTTTCTGTGTATGCTAAATTCAAGTTTATTATGTTTTCTGGTAAGTTTCAAATCTAAGAAAGGGATTTCATTGTTTGTCTCTTTTTCTATGGAGAATTTTATTGCAGGATTTTGTAAATTAAGTAGTTTTAATGCATCATCCACTTGTTTCTCATTTATTATTGCCCAAAAGTCATCCACATATCTGTACCAATGCTTAAAAATTAGTGGAAACGCACATCACAAAGGCATTCCCACTAATTTTTTTTTTCATGTTTGACTATGAAACCCGGAGACGGTCATTTTTTACCGTTACCATTTTGTTAGGGTTTTACTTGCCTTGTCATTGGATTTCTCATTTTCACCAATATGCTTTTCAACCATTGTCTGTCTTCATGCCAGCTGTTCATTATAGTGGTGTACGTTAGGCTTTCACTCGCATTGTCATTTGGATTTCTAATAGTGGTGTACGTTGTGAATCTATGCCTGGAAGATGTCTCGTGGTTTGAAACCAGATGTAATCTTAGCTATATTTAACCCTTTCACCGATATGGATGTCGTATGACGTCCAAGTTAAAATGCCCCAAACCGATATGGACGTGTATAGGCGTCCTGCACATACATGCATTTAATGCTCATTTAACCCAAATTATTTTAATCTTGCTATTTTACAATACATTTAAATTAGTTCTATAAGGAATGTAAACGTACCCTTAAAGGTTTCTTTTTGAATTGTACACCTCCAAAACTAGGTAAACACCCAAGGGCACATCTGCAGATTCACACCAAATAATATTGGTTTCCTTGCAAACTTCTTTTTCGCAACACACTACACATTTTCGAAATGGTTGCGACTTTTTTGGTTGTGGGTGGTATCCTTTTAGGAAAGTGTTTTCTCTCAAGTATGAGGGGTGATGTCGTGGTGAATTTCCTAGCCCTAGTATAAAGAGGCCTCTGAGCATAATACTCAATTAGGTTACGAGCTCATTATATGCGCAAGTACAGGTAGATGAATGTCTTGCATGAATTTACAGCTCTGAAAATTACTAAACAACTGTGCATAGTTACATCCAGTGGTATAAAAATACTTTTTTTTTTTACAATTTAACTGTTTTCCGTAAAGAGGAATAGCTAGTAATAGCTGATCCGCATCACCCATATTTGACCCGCCATTTCCCCAAACAATGGAGTAGCTAGCATGCCATCTGTAGACCAGCACACGTCACTGCTACGTATGTACTAAAGATCTCCTTCATAATCGTACAACAAATCTTCCAGATTTTCTACAGTAATATCAGAAGCCTGTATTCATCATACCCAAGCTAATTTATTTGCTACATTACGGGGATAAGCCATGGTTAACATTGAAATTTAACAATTTCAAATGTGCCATTCATTTAGCGCTTGATAGCTATAAGAAATCACACTGAACACAAAGAGATTATAAATAACTAAAATACAGAGCAAAGACAGCTGCATAGGGATACTAGAAACCTTGGTTGAGAAACACTGTAATAACAGATGCTGACAGAGAGTTTTCTTTCCAGTGTGTGAGTGTGTAACACAATATATTCTCGTATGATTATCGCTTGGTATAGCATAAATAAACTAAACTTGAACCGGAGAGGTCGCTTGCGTAGCTATACATACATACATTGGCTGGTATACACACAAAACAAAATGATTCAAATATTAGGCGCGTTCGGCACAAAGAATGGCTTTTGCTACAGTGAAACAAAGTAGTGAAATTTCAACAATTTATTAATGTAGTCTCTACTTCATTGTTACTGTAGATTTATACTGCCTTTAATGAGTTTTAAACCAGTTTTTGTTTCGTTTAAATAACTTAATAAATACGGAAGATACGGAATTGTATTTATGATGCATTTTTACAGCATTTAACAATTTAAATGTCCTGTTCTGTTTATTGGGTATCCGTTTCCGGCCCCTGAAGGGTTTAAATGGCCATCGGCGAAGCGGTTAATGATATACCAGACAATGTATCAGAAAGTGATCTTCTTGAACAACGTGATAGTGGTGAAGATGATTATCAACCTCCAGCTGATTCAGAACTATCGGAAAATGAATTGATGTAAGAGACAGCAGCCAAGCATTGATGAGTCCATTCTTTGACATACCAAAAAATGTACAGAGATTGAAGCAAGAGAGAATGATGAGAAATGGACTGTTTCCTTGGAAGAGCTGGATGCTTTCATCAGCTAATTTACTTATGGGGTGCACTTGGGTGCCGAAGCCTTGAATTAGTGAACTCGTGTCCAAAAATAGGGACCGCCTATATTTTCTGATACCATGGCAAGGGACAGATTTTTTGTAACTGATGAGATTTTTACGATTTGATGTCAGGTCATCCCATTCTGAAAGGCTAAAGACATATATTTTTGCACTGGTTTCAACTATTTGAAACAAATTTATTAAAAACTGTAAGGCTTGCTACATACCTTAGCCCGCCTCGGTAGCGTGGTGGTAGAGTATCTGCCTCACGTTCAAGAGGTCCTGAGTTCAAATCTCGGTCAGGGTGAGTTACCTGGATAAGATTTTTTCCGGGGTTTTCCCTTATCCTGAAAGACGAATGTCAGGTAACTCTAAGCTCTATGGACTCTGGGCTCATTTGAGCATCATTTCACCCATTCCATTCATTGTCCGATATGACTTAGCGTTGGAGGACGTAAATTACAAAAACAAAAAAAAACAAAAAAAAACATACCAGGTGCATTTCTTACAGTAGATGAACAACTTTATCCTACAAAATGTCATTCATTCATTCAATACATGGCCAATAAGCCTGATAAATTTGGTATGAAATACTGGATGCTTGAAGATGTGAACTCAAAGTATCCCTGTAACGCTATCCCATATCTAGGGAAGGATAATCAGCAGCCCCGGAACGAATATGTTCCAGAACATGTGATGTCTCTAACAAATGCTTTTCTAAAAAAGGGACAAAACTTCACCACGGACACTACTTCACTATCACTAGCTAAAAGACTAAATAAGTCGGGCACTAGTTTAGTAGGTACTAGATCGAGACGAGAAGTTCCTGATCACCTAAGAAATTCCAGAGCTCCACTTTATGACAACATTCTCATGAAAATAAACTATAGCATTTTGCTAACCAGCTACCAAGGAAAGCCACAGAAGAATGTAATTATAAGGAGTACACTTCACAACTCATGTGCAATATCCGCAGCATCTAAGAAAACTTCCTGAAAGATTTGAGTTTTGCAACAAGACTAAATATGGAGTGGATGTGATTGATCAGATGGCACGATTATATTCTGTTCATGCTGGTACCCACAGATGGCTGATTCGTGTTTTTTTTTTTTTTTTTTTTTTTTTTTTTTTTTTTTTTTTAATAGTGCCATCATTGTTTGGATAGTGTTTTGAGAAATAACTGGCAAGAAACGTAGCCCAAGTAGGCTAAGGGAAGCCTACTTGGGAACTAGACAATGTATACAGACTACTTCAACCGAAGAACATCCAACCCCTAATCGTCGACAACAGTGTTAAGTTGAACACAGCTGCAGACAGAACAAATAAAGCAATTCATCATATGTGCAAGAAAACAGTATGTGGAAAGTGCACAGCAGAAGTTAGAAAAGTTCTTACGTCTGTAAAATGCAAAGTGGAAGGACCATTCTCTCTTAAGTACTAACAGTGTTAACATAATGTAATACGTTTAATAATATGAAGATGTGTATTTCATTATTACTTGTTCTATTATACATAAGGTTGAGTTCTCATGTTAATAGTCCCAAATATGCTTAGTTGTACTATTACACTATATGCCGCTTTTCTGAGAATTTCAACTATTTTGTTTTTTTAATTTGAATAAACATACAATTGAAAAATACAGAGAAATAAAGAGTACATGTTGATTGTACAGGCTTTTTATGTACTACTAAATTAAATATTTTATTTATTCTAACTCTCCATTTCCACAAGATTGTTAGACAGAAAGTTTAGCATAGAAAATTCGAATGTGTACCCAAGAAAAGCAATTTTCCATTAATGTATACATACACGGTGATAATATGTTGCACCTAGTTACCTTATAATAATAGTATCAAACTGGTAAGAAATAAGCTGTAAAATGTACTCGGAAAAGGCAAAGAAAAAGCAAATGGTAAAAAATGACCGCTACCGTAGTTAACGGTAGCTAGCAAGTGCCGGGGTTCTAGTGTTAAGCTTGGTATACAGTGCTCAGATCTCAAAGATTCAACTATTACTATTCCCTTTTAATCTCTAATAGAATGTGCATTGTAGCTATTTTGCAAAGGTTTAGCTCAATTAAAATAAGTAGATAAAAAAAAAGTATGCTTTCATTAGAATAATTTGTATACTAATAAACCATGAAGGGTAAAGAAAATCATGTGAAAGTAACACCTAAGATTTTTTAGTGTTCTCTGTCATAGAGATAGTATTTATGTTCCCTCAAAAGTTAAATGTAAAGATTTTACTGGAAAGAGAAGTTTTGCTATTCCTTGAATTCCAGGTTGCCACAGAGGGCTTTTGTAAGAATAATGATATTATTTTATAATACAGATGTGAACTTTCATTGGTGTCTTTCAATATCACTATTACTACTAATTAACTGTGACTTGTTTGTTTCAGAACCAGATTTTCCCCATAATGAGGCTCTTGCTCCATTCCAGCCACTGGCAATGAAAGTTGTCCATTGTCCCATAGACACTAGTTTAAACTTTACTCAGGCAAACAAACTGATTCGAGATCTGAAGCCAGGAGCTCTAGTTTTACCTGAGTGTTATACACAGCCACCAGTAGCAGCTCCAGATCGCACGGATCTTGTGATCGAGAAGGGAGAACGTCCTCACATAGTGTTCAAAAGAGATGAGGTTCACAAGTTGCCACTGAAAAGGACACTTTGTCATGCAGAGATTGATCCTAACCTGGCACAGTGTGTGAAACCTATTGAGATAGTGAATGGAGTGTCACTAGCCACATTAACTGCCTGCCTCCGTGTTAAGGATAACAAATGCACTCTGGTATTACAACCATTCTTTAACAAAGGGATAGAATTGTCTTGCTGTGAGCTTCTTTATGCAGTAGTACTCTTTTTAATTAATTTATTAATATATTTATATATTTTTACTCACATTACAAAAAAAAAGCATAACAACTGATACATACTTCCAGAGTTGGAGTTGCCTTTCTTCCATATCTCATTATATTTAACCCCAGTTTGTGTATTTAATGAAGTAAACATATACTTCAGTTAATTATTGAGTTACTTTTTACTCATCAGTTTAAATAGTTGAATAAGGGGCGGATTTCTATGGACTAAAAAATGGAAAATATTCATGCTTTTATGACCTAAAAAGATGAGAAAAGGGCCTTTATAGCTTAATGAATTTATTAATCATATATTAATTTACAAACTTTAATTAACAATTAATAGCTGTAAAAATAAATATTCTTAGTTGTTTCTGCAGAAAAAAATCTTTTCTAATTCTTAATTTCATACTTTATGGAATCTACAGGTTTAAAAAGTCCTAAATTAGAGAATAATAATTATTGTAACTTAAGAAAAGAATAATTAAGAGGTATAAAATATTCATACTTGCAGCAAAATTAAATTGAGTGACAATGTGAATTTTTAGGTTGTCAAACTAAAAGCCTCTTGTATTGTCAGACAGAATGTTCTTATATCTGGAGACACTACGATCCTTATCACATGAAGTTATAGGAGCATATATATATTAAAAACAATAGCTCACACTATTTAATTCCTCTAAGGGAATATTTGAAGTTACCATCATTGTGTAAAGATTCATACAAAATTCTTAACAGGTATCCACAGAAGCTGCCTCAAACATCAGCCGCTGCCTACTTTCCATGGAGAAAGCTGTTGTTAAAAGCTTCTGATGCTTAGTGGTTTCAATATGTTGCATATTAAATCGCCAATACTGTCACTTCACTATATTTACAATACAAAATAACATTATCAGTACTAAAAACCTCCTGAAACTCTCAAACAACATTTCTTAATTTTACACATTTAGAACACTACTTTTAGCCATGGTGACATCAAACTGACTGAGGTCTCAATAGAATGTACAAGAAACTTCCAGAAAGCAGGTGGAAATGGGGGTGGCAAAGGGAAGGGAACAAAGCATTAAACCTGTCGCCAAACAAATAGGGAAGGGTGATATTCAAGCATGCAAGGTTTGTCTCTCTCCTTTGTCCTGCATAAACATTTGCTACCTGCTATAAGAACCTTCGAAAATCAAGTGGGCAGTGCTGCTGGCTACTGTTATGCAGACAGAATATTGGTTTGTTTTATTTCTAATTGGCTGCTGACTACATTATAATAATCCTGAAGATATGACTTTATAATGGACATAAGCATAAATATGACCAAAGATCCGAAAAAGTGAGAAATATGACTTTTAAGACCCAATAAATAACATGTCATAGGAATCCGCCCTTCAGTTATAAATAATAGCACTGTTAAAATTAAAGGTAATTTCATATTAAAGTGAAGTTCTAAGTTTTAATAAAGTATGACTCTAAGGTCCGATTTCACCAACAGATGTTAAAATCGACGTTAACAAATGTAACGTAACCATTGTAATAGCGCTAACAATTTCTTGCATTTCACCAACCTGTTTTCTGAAAATGTTAACAAACACGTGCTAATGCCAAGAAACTTGTAAATATTACAGTTATAGAAGGCTGTGGATGAGTCGTATTATTTTCTGAACGTACTACGATGCGCTTTTGTTTTCATTTTCGTCCATACCGCAGTCTGCACACAGCTAAAAAAAAATGGTGGATAAACAAAATCATAAACAAAAGCCATGAAACAAATTTCTCATAAATGGAGAAAGGATTGTTAATTGAATTGGTGATGAAGTATAACGATATCGTGGAAAATAGGACGGATGCGGTGAATGTAAAAGAGAAAGATGTCACACGGGGAAAAATTGGAAACAAACTTAATTCAAATGAATGTGTCATTACTAAAAACGAAATGTATTACGTAAACTTAAAACGAGGTGCGAAGAAGTACAAGTGACGAGTGACTTGCACGTTTCAAGATGGAAGGTGGACAGTGTGTTATCCACAATGAATTATAAAATCGCAAAGTTATTAATACTTGATGCAAAGGCAAGATCGGCATATTCCTTTCGATGCATATTCTAACTCAGTATTACGTAAATTTAAAACGAGGAGTGAAGAAGGGCAAGTTACTTGAACGTTTCAAGACATGAGGTGGATAATGTATTATCCACATAATTCAGTGAATTATAAAATCGCAAGGTTATTAATACTTGAAGCAAAGGCAAGATTGCCATATTCCTTTCGATGCATGTTCTAACCTCTCTTGTACTTCTGCAGTAACCTTCATAACAACATGTTTCGACAGTCTATACCTCCGTAAAAAATTTTCTTCGGATAGCTCCTCAAAATCATTTCTCCTCATAGGCCGTACTCTATTGCGAATGCCATTTAGACGGTCTTAAATATAGCAAATCACATCAACAGCTGAGTTTATGTTCGCTATCTTACTATTTACAATTGTTAAGGACTTAACATCAGAAATTTGGTGTGTTAGTTTAACAAGAGATTTAACACGAGTGTTACGCTAACACTTGTTGGTGAAATGCAATTTTTGTTTTAAGTATTGCTAAACTCGTGTTAAGTCTTAACATTTGTTGGTGAAATCGGGCATAAGTCTTTTAATACTATATCAGTTACTTATTTAATAAGGAAACTATGTCTCAGGAGTTAAGCTCTCCTATCCTCAGTTCCTAGATGACTGCCTATGTCATTTATTGTGGTGGTTGGATGAACTTCTGCATAAGTATCTTGCTTGGTGGGATTTGAAAATTGAAAGTATATTTTTTCCTTTCTTTCAAATGTAAATCTTTCCCCATACAGTTCGATTTTTTCCTAAATGCATTTTAGTATTATTGCATTTCTGTTTGTGGTGTGTTGGTCTCCAAAAATGTCCAACCTACTACTGAATTGTGTTCTGTGCCGTGGCATAGAGGGTTAGAGTACTGTGCTTCGGTTCCCTGCCACAGAACCCGGCCAGGATTGATCCCACTCCTGAGGTATGGAGATTTTAAGTTCTGGGTGTAGGACCAGTGTCTACTCAGCATTGTAGAGGAGCTATGCTAGGTAGTGAAGTCTGGTCTAATCCTTGTTTCATATAAGCTGGCCCCGTATCTCTTAACAGTCACGTGACCTAATCCCCTCTCATTGGCTGCTGTTGGGGTATAGACTGTTGTGTGGTAAAAATTAGTCCGTTATTTAACATGGTGATATATATATGTGTTTGGAGGAATTTAGTAATAGTGGTGTCAAAATTAATCTCAGAAACTATTTGTAGTTGGTTTATTAATACTCGTCACTTACTTGTTTATATTTATGAGAGACTAGTTTCAAAGACATTTGCCTCCATTTTCAATCTCTTTCCAACTGGCATCTGTTGTCTGCTCTCTCTCTGGTGGTGGAACTATGAACGTCCTTGTCTTGACAAAGTGAAGTCTTGGCTCTTCATAATCAAAGGACCACATTTCAGTGACAGCATTGTGCCTTTGATTGAAAAACCTAATTGAACAAATCAATGACTTGATTTAAATACCACAAGGTACAAGATGGGCAGGTTATAACATTTCTTTACATGTGCATTCACAGAAAATGTAATTATGTACTGCATTTGTACCGTCTATTGTTGGTATGGCAAGAATGAGAAGTAATACTTCAATTTGCATTGAGACAGTGCACAAACTGCAGAAAACTGGAATATAATTAGCAAATAGTATTCATTAAGGCAAATTTATTATGGTATTCTACATGAAACTAGCTACATTACATATGTGAACAGTGTTTGCAATAACGGTTTGGACATTAGTACAAATTGCATAACCTAAAAAATTTTTTTATTCACTGTTTGCTTTACAGCTTGTTACTTTCCTCTCGTAATGCTCTAATGAAATGCAAATTCAACATTACGCCACTATTAGCAAAATTGAATGTTTACTACTTCAGCATGTTTCTGAACTTTTATACATACCGACCCATATAGTGTTGCGTGTATTTTCCGCTAACGGTTTACCATGCTTTGTTTATTACACTTATGTCCGTTAAAACATGTTGCAATATGATTGCATAAAATATTGTATTGCTTGCAACAAGTCACTGACACCATGTTTATGGAAATTATCATTCCATAACCTACTATGTCAAGATATACCTAATACTCATTTGGTTTATTTTATTTCATTTTCAACATGTCACGAATATATCACATTATATATAAACACTTACCTTTCTGTCTTAAATTCGATTCGATGTCTGATCTGCAAAATCCCTGATAGGTCTTTTTTGACAGTCAATAGCATTGTCAGAACTCTTCTTCGTCCCTCTCCCCGAAATTATCTTTCTGCACTCTAATACTTTTGGCTTTTCTTTCATCAAATAAATACTGCGCCAGCATATCATCCTCATTGCTTTCGACATTCAGGGCTATTCTGTAGCTTCTGGTTAAGAATACTGCTATCAATAGTTGTTACGGCTAACAACTGAGCGCTTAACAAGGATGGCGGGTTTTCACATTCTGTAACTATGCTTGTTATGGCGAAGGAGCTTCCCATCCATGTTGTTAAGCACCTGGAGCGACTCACCGCAAATTCATACGCTTTGCAGGCGTGTTTTGTTTTTCCAGCGCTCGTCGCGCCAATGTTTTGTTTTTCTACCGCTCCCATCGCGCCTGTTACAAATAGTGGAATTGCGATCACTTTATTCCGGACGTCTGAACCTTCAAGAACCAGAAGATGGAACGCAAGCGGGCAGTGAAAACATCCAAGGAGCAATATAAAATTTATATTGACTTCTGCCTAAACAATCCCATAATGCGACACGGCAGGCTTACTCCTTCGGATAACCCAAAAGAGCTGGACGCTAAGTGGAGTGAACTTGTGCAACAATTAAATAGCTGCGGCAGTGGTCCGCACAAAGATGTAAAGGGATGGAAAACGGTAAGTTGCAAATGCTTTACTGTACTTTCTAGAATGTTAGTATTAGGATTTTTAAAGCTGATCCACTATAATTATTCTCAGCAAGTGTAATGCTTTCCTAAATAATAATTCTTGACACAAAACTGTACAAGTTTCATGGTTTCGATACATAATTATTAATTAGCACAGCAATTTTTAAAGCATAAGTGAACGTATTTTAACACGTGGTAATCATCCGCTTACCGTAAAACACCACGTGGTTGTATTTGATGTGGATTTGCAGAATAGATAACAAGGTGAATAAAATGTTGCTCAAAAACCAAGCATGGTTTCGATACATAATTATTAATTAGCACAGCAATTTTTAAAGCATAAGTGAACATATTTTAACACGTGGTAATCATCCGCTTACCGTAAAACACCACGTGGTTGTATTTGATGTGGATTTGCAGAATAGATAACAAGGTGAATAAAATGTTGCTCAAAAACCAAGCATGGTTTCGATACATAATTATTAATTAGCACAGCAATTTTTAAAGCGTAAGTGAACATATTTTAACACGTGGTAATCATCCGCTTACCGTAATACACCACGTGGTTGTATTTGATGTGGATTTGCAGAATAGATAACAAGGTGAATAAAATATTGCCCAAAAACCAAGCATGGTTTCGATACATAATTATTAATTAGCACAGCAATTTTTAAAGCGTAAGTGAACATATTTTAACACGTGGTAATCATCCGCTTACCGTAATACACCACATGGTTGTATTTGATGTGGATTTGCAGAATAGATAACAAGGTGAATAAAATGTTGCCCAAAAACCAAGCATGGTTTCGATACATAATTATTAATTAGCACAGCAATTTTTAAAGCATAAGTGAACATATTTTAACACGTGGTAATCATCCGCTTACCGTAAAACACCACGTGGTTGTATTTGATGTGGATTTGCAAGGTTAATTAAATGTAGCTCAATAACCAAGCATAGTTTCGATACATAATTAATTAGAGCCGGTTTTAAAACCTATGTGAACGTATTTTAATATGTTTTCCCAATCTGCTCTTGGCTAAAGCACCCTGGTCACATTTCTATAAAATTTTGCAATTATGTTTTAAATGTGGTTCATCATGACTACTTTGAATTGCTTGTGTTTATTTTGCTGACTGTAAATAGAAAAATAAGATACTGTACAAGGTTCTAGTAAACCAATATTTGTTTCAGGTTTTCACAGAATGGAAAAGCAATGTTAAACGTAAGGCGAGGCTCTTGTTCGCAGAGTGTCAGAAGACTGGTGGTGGCACATCTAGTGTTAAGCCCCTTACAGATTTGGAACAATAACTAATAACACTAATTGGAGAAGTTGTCATTGTAGGTCTTGAAGGTGTTGCAGACAGCTTTGATTTAACTGTGAGTATTGATTTACATTTTTTTTTTTTTTTTTTTTAATATTATTCAAGTGCTTGAAGTAAACATGTTTTGGACACATCAATTTTAAATATGTTATACCTTTATATGCATTAAAGGCAATTGTAACTCAAAACTTTTCCTGAAGCAGCACTCCAGCCATTTTTTAAGTGCGGGGAAACAATTTAAATTATGAATTGCAGCTTGCAGATGTAGTCATTATATAACTTAAGTCACACATCTTTTTGAAGAAAAAAATTCAAATACTTTATTTACACATTTATACTCCTTTAAGCTGGTACATTTTACAGTAATCTTTGGGAATTTCTAGAATAATTACTGTTTCTATAGCATATAGTACTTAAATTTTGGAGGAGCATTCACCACACAATTAGATCACTTGCTTGCAGTTGACACAGTTCTGGGTTCTAAGGTAAAGGTTTCTTCAGTGTCAGGGATATCAAATTTAAAAATATTCAGTAGTTTGATACCTTATTGTTTTAAGTGCAAATTCAATTCTGTAAATCTAGATAACTACCAACATTGAAATGAATGTAATGCACAGCATTGTAAGCATATTCAATCACTTACAGCAAAATAATTCACCACTGTTATAAATTACGTATTTTTTCTCTTCTCAGGCATATGCAACAACTTCTTACAGCCAAGTAGCTGAACAAGTTGAAAAACAAGAAGGGCCAGCACCACTACAAGGACCATCATCACCACAACAGGAACCGCCAACACCACTGCTACAGGAACCGCCAACACCACTGCTAAAGGAACCGCCAACACCACTGCTAAAGGAACCGCCAACACCAACACCACAGCATGCAACACCGTGTGGCTCTAGGAGGTAAGGGAAGAACAGGTTGTGCTAAAAGTATGTGTTTCAGCTAAAGTACAGGATACTGTGTGTAGAGCCAGCCTCCCTTATTTGTATACTGTAAAAGTCAAACCCCCATAGTTATGGACAGCATAAACTTAAAAAGACTGCTGCTAAGCAAGGTTAACATTGAAATACAATGATTGTTGAAGGAGAAAGATGTCTCAACTATGTTATTTGCCTTAAATTTAATGCCAATTGATTCTTTTCATGTAATGCTTGATATCAATTAAATTGTCTGTTCCAAACATTTTAAGGATTCTGCAGCATTTTAATTAGAAAGAAAGACAACTGAGGGAATGCTTTCCTTAGCAGATCATTATTCCCCTGAATGATTACCAGTTGACATATTTTCATTTGGTACGACAATATTTGCAAATTAAAACTCAACCTTTTCATTTTGAAATCACAACTTTTTTTTTTTTGGATAAGGTATTGTAACTTTGAAATCGTCAATGAAGTTCTGACCCAGGTCAACCATGAGATTATTATAAAAATTATTTGTGGTTGGTTTATTGACACTCGTCACTTACTTTTTCATATATTTATGAGAGACTAGTTTCAAAGGCCCTGGCCTCCATTTTCAATCTCTTCCCAACTGGCATTTGTTGTTATCTGCTCTCTCTGGTGGTGGAACTATGAACTTTTTTGTCAAATTATCTGCTGGCGGGATTTCAAAGTTCATTACGCGATCCTTATTTTTCCAGATGAATATGTTCTCCCATGTTGTCAATCTATTTTGGTTTATCACTCCTTTTAATAATTTTGGATTTGGATCAATGTCATGGTTTTCATTCCAAAAATGAAATGCTACTGCTGACTTGTCTTCTTGTTTCAATCTGATGTTTCTAAAGTGTTCTTTGACTCTGGTTTTTAAATTTCTTTTTGTTTGACCTATGTAGCATTTTTCACAATTCTTGCAATTTATTTGGTATATTCCAGATTTGTTACCTGAAGGAATTTCATCTTTTGTTTTTGAATTTAGTAATTTTAAAATTGAGTATCTATTAGTAGGTGCCAAGATGATATTTTGTTCCTTGAATATCTTTTTAAATTTATTAAATGTTTTTGGATGATATGTGAATGAACTGAATATGCTGTTGCTTTCTTTTTCTTTAATAAATGTGGTTGCTTCCTTAATGGTTTTCTTTAGTTTAGATTTTCTAATTTTCTTCAACACCAAACTTTTGTTGTATCCGTTTTCTTCTGCTATGTGTATTATTGCTTTTTGTTCCTTGAAATATTCTTCTTTTTCCATGGGTATGTTGACTAGTCTGTGTGTAAGGCTGTTTATTATTGCATGTTTATGTGTAATTGGGTTGTGGCTATTATTTTTTATATAATTTTCTGAATGTGTTGGCTTCCTGTAAATTCCAAATTTTATTTTTGTATCATTCCTGATGATATTTAGATCCAAGAAAGGTAGTTGTCCATTGATTTCCTTTTCTATTGTGAATTTGATAGTCCTTTCTTGCAGATTGAGTAATTTTAATGCATCATCTAAATGTTTACTTGGTACAATGGCAAAGATGTCGTCAACATATCTATACCAAACCTTGAAGATCAATGGGAAGGACTTTTTAATTTGTGTTTCAAATGCACTCATAAATAAGTTAGCCAAAAAAGGTGAAAGTGGATTGCCCATTGATAATCCTGATTTCTGCTTGTAGTGTTTTCCATTAAAGCTAAAGAAGTTTTGTTCAATGCATATTTTTGTTAGAGAAATATATTCTTCTGCTTCTATTGCTTCCATATCAATTGTAGCTAGCCATTTTTTTAACACAGTCTGCAATTTTTCTGTTGGTATGCTTGGAAATAAAGATGTGACATCAAATGAAACCAGTCTGTCATTTTTGTCCAAATTTATATCTTTGATTTTTTCTACTAAATCTAAAGAGTTTCTTAAATTTGCACTTTCAAATTTTGGAAAACTATTAAATTTACTTAGTAACCATTTGGCCAAATTATATGTGGGGGCATTTATGCTACTAGTAATAGGTCTCATGCCTTTCCCTGTTTTATGAATTTTTGGCAGCCCATATACTCTTGGTAATGTTGGATTATCTACTTTAATTTTGTGCAATTCTCTTTTGTTGATTATTTTGCTCTCTTTTAGCGTTTTATTTGTGGTTTCAATGCAGTACTTTAATGGATTAGTTTCTACTTTTTGGTAATTACTGTCTTCTAACAAATCTTCCATCCTCTTTGTGTATTCTTCTTTTTCCAGAATTACTAGTTTATTTCCCTTGTCTGCTTTAGTATAAATAACCGGTTTCTTTTTAAGAGCTTTTATGATTTGGTTACTAAAATTCTTTTTCTTTTCATTTTTAATCTCTTCTACTATTTTGGAGCATTTGTTTTTTACTGTGTTTTTACTTTCTTCATTAAGTGTTTGTGTAGCAATTTGGATGTCAGCAATGTAATCTTCAATTTGGTTGGAATAATCTACACATGTCTTTAAACCTAGATTCAGCATATTCAGTTCTGTTTTTGTAAAATTTTGGTTTGATAGGTTTACCACATTGTTTAGATGATCTTTTAGGTTATGTTTGTCTTTTTGATTTATCTTTTTAAAAGTGCCTGCTTTCTGGCATAAATTTTTTAATTTATTCTTTAACTTTGCTGTTTTTGTCTTCATTTTTCTATTAAGATATGCTAATAAATTGTTTTCAAAATTTTCCCAAAATATACTTCCTAATTGTTTGGTAAGTTTTTGATGCAAATTGTACAATTTTATTTCTAGCGTGTTTTTATTTCTATAGCATTAAAATTACTCAATCT
Organism: Mantis religiosa; assembly: GCA_030765055.1. Taxonomy (NCBI): domain Eukaryota; kingdom Metazoa; phylum Arthropoda; class Insecta; order Mantodea; family Mantidae; genus Mantis; species Mantis religiosa. The sequence continues at coordinate 431,360,583 of CM060950.1, forward strand.
GCAAGAAAGGACTATCAAATTCACAATAGAAAAGGAAATCAATGGACAACTACCTTTCTTGGATCTAAATATCATCAGGAATGATACAAAAATAAAATTTGGAATTTACCGGAAGCCAACACATTCAGAAAATTATATAAAAAATAATAGCCACAACCCAATTACACATAAACATGCAATAATAAACAGCCTTACACACAGACTAGTCAACATACCCATGGAAAAAGAAGAATATTTCAAGGAACAAAAAGCAATAATACACATAGCAGAAGAAAACGGATACAACAAAAGTTTGGTGTTGAAGAAAATTAGAAAATCTAAACTAAAGAAAACCATTAAGGAAGCAACCACATTTATTAAAGAAAAAGAAAGCAACAGCATATTCAGTTCATTCACATATCATCCAAAAACATTTAATAAATTTAAAAAGATATTCAAGGAACAAAATATCATCTTGGCACCTACTAATAGATACTCAATTTTAAAATTACTAAATTCAAAAACAAAAGATGAAATTCCTTCAGGTAACAAATCTGGAATATACCAAATAAATTGCAAGAATTGTGAAAAATGCTACATAGGTCAAACAAAAAGAAATTTAAAAACCAGAGTCAAAGAACACTTTAGAAACATCAGATTGAAACAAGAAGACAAGTCAGCAGTAGCATTTCATTTTTGGAATGAAAACCATGACATTGATCCAAATCCAAAATTATTAAAAGGAGTGATAAACCAAAATAGATTGACAACATGGGAGAACATATTCATCTGGAAAAATAAGGATCGCGTAATGAACTTTGAAATCCCGCCAGCAGATAATTTGACAAAAAAGTTGATAGTTCCACCACCAGAGAGAGCAGATAACAACAAATGCCAGTTGGGAAGAGATTGAAAATGGAGGCCAGGGCCTTTGAAACTAGTCTCTCATAAATATATGAAAAAGTAAGTGACGAGTGTCAATAAACCAACCACAAATAATTTTTATATTAATTTTGACGTCACTGTTACTAAATTCCTCCAAACACACATCATGAGATTATTATTCAACTCCCACAGATGAATGAGTAACATAACTTTTCACTGAAGCAAACTACGAAATTCCATCACTCCTGCTATCCTAAGAAGCACACTTTCCTGTGAGCAATTCCACGAACAGCTCCCTTTATCTTTTACCTACTGGTAAGCCACTCTTGTGCATACAACTTGTGAATGCAATATGATGTAACACATGGGCGGAAGTGTCACGTCATCTGTCATTCTTGTGCACGTGGGCGCAGAGTAATACAAAAAGTGTGTTTCTTAGGATGATGCAGTATAGCTAGACATTCCTAGACCCCTCTGCTTATACTTGCCCATGCCTTAGAATGTGCTAATGCTACTTTATTTGCAGTATTTAAATTTTAACAAATAAGTTTTGTTTTGTTACAGAAGAACATGCTATGAGCCATATGATGCCACGCTTCTGCAGGCATTTAGGGAGCAGCAGCAGCAACAAAAGAGTGCCTCAGAAAATGTGAATAAAAAATTAGATAATATTCACACAAGCTTACTCACCATTAATGAGACACTCGGAAAATTGTGTGAAATTTTGAGTAAAAATAAATAAAGAGTATTTCAAAAGACTTGTGTTTTTATTATGTTGCATTACAACAGGAGAAATTGAAAGGTATTGGGATAGGGAGAAATATATACATAGACCAAGGGAAAAGCAGGGAGATTATGACATGGATGAGAACAGGTACTAGATGTACTACATGTATGAATCATTCTCAATCAACACTTTGCTGTAGTAAAACATTGGCTTTATTGCAATAGTTTTTCATTTCTGATGCATTGACAACAGTAAAATTTGTGCTTCACTGCAGTAAAATGTGACAGGTTATAGGTTATTTTCATTGAGTATCTCCCACTTCATTGGCATTATATGGTTTTGATTTATGTGAAGTATTGCCTGATGACTCTGGCCCTTACTCTTCTTCCTTCTACAGTTGAACCTTCATGTGCCCCTTGATATTCATGATTTGCACCTGAAAACAAAAGTATTACTTTTGAGGAACGCTCACCACAGGAAAAAGTGCACATTTAGGTGCCATATGTTTATTAAATTAACATTCTTTTGTTAGGTTAGCTATGAAAGAAAGCTGAAAGACTTGCATGTACTATGGAATGCTGTATTCCTAAAGTGTTCCACATAGCAAAATTAATGCTTCTAATTCAATCATCACTATCAAAGGAGCGAACAGTCTGAAAATAGCGCTACTTTAAAATGCCAATGAGCAAAGTCCTTACTTGCTGATAGTGATTACTGTTTCTTAATATGTTTGAGTACATTACCTATGCAAATATTTAGGACTATAAATGTATGATTAAGGTTATGTTTTTTTAAAATTACCAAAATTTACAAAACATGTTTTACATCCTTCCTTTAATGAATAACGACTGAATATGTACTGAACAACATTTGGTTCCTGATAACCTGTGCATAACAGTAGTTGAGTTTAAAGTTAAATTGTTGAACATTAAAAACTGCAACTGGCACATGCATCTCGCCCAATGCATCATCTGAACAGTCCCCCAGCTGTTGACCTGTTGCCAACTTTTGCATACCAAAAACATGAAATACATCCTAAACCGCAAAGCAAACCAAACCAATACATAAAGGAATAAAAATCCCATTATTGGCAACACTGATTTTGCAAACTTTGCCATCTTTATTTGGAAAGAGCAAACATTCTATTAAGTGAGGCACAGCTGAATTAATTCACAATGTAGCTTTTCATCGTAATAGTGAAAATACATGAATAGTGAGAAAACTCGTTTACACACTTCAGTATAATACACACTGTGTATTTTCATCTGACATGCTCCACTTCTTATCGTAACTAAATACAGTAACGAATTAAACCATTACTTGCATTTGCAAAGTTCTATGATACAAAAGTGCAAAAATTAAATGCATGGCAATACTTGCCAATAACAATGCACAGCCCTGTTGCTAAAGTAGTAGGCATGTACCAGCAATAACTCTGTACATTAGAAGACAAATATCTGTGCAACATAAAAATCTTACTATGTGATTCAAGTTGGATTGGAGAGTTGTCATAAAAAAGCTGTATACGTTAAATGTATTATTTGTCCTTTGAGCATGAATCACTTCATTTGTTAATCACTAGTCACACCTTCAATGGACATGTTGGCATGAAAAAGAGAAATAGCAATATCATTTTATTTAACACCTTTTCAGCTTGCATTTGAAACATGACTTAGCATATGTGTGGTAATTCAAATAATAATGTAACACACCACCAATTTGAAGAATTGGATTGCAACACATTCCTTTTTTGAGTGCATTGTTAATATTTTTGTACATCATTATTTAAGATTAAGCATTTGAGAAAAGAATGCTTGTTTTTCATTCTTTTCAATGATGAATGAATATTGAGTTACAATGTGAGTATAAAAGATGTATACCTCACATTCAAAATATTGCAGTGAAAAATATTGTTACAGGCCAATGAAATGATATTCTAATTATACCAGTGACAATTCTTTTAAAAAATGTATGCATCACATTCAGCATGATGCAGTAGCAATGAGAAACATATGACTTGCAAAAGTGTTGAGCATTGCCTGCCTTACTACGCCTTTTCACTTTTATGCCTACTTTACTAGCTCGTAAATGAAATGGCCACTTTACATACCTGCATGTTGTTCATTTATTTCAAGCTCCTCCGATGGTTCATCCCATTGGATGTTCCTTGCAGCCAAAAAATTGTGTAGCACAGCACAGGCATTAACTATTTGTGCTGCCACAGGAGGAGGGTAGTGTAGCACTCTGTCTTTTAGGAGACACCTGAACCGCCCTTTTAGTACCCCAATGCATCTCTCTACGGAGTTCCTCACACTTCGCAGAGAGGTACTGTAACGATCCTCTGGTGAACCTGGTTGTGCATTCAACACTGGAGTTAAAAGCCATGGTTCGTTGGGATATCCAGAGTCACCTGATAACATTCAGGAAAGCATAAACTTCACTTCTGTCATGTTATGAATCATTACTGTTGCTAACACACAAGAATATCAATTTACTCATTAGTATACACTTGTGTTTCAACAGTTACAGATGTACATGTAGATAATTAATTTTATATCAGATGCACACTTCCAAGTATATATTAACATTTAATAAAAGAGCTACATGAAGGCAAATGTCTACAATTTAATTACTTTCTTTCAAGTGTGTGTCCTGTACTGGGACTTACCTATTAGCCACAAACTCTGTTTCTGCCTATTGTACATCTCCTTCATATGACCTCTTGGAGGAGATATCATCCAAATTGCTGCATCATGTACAGATCCAGGATATCTGGCATTTACTGACAAAATGTGCAAGTCAGCATCACATATCTAAAACAAAACAAAAAACAAACATTAGTCTTGTGTCATTAAAACTGAGTAACAACACACACATTGGATACAACAGAACATAGAGTTCTTCACTCACAATTTGCACATTCAAACTATGATGTCCTTTCCTGTCAATAAATAAATGCGCAGGAAGTACAGCATCATGTATGGGAGGAGTTGTGATGGTAACCAATGTACCATCAATTACTCCCACAACTCCAGGGAAGCCAAATTTGTCTGCAAATCTGAAATATTTTCATCATTTCAGCAACATTTCAAAAACTGAAGTTAATATATCTTCGTCATCACACAAATTAAGAGAAAATTAGACACTATAAGTCACAGTAAGTATACCTCTGTTTGATCCTGTTTATCTGTTGATCATTAACAGGAAACTTGATATAGTGCTTCATCATCAGTGCTCTGCTGGTTGAGGGCTGACTCATGCCAAGGGAATAGTTGTCGCCAACAGAAAGTTGGTAGCTCCCTTGGCCATAAAATAGCAGAGCTGACAAAACCTGTAGTGTAAAGAATTTACATTATTGCAACAATACAGCCCCTGAATATTGCTTTTCAGAGAAAATCAAGGCCTTACTGGTTTTTACTCTCACTTTACAGGAGTCCAGCTAGTGTTAGTAGAACTGTTTAAATTACTGTAAATATTTTCATAGCTGAAATAAGGTAATCCACTTACTCTCAACACAATGCTGATACCAGTACTCCGCACAGGTTGTTGCATAACTACTTGTAACCCTGCAATTAAATCCAAAGCTGCTGCTTTAGGAAAACGAAATAATCGAATGAAGGATACATTAGGCAGCGTAAAGGGATCACTTCTGTCCCTTAAACTCCTTTGTATCCTTCGCTTGGTTTGCCTGCAAAATAAATTGAAGATGGGTTACTTCAGTGTACATTTACAACAGGACCATCCTTTAGTCATTTTATGTATAAGTAAATGAGTAAATGACTCTTTTATGAACTACGCACTTTAAAATTTTATTTGTTTGGTGTATCAATGACTTACTGTAAAGCAATACAACAAATATTTTCTTAGTAGGTATTTCTTGGAAGTACCAATAGCATAGTTAAAACTGAATTTTGAATTTTGTTTAAGCTCTAGTGTGTCATAAATATGAAGTTAGTACTTTTTGTATCCTTTATTATTGAGCTGAGAAGCATACCATTTTACAAACATTTCGATAACTGTGCGGCATGTAGAAGAACTTCTCCGTTAGGAAATTCCTCAGATTTAGGTTAGGAAATGTTTTCGCGCAAGCAAACAGTGATAGGACGTTATATGGACACTTAGCACATACATATGTGGTTTCATTTTACGGTCTTATATCCAAAAGGTTACTGCCTGTTCTTTTTACCCGAATTAAATGTTTAACCTGTTTCACAGTTATGCAAACACGAAGTAACAACTAAATAGTTGAAATGCTTTGCATGCAATACTTTCTTACTAATACTAATAATCAGTACTGAAATTAAATACGAGCTATGGTCCTTTCGTAAAGTACATGTTATATCTCCTAGCATTTATATGAAAGAAACTGGTTTTGCTTACTTTAGTATTTCAAAGGTTGCACGGCAGAAAACTAAATGTACAAGCTTGAGTATTTCTGAGGGACAAATGTATCTCACAGTAAATTTTTTCGAGATGCTCTTACCTACCGTCAGAAGTTAGGTTAGGGAACTTACGTATTTCTCGTGTAAGCATACATACCTTTCATCACTTTCACACGCATATTTTAAGGTGTCACTTTACATCAAATAACATAAGGTTACCTACCTCCTGCGGCATTCTTCATTCCTTTGTGCGTGTTCATCAGCAATCGCTAAAAGTGCATCCATTTTTCAGCCTGGTTAAAGCAGTACTGCTAGCGCTAACAACACGTTCTCGCCTCTTGTTATCCTTTACCATAAACCTCTTCCTCTCAGCCAGATGTTGTTATGGTTACGATGCTACAGAATACCAAATGGCGCGTAGCCAGTGGTTAGCGGCTTTAACAAGTGGTTCAGCTTCAGCCATACGTTACAGAATAGCCATGAATCAGTCTGGGCTGGAGGTATGCCATTTTATTTTTTGTGTGTGAAGGTAGTAAACTCCAAGTTATCTCACTAACCACTACTCGAGGTGAGGGTTAGCTTACCTCCAGAAAAAACTCTCAGTTAGCCCTTAACCGAAGGTCGTAATACCGACATCTGCATGTAACTCCAAGTTAACCGCTAACCAACACCTTAACTGGAAATCATAATACAGGCCCTAAAAGAGCTTTCTATCAACTTTATCCAAGCCATTCAGAAAATGAACAGAAGTGAAGTCTTGAATGGAATAATAATGCTTCCCAAACTTTGGGACTCTTATTGAGAAGCAAGGAGACTAAATTGAAGGATTGTGAATGTTAAAAAATAAATGTGTAAGTACAAAAAAAAAGTGTGTAACTTAAAAAATTCCCCTTGTATATAAAATCTTTGAATCATATGTTTGCCATTTGATTTGGAGTTGTAAAGAATAACATTAAGTCTAATTTCACTGTTTGGATATTAAGTACTGCTTAATTAATTTTCAAAGACCTAATACTTTTAATTACCCTACACTATATATATATATACATACATATATGTGTGTATATTGTAATTTCAGTTCTTAGTTATTGAAGTTCCTAACAGTTTTTTTTTTTTTTTTTTTTGGGGGCATCCCTGACCATACCTACAGTATAACATTTTCTGGTTTGTGAAATCCTATCTGTGCTACTCATTCAGTTCTGTTGCACCTTTGTTATGCCTATTGAGTTAATTTTAAAGCTCCATATCAACCCAGGAATAAAAATTCGATAGGAGTTACACAACTTTCTGTATTGCAAATATTGCAGGTGCCTGTGGATACTGTGCCTTCCATGGACCCTGTGCAAGATATTATCAACAAGAGACCCGTCATGTATCCTTATGGTTCCCTTGATGTAGAGGCCTTCGTCCAGAAAGTAACACAGGATGGTATAGCTAATGCCAAAGCTGAGCAGGGTGGTACAGGATATATAATACACTTGGTAAGTGAACAGGACTTATGCTTTCTCTTTTCTTGAGATTCAGACAGTTTCATTCAAATGGCATATTTCTCTTCTTCTGTAGTGCTATAGTCCAAGTCAGACTTTGGCTTCTCTAAGGCATTGCTTCCATTCTTCCTTATTTAAGACATTCCTTTCCAATATCCACCTCACACTACCATCATGTCCCCCAGGGGCCTACTTCGGTAGGTACGGGTTTGGCGCACCCGGGGTCCCGAGCCAACAGTCTCCCTCGTGTGGGCTCCTCTTCGTGGTTGAGGGAGACGGTCAACAGGCCCACCCACGTGTAGGCCGTGCGTGGAGACCACTGTCGGTGGAAAGGTTTGTCCTGGTGGTTGAGGGATACGTATCTGAGCTCGTAACAGTGTTTTTTCTGAATTCGGGGAGGGTGTGCATTCCTAATACACTGCTTTGGCTTCTGCTTCGCCTAAACGGGAGGTTAGGCACTAACCCACCCCTAATCAATCGGCCAGGATTAGGTATTGTACCGAACTCCAGGGTGAGTGGGACAGCGAGTCCGCTATATCCCCTGTGTAGCCCTGTCATCCCATTGGGATGACCCCTTGTTGGGCTCCGTGGTGGGTGGGGAGCACTGGGGGATGAAACCTACATCATTTCTCATGGTAAAACTTAACAATAATAATAATAAATTATTTAACCAAGCTGGAAAGGAAGTAGTCGAGTCTTGTGGTCCTCGCCACTTAGTTGTAACCAGAAAGGAGGAAGGCAAGAACTTTTTGACAGTGAACCCTTTTATCATCCAGAAGGGATTAGATAAAATTGCCGGTCCAGTCAAGTCCTGTACTCGCTCCAGAAATGGCATGCTCCTTGTGGAAGCGCACTCGTTTTCCCAGGCAGCAACATTATTAAAAGCCACGTTATTGGGCAGCTATCCCGTCACAATTGCGGTGCACAAGACCCTGAACTCTTCCTGCGGGGTCGTCACCACTCGTGCGTTGTACGGGATGTCAAATGAGGAAATCAAGGAGAACCTACAAGACCAGGGTGTCACTGCTGTATACCGAGTGCAACGCAGAGAGCGAGGGGAATTGGTGCCTACCCGTACCCTGTTCCTGACCTTTGATCAGGTAGACCTCCCGCAAAGGCTTAGGGCAGGGTATGAGACCATGGAGGTTAGGCCATATATACCCAACCCACTCAGATGTTTCAAATGTCAACGCTTCGGCCATACAAGTGATTTTTGTAGGGGTGTGCCAACATGTGTTGAGTGTGGTCTGTCTAAATACGAGGATGCCTGCACATCCCCGGCAAAATGTGTCAACTGTGCTGGTGAACATCCATCCAGCCACAGAGAGTGCCCACATTTCCTAGATTAAAAGGTGATACAGGAGATCCGAGTAAGGGAGAAGTTATCCTTCTCGGATGCCCGTAAACTCCTACGTACTCGTCTACCCTCGGTGCCAAAGTCTGGTACCTACAGCTCCGTAGCTGCTAAGGTGGCACCGAGGAAAGAAATCACAACTCAGACCAGCGATTGTGAGGCTACTACAACAGACAAGGTCCTTACTGCCACACCAGCTCGAAAGCCTACCAAGCCATCCAGGCCGGCTCCTATCTCACCTAAATCGCCGAGGGAGAAGTCCGCACAGACATCACCAAAGCCGTCAACCTCATTGACTGTCATGCCCAAAAAGCTTAAGACCAAATACACCAAATCAGATTTCCTCAAGGTTACAAACAAAGGGACCGGCAAGAAAGAAAGTTCTCAGGTATCTAGAAGTTTGTCTGAGGGGTCTTCTGGTGAAGACTCAGATCAACATCTGTCATCATCGTCGATCACTGTGTCCAACCGGTTTGGGGTCCTCGAACCTAAGTTTTCTATAGGAAAAATGGCCTCATCCGTCGAAGAAATGGACCAGGAAGACACGGACCACACTGCAAAAACGGCAACCAAAAAGCGCCAGGATAAACCCGACGAAAAAGAAACAGGTGTTAGCCCTACACCGAAGAAAAAGGGTAAGCTGATTCGGCCACCGTTAAAGTCGTCTTAATATAGACCAACTTTTACATCCTATCTCCATAGTTCCAATGGCTATCCTCCAATGGAACATACGAGGTTTAAGAACACATCGACCAGAACTGGAACTTTTGCTCAGTAAGCATAACCCCTTGTTGGTATGCTACGACCGCAAGACAAGTTTAAAATCCAATGCTACACACCACTGCGGTGCGATATTGACACAGAAGAGGGCATTCCTGCTCACGGGGGCACTATGATGCTCATCAGGGATGACATATTTGTAGATCCGTTACGGCTACAATCTGATATACAATCTGTAGCTGTAAGGATTAAGCTGCCATCAATCGAATTTTGCATTTGCAACGTATATGTACCGCGATCAGACGACCTCTCGTTAATTGACCTTGAAGATCTGGTTTCCCAATTTTCAATACCATTTCTAATAGTTGGAGACTTTAATGCCCATCACCCACTTTGGGGCTCAACTTGGGCATGTTCGAGAGGCAACGTCATTGCGAAAATCTTGGAAAGCAATAACTTGGTTCTCTTGAATACCAGAGCGCCAACGTTCCTTTCAGACGCCTTTAACACCTATTCGTACATCGATTTGGCAGTGTGTTCATCCCAGTTAGCAGTTTCATTACAGTGGAATGTCATCTCTGATTTACACTCCAGCGACCACTTCCCAGGTCTTCTTAGTCTCTTAGCACAAGATGTGTCTCCCTCACGTATCCCTAGATGGCGCTTTGATCGTGCCAACTGGAACCTTTACACCCAGTTGGCTGTCTTTGATTACAATGAGTACGATTCTGTGAATGATTTGGTGGAACATCTCACAGAGAAAATTCTTTCCGCTGCAGAACAGTCTATTCCACGTTTGGCTACCCAACCCGGTCGATTTCCTGTCCCATGGTGGACCAACTACTGCCGGAATGCTATTCGTGTTCGTAGACGTGCTCTACGGGTATTTCAACGACACCCTACCGTATACCTTGTTTCACATAAGCTTGCCCAATATCTCTTAACGGTCACGTGACCTGATCACCTCTCATTGGTTGCTGTTGTGGTAATGACTGTCGTGCGGTAAAAATTAGTTCGTTATTTAACATGGTGATATATTATATGTTGGAAGAGAATTGTCAAATTTATATTTTCGTAACTGTTTTAATTAAATATATTATGCAACAGAGTTGATTTATCTGAAATGCATGTTAATTCTTAAACAAAGTAAAGAGGAGGTTCCTTTGCTCTCAAGCACATGGCACGATAGCACGTGATTTAGCGGTAGTGGTGACATTTGTTTATATGACTTTTATCACTGACCTTGTTTTGAACTGGATTAGTCATGCATCGCCATTCGAGAGTGCGGGAGCTAAATTATTTTATTAATCGTTTATTGCGCATGTACTTATTATATGTATAATGGCAGAGTCTACCGCCAGTTTTTCACTGAAGTATCGCAAGGATAATTATTTACAAACAGGCGAAAAGAGAATTGTGTTGCATGTGTTTAGTGCACTCACAGAGAAGAATCCGTCTTTGTCAGTGAGAGAAGTCGAACAGCTGTGCTCCGAAGTTACAGGTGTGAGTGTTAGATCCGTAGGAACATCGCGACATGAAATTGAGGAAACAGGAAAACTTACCACTCCAGGCAAAAGCAGGAATAAACAAAAGCGCGTGCTTGGAGAAAATATGTGAAAAGTGTTGTGCGTCGTCATGTGTGTAGTTTTTATTTAGAAACGAACTCCCTAACATAAGTAACATTTCGTCTGCTGTAAATGAGGATGGAGATTTACCAAATTTCAACAGATTGCTTATACAGCTGGGATTTGTGAATGAAAAAACAGGCAAGAAAAATGTGCTAAAAGACAGAGGCGATATTGCTGTGTGCAATGCCAGTTCCTGGCACACAGCAACTACTACATAAAACAAATCAAAAGACTATAAAATAACTTGAACACACTAGAAGAAAATGCCCAGCAGTCCACTTATACTCTTGATACTGAGAGCATACAAAGCAGCAAAGGAAGAAAAACAAATCCAGGATCATCTACAACTTTGTCACGTTATCTCGAGGGTCCCTCAATCCATCAGGCTTCGAAGCGACGATCTGTTGCCTTCGATGTTGTGGCTGAGGAGGCACTATTTTCTCAGGGTCTACCTCGACAAGTAATAATGGAGTAGGTGATGTGATTGGGCTGGGAATTGGTTTTTTTTTTTTTTTTTTTTTTTTTTTTTTTCAGAGTTCTTGAACAGAAAGTCTTGTAATACTTTTGTATCAGCGTTAAGTTACTCGTATGTCTGCAGGTTTCAGCGATTTAGGCGGCACTTGCGGACTGTACGTACAACTATATTTGCTTAAAGCTCTAAAATATTTATCTTAATCTGAGAATACTCTATATAACAATGGATGAACCTCACACTTCATGTCTCTTGATGCTGCTACAGCTTAACACTTCTCCCTATCTGAGACTTCGCCAGACTGCCTCGATTCGGCTCCAAAACTGCGCTTTTCTAAACTTTCCAGAAACGGTTAATTCCTTTCTTTGTCTATACAAAAAGGGAAGGCCAATAACCCTTATGGCCACGCTAAAGGGTAGCAACAACGGAAGCTGTACAGTTAGTTGCCCCGAAACCTAGAAGACGCAATCTGGAGAAACTACGTCGGTGTATTTTCTTGGTTATAATTTTTTAGGTTTACAACATTTTATATATAATTTATATATGTAATACGTTCATACAAATATTATTGTAAAACTATAGATATTGCTATTGATATAATTGTTTACATAATTGTTAATAATTCCTGAATTAAATAAAATATAGTTATTTATTTTATACTAGAATAACAGGCAAGTGGAAATATCACTACAAACTGCCCCCTTATGGGAAAGTTAATCGGATTTTACAAGACAGTTAACTTTCACATAATCTGCCCTGAATGTGTTCTTAATCACTAACATAGAAAATAAACAATCACACATATACATATCCTTGAAATTCAGCATTAACAACACCCCTAAACTTAATCCATCAAGTATTTTTTATAATATTCAAATGATTTTCTACACATTTCTTTTGACACCATAGATAATAGTAGGGACACCCCTTTATTTTAGGGGGCGGTGCATATTTTACTCATCCCTTAAGGATTCAAGAGTTTGCTAATGATTTTAGGTCTGTCCCAGGTTCGCATATTCCTTTTTCATTCAGCCAAACTTATGGGTTCACTTTACAGTCTGTTTATGTTTTATTCCAGAGGTCATTCATCCCTGATTCCTCCAACAAATGTCTTTATACCTGCATTGGGGTACCTTACTAGTTACACACATATATGTTTATGGTTGTGTATTGTTCCTGTTACTAAACAAACTTAAGATGAGCAGAGCCTTAAGAATATATCTTATTTTTACATTGGAAAACCTGTAACTACTGTTCGGCCGCTCTATCTCCGGCTCTGACATTTCTCGAGAGGGGGAAGCAGGCTGTTGCCAGTTCTTTAGCAAGTATTTCAAGCAGAGGAATAATGCGTATTTTAAATATTTCAGTACTTGCATATTACACGAACCAGGAGCCATATTATTATAATAGCGATAATAATAGGACTTACAAACATTAAAAATCGGAATTCACACACGCAAAATATAAGCAAAGAAAGTTTACCAGCGCAAGCAGCTAAAACCACATGGCTAAAACAAATTTAACCTGGCAACACAGTGTTGGGTTCGGGAGTCAAGCATAGCAGCGACAATGCTGATTGGCGCTAGCAGACAGTTTTAACTTCCTGATCACAACACCGTATGTAGAGATTCCCAGTACTACCAACAGATGCTATTAGTGTGTGTGAAAGGTGTGAACGAAATATTCGAATAGAGCGGTGTTGTAATAAACATCTTGCATGATAATGAAATTGTAAGTTGTATTTCAGTGTTTTAAAGCTAATATAGTCCTATATTTTCGTTCTAAAGATAATTTTGAGGATATGTTTTCAATTGCTCATTACTGTATATTGGTACTATTAACCTCGCCCCTCCACCTCTTGCAATCGCAAAACGTCAGAGCCGGAGATACAACGGCCGGACTATAGAGGCAATTAAGTAGTTCTTACAGCTATCCTATAATCTTTTTTTTTAAGTGTATACATAGATTATTTTGACTTGTACTGTCATTTTTCTTATTCAGTAAGATACTTCATAATGAAAAGAAAACATACATCACTTATTTTTTTATACGTAATTCGTACCTTTCTCAAGTAAAAATAATACTTTCTGTAAAACCATATATATCTTCTAACTTTTCATAACATTAATATACTAGGTACTAAGACTAACAGATTTTGGAGCATATAATAAATATATTTAGCAATTTTAGTTAATTGATGGAAATTAATCATTTCTTCACACTAGCTATATATAGGCTATGTTGATAGAGTCAACATGAAAAATTCAATGCCATGGTCGGGATTTGAACCACGGATCTCCTGGTTTCCGTCCGGTTGCTCTATCCCATTGAGCTACCATGGCCAACGTGCGGTTCTGACAAGACGCCTGATGCTACTACATATGTTTGGTTTTCCCGCCTAATTACACATTCTAAACATAAGATAGCGTTGCAAACAAGGTAAAATTTTAGTGGAAGATATTGCCAACCGTTCACATTCCACCATAATGCACAGGGTACCAAACCTACAGGTAAATAGAGTTTGTAATACGAGTGACTAAACCTATCCAATAGTTATGGATAACTAAAAGGTAACAAACCTCGGCTAGTAACCAGAGATCGTAATACAGGCCCTCAATAAATTAAATTGCTTCTCTAAACTTTTATGTTTATTTTCAAGACTTTCCAAACGGTCACTTTGCACTTTGTACACTGATAGACAGAGCGAGCATCTTTACCCCTTCAAGTTCTTTGTTTACTGAGGTTATTTCTGTCTCTTATCACTTTATGGAGTTGGCTTTGAGCTGTTACCAAGTTTTCATTGGTCTTTTGAATAACCCCCAGTACCCTGCTTTCCATATGTTGGTTGGATTTTAGACAATTTACTTTTGAAAGTAATGAGTTGGTAATTCAAACATAAACATCACTTAAATTATCCTTACTTGGACATGTTTTGGAGAACGGTTTGTTCCCATCGTCAGCAGTTATCCGACTGGTTGGATCCGTGGTTTCCTGAAGTGAGCTGGTAGCATCAAGCGACGTGAAGTGCGAGGTTCATTCAACGTTATATAGAGTATTCTCAGATTAAGATAAATATTTTAGAGCTTAGAACATATATAGTTGTGAGTACAATCCGCGAGTGCCGCCTAAATCACTTGAAACCTGCAAACATTTGAGTAACTTGACACTAATACAAAATTATTACAATACTTTCTGTTCAAGAACCCTGAAAGAAAACCCAATTCCTGGTCCAGCCACATCATCTACTCCATAGTTTAGTAGTAATACATATACTCGTCGAGGTGGACCCTGAGAAAATAGCGCCTCCTCAGCCACAACATTCAAGAGTACGACGAAGGCAACAGATCGTGGCTTCGAAGCCTGATGGATTTAGGGACCCTCACGATAACACGACATACATGGAGCTGCCAATGTGTGGGGCTCGAGATAGTTCCAGATAATTTGCAGTGGACTACGTGGAAGGACATCGATGACTCCAGGAACTACACAACAGAGAGCTACACACCCACAGGAGGCCAATGACTCAAACCCAGGACCATGAACAGGACAGCACCGGTAATCGCTACTACCAATCAAAGCAAGAGAGTGCCAGTTTAAAAGAAGTGTGCATGCGTTCATGTTTTTGAGAAATGGAAAATCATTATCCAACCTTTCCAGCATGCAGAACCAAACCCATAACAACATGGAAATGTACGAAGCTATCAGCTGTAGGGGCAGTCAGAGCATTGACCTGCCATGTTCTAAAGGACCTATTGTGAGTGAACCTGTCCATTCACAGAGGGTAAGCTACCTGTAGACCTGTTTCTCCACCACAAGCTTTTGACTTTAACATTTTACTAGCAAAATTTAGTTGGCTAGAAACTAAAATGGTGGACGCACTCAAAGAACATAGTGACATCTTGGAAAGGAAAGTAAATAAAGCTTTGAGTAAAAAATTAGAAGAACATAGTAAACATTTAAACATTATTTGAAACAAAAGGTTAGAAACAGTGATGTACTTAACATTTGAAAGTAATGTGTTGGTAATTCAAACACAAACATCACTTAAATTATCCTTACTTGGGCATGTTTCCAGCTGACTTCAGAAAACCACGGATCCAACCAGTCGGATAACTGCTGACGATGGGGACAAACCGTTCTCCGAAACATGTCCAAGTAAGGATAATTTAAGTAATGTTTGTGTTTGAATTACCGACTTATTACTTTCAAATGTTAAATACATCACTGTTTCTGACCTTTTGCTTCAAATAATTTACTTTTGTTTGTTCTAGTTCTGTGGCCACGTGATCTATCCCCCCTCTGAAGTTTGCAATTGCTATCAGATAACAATTCTCTGAGCACTTGTGTTTGAGTGGAAAATTTCCTATCTAAGTCCCCTGTTACAGCAGAAAGTTTGTCCAATTTTTCATTTATTTGTTTATTTTGATTTTGCATTTCTATTTCTGAAGCTCTACTTAGCTCACCTAGCTTATTTTCTAAATTTACTATGTTCTTCTAATTTTTTACTCAAAGCTTTATTTACTTTCCTTTCCAAGATGTCACTATGTTCTTTGAGTGTGTCCACCATTTTAGTTTCTAGCCAACTAAATTTTGCTAATAAAATGTTAAAATCAAAAGCTTGTGGTGGAGAAACAGGTCTACAGGTAGCTTACCCTCTGTGAATGGACAGGTTCACACACACTAGGTCCTTCAGAACATGGCAGGTCAATGCTCTGACTGCCCCTACAGCCGATAGCTTCGTACATTTCCATGTTGTTATGGGTTTGGTTCTGCATGTTGGAAAGGTTGGATAATGACTTTCCGTTTCTCAAAAACATGAACGCATGCACACTTCTTTTAAACTGGCACTGTCTTACTTTGATTGGTAGTAGAGATTACCGGTGCTGTCCTGTTCATGGTCCTGGGTTTGAGTCATTGGGCTCCTGTGGGTGTGTAGCTCTCTGTTGTGCAGTTCCGGAGTCATCGATGTCCTTCCACTTAGTCCACTGCAAATTATCTGGAACTATCTCGAGTCCCACATGTTTGCAGCTCCATGTATGTCGTGTTATCTTGAGGGTCCCTAAATCCATCAGGTTTCGAAGCCACGATCTGTTGCCGTCATCATACTCGTCAATGTTGTGGCTGAGGAGGCGCTATTTTTTCAGGGTCCACCTCGACGAGTATATGTATCACTACTAAACTATGGAGTAGGTCATGTGGTTGGACCAGGAATTGGGTATTCTTTCAGGGTTCTTGAACAGAAAGTGTTGTCATACTTTTGTATTGGTGTCAAGTTACTCGAATGTCTGCAGTTTTCAGTTATTTAGGCGGCACTCGCGGACTGTACTCACAACTATATATGTTCTAAGCTCTAAAATATTTATCTTAATCTGAGAATACTTTATATAATGTTGAATGAACTTCACACTTCACTTCGCTTGATGCTGCTACGGCATAACACTTCTCCCTATCTGAAACTTCACCAGACTGCCTCGATTCGGCTCCAAAACTGCGCTTTTCTAAACTTCCCAGAAACGGTAAATTCCTTTCTTTATCTACACGAAAAGGGAAGACCAATAACCCATATGGCCATGCTAAGGGGTAGCAACAACGAAAGCTCTACCATTAGTTGCCCTGAAACATAGCAGACAATCTGGAGAAACTACGCCTGTGTATTTTCTTGGTTATAATTTTTCAAGGTTTACAACATTTTATACATAATTTATATATGTAATATGTTCATACAAATATTATTATAAAATCATAGATATTACTATTGATATAATTGTTTACATTATTGTTAATAATTCCTGAATTAATAAAATATAAGCATTTATTTTTACTAGAATAACAGGTAGGTGGAAATATCCCTACAACTTCTACAATGAAGACACAGCCACAACAAAGCAAATGAACAGCACAAATACTGTAACTACCTCAGCAATGAAAAGGACAAAATCATTGAAAATATAAACAATTTATAAAAAAAAAATAAAAGATATATATATAATACAAAGCAAACAGAAATAATGAGCCCTCCTCCCTTAATAATGAAAATAAAGAAAAATCAGCTGAAGATGGCAAAATAAGCCCTGAAATAGCCATGTGTGAGATTAACCCAAAATTCCTGTAGCAGCAACACATGAAGATGATCCATCTTTCCAACATTCTTCTTCCATCTTTTCTATCTCTTGGTGTATCCAGTGGTCTATTATTATTCATATTTTTTTGCCAGTAAGGACTTTAAGGGTATATTTTGTTTGTTCACTCTTAGTTCATTACCTGACCGCTGCAACTTTCTTAACTACTTTCCGTGCCGTTTTCCTCAGTAGTTTCTGTTCACAAGTAACATGCAAACTGCCACATTGCTTTTTCATATTTTCTAAGATAAAAATATAAAGCAACAAGTAGTCTTGTAATTTAAGTCTTTGTTGAGAGCAAGACAGGTGTGAAAGTAGCTTATTTTCACAAATGGATCCTTGTGGTCAAGGCTAGGCATGTTGCTCTGCAATAAAGGGTATGCAAAGGACAGCCAGATCTAATGGCAGCAGGCACAGCACATTGCAGGCCTTAACATTTTCAGATTGTGCATTCCCAGCTGCCCCTTATCCTCATGTATAGGTTTAAACCAAAAGCCCTATACCAGGGACAAAAAGAAAATTTCCTTAAAACACATTCATTTGCATGCCATTCTCCATCACGTCAAATGCTGCAATATGAAATGAAACCGGAGACAAGAAAGTTTGGTAGCATATAATCCACCCCAGCATTTAGCTAACAAACTGAGAAAATCATTCCAATGAGAATTAAACGTGGTACCTCCCAAATATGAGCTTCTGTTGCCTTAGCAAAGCTGCTTTGTGTAGTGGACCTTGTTGAAAACTCTGGTGACACTGATGCTAATGCCATCTAGTGTTGTGGATTTAGTGGCATATTATAAATCAGTACGAAGAGGCAGAATGTGCTCCAAGCAAGTTTAACCCTTGCAGTCAAAACGTGGGCATAACTGCAAGTGTCTAATAGTAATCTCGGTTACCATTTGTGGCTTGATCTGATGTTCAAATGTCAGCAGTATGTAAGGATGCATGTTCAAAGGGGATTCCCAACCACAAACTTACAAGGTCGTGCACTTGCATACATGAATAGTTCCACTTGTTTGCAGCTTTTTGCATATCTGAAGAAAGTATCAAAATAAAAACAGAAGTAAAATAATTTAATGTTAATTCAGTAACGAATTTTATTATTTTGAGCTAATTTGGTTCAGAACGAGAAGAAATGGACATTCTTCCATACTTGGTGTGATATAATGAATACTTGCTCTATTTAGGAAGAATACTTACTCTATTTAGGTTATCTCCTTTGTTTATACTACTTGCTCACATCACAGATACCACAGCTGCCAACATTACAGTAAAAGAACATCACCAAGGCTTGAGGGTCGTAAGTGTAGCCGAGGGATGTTTTTTATAAGAAGAGGTGCCTGGATCTGGGATAGTGGGGAGAAAGGGCAAAGTTAAAAAATAGATAATATACATTTAAATGAACAAAACTTAAAATCACGCCAAACTAGCATATTTTACTCCCTCCCTTAGGTTGGCACACTCATCCCTACATATGGAGTATCGCCACCATGACATGTTTTGCTGTTCTAACAGCAAATTGTGCTATGAAAGGAAACGGCCTAAATAGGGTATACAGATGGGTTACAAGATTCCAAAGTAGTAACATCTCATACATACACTATTCCGAAGTTAATCTTATCTTATTCACTAAATTTTGTCCGGTCAGGTAGGAAACAATGTCTGAAGAAAATGATACAGTGGCTGCTCTGTAGTAGTTGAGTACAACAACAGTCCAGATTCACACATTCATGCAGTGACTTTGAGGGGTCCTGTGGCTGTTTGCACCATTCTCAATTAAGATTTTACTCTGGTAAACACTGATTTTATCACGCTGAACAGTCATTTGTGGTGCATTGACAACAATGAAAGTTGAGAAAATGACTCTCAAAAATAATTGCATAACATTTTAAGAAATTGAGGCAGCATAGCATATTGTTTCATCACTAGTTTTGAAAATGCTGCATGAATTACTTTGTTAGAGGAAGGTCTCATCTTGATGGGAGAGAACAAATACATGCTCGTATTGAATGGTTTGAGGAATGCTGACAAGATTCAAAATAGGAGCTCTACATGGATTTTTGACATCATCACAAGTGACAAAACCTGGATTTATCAGTTTGATTTGGAGAGCAAGCAGCAATCAGGGTGTGAATCTTCCCTGACAAAAGAGAAGGGCCCCCAAAGTGTTGGCAAAAAGAATGGTGGTCTCTTTCTTCTCAAAGAATGGACATGTAGTAACTGTTCCTTTGGAGAAGCAAAGGATGGTTAGCGCTAATGGTTACACCATATACTGCCTGCTAAGAGTTTGTGTTAAACTTCAAGAGTGGCAGCCACATATGGAACTGTGAGGGATCTTTCTCCATCATGACAATGAGTCCGTACACATGGCCAACATCACTATTCAGTTCCTGGAGTCTATAGAGGTCAATGTTTCCAAAGAAAAAATCACACATGGAAAAAGATTTTGAAACCCTGAAGATGGTAGATATAGTCAACATGAAAAATTCAATGCCATGGCCGGGATTTGAACCATGGATCTCCTGGTTTCCATCCAGTCACTCTAACCCATTGAGCTACCATGGCTGACAGGACGACACGTTGGCGATGGTAGCTCAATGGGTTAGAGCGACTGGACGGAAACCAGGAGATCCATGGTTCAAATCCTGGCCATGGCATTGAATTTTTCATGTTGACTCTATCTATCGAAAACCTTAGCCTGTATACGGCTAGTGTGAAGAAATGATTAATTTCCGTGAGTTAACTAAAACCTGAAGATGCTGTTACTACGTACGAAGGGGAGCTTGCACCATTGAAGAAAGTGTGGCACAGAAACTGTTTTTGGTTCCCTTCTTATAGCTTTCAGTATTTTTTTTTTTTTTTTTTTTTTTTGCACCCAGCATGCATTTTTCTCAAATAAGCATAAAGTCAGATGTAACCATGTAAATTTACAACACAATATTAGTTATAATGTGTTATATGTATAAATAGCATATTTTCAATTTTAGGCAAATTTTAAACTTTACTATATCTAGTCAGAGAATTCTCCATAGGAATGTTGCTTTTCACCAAACATTTCAATAGAAACTTTTAGTTTGAATATTGATGTAGGCTGCATGGCATAAAATTGAATATTTGCTAATGGATTAAACTTTAATTCACTAATTTCTACTACAGGTATAACTTGATAATTAATTAGAAGGAATTGTTTAAGACAAAGACTAACAAACTGTTATCACCTCATCTGTAAAATGTTTAAATATTTACCACAGTCTTTGTTGCTGTTTCCTAATTAATGCATACTCAACGTTTTTGTTGATTTCCTTATTACCTATTCCTGTAATATGTAGGAACTCTCCTTAGCAATATTAGTAAAGATAATTTTCTGAAACACAAATGCTATATAGAACAGTGATCAGACTATTTTGTTTACTTTATTTAATTTTCCTCTACTCTCATATTTCCGTGTTGTTTGTTGCAGCAAGAAGACGAGGCACTGATCCGTGTGGATGAATCGTCAACACATGTTGTCTGCAGTGATGATGTGTTAAGACTCAAGTTGCGCAATATTTTGCTCAGCTGTTTGAAAACATTTTAATTTGAAAAACTTAAGTTTGGCTGTTTTATGGTTGTTTCTGTATTCTGATTAAATAAATTACACATATTTTCTCAAATTCACATTCTGTTATCGTATCTAACAATAATTAGAACTTGTATTCTTTTATATAGAATAAAAAGAAGTATTTCAGAAAGTGGAGTGCCATTGCTACTAAAATTAGGCAAATGAGTCAACCTTGTATATACTTTTCTCCAAGGCACAGAGTTGACTCATTTGCCTAATTTTTGTATTCTTTTGTTTTTACCAAGATTTTCCATGTTTTATAATATTCTACAAAAATAAACTGTAGTTTTATTTTTATGGCAGGATTCACAGCCTGCTGTACTCAACATAATGTATAAGTTATAGAAAGGTCAGATAATGTCAAAGTATTCTATTGTTACTTGCTCTGGTTCATTTACTGTATTAATGAAACATTCAATACCTTAAAATGCCCTAAGCTTTCATTTTAGAAAAAAATAATGCTTGAACAAACGCTTTTTTGGGTTAATTGATGAAAATTAATTGTTCTTCCACACTGCTTATGGGTGGGGTAAGGTTTGCATTGGTAGAGTGAGACTGAAAACTTCAGTGCCATAGCCGGAAATCGAACCACAGATCTCATCGGTCTCTGTTTGGTGCCTCTTAACCAGTTGATCTGCATATTCATTAACTGGAATATCGGTATATTCCGGAACCCAAAAAAACTGAAGAACCTTGTGACTATCCGTTAGATGAGAAATGTTCACCTTATTCAGGACTTCACACCAGTTCATCCTGGGATGAATACTGGGGAAACTAATGTGCTGAAAGGCACTTAAAAGAATCTGAACGGAAGAGAATCATAGAACTGGAAGTGAACATTTGAGAAAGTAACACTTGATAAAGGGCATAAACCTGTGCCAAATAATTGGGCAACCCAGTAGACAAGGGAAACCATGCAAGTGGTACCCAAAGGACCGTTCTTAAAAAAAGATAATGGGTTGATGCACTACTGTCAAGTAATTCTCCAGGATTCCTATGAGTAAGGGCTATGATACATTGAAGTACAAAATTAATATAATTTTGAGTCAAACTAGTACTCAATGCTCCATTTATTGCTAGTTTACCTAGAACACGTTTCGTTAGGACCATTAGGTGAAGATGTTAAGGAAAGTCCTAATGAAATGCGTTCTAGGTAAACTAGCAATAAATGAAGCATTGAGCACTAGTTTGACTCAAAATTATATTAATTCTCCAGGAATTGAGAAAAGATTGAATTGTAAAGGGTACCATTTTGCAGGCTCCAAAACAGTCGTCTGAGGCTGATGTACAGGATAGTCAACTATATAAAAAGAGCAGTCTGGGAAACATAGGCATGCCATTAAAAACATGGTACTGCTTGTAAAGCAATTAATAAGCCAAAGGTAAGCGTGCAGAATGACAACATAACAAAATTGTAAGCTTTCTCATAGTAACAGTTTAGGGTATAATGGGGTTCATGAAATTGGAATAATTTAACAATAAAGGGACCCGCTCACTTTCTTCTAGGGCAGCCAGCCAGGTGAAAAGATGATTAGATATCAACGTTTCGGGAGTGTGCATCTCTCCCATCATCAGGATATTTATAAAAGGTTATAGCCACAAATGAAATACTGTATATAGCACAACTATAAACAAAGACAAAACACTATCAAAATTCGCATTACTGAACAAAAGACTGTTTTCAGTAAATGAAATGCCAGGTCAGGAGATGGCGTAAGTATAGAAAATTGTGTCAAAGAAACGTAACTACTTAACTTGATTATCAAGCTGTATTGATCTTTGCTTCTTAATTCGACAGATTTCCATTTTTAAGGCCGGTTTCCAAGAGGAGCTGAACTGAAATCCAGCATCACGATTAAGCATGCTCCTTTCACAGGAAATTGCCAAAGCCTCCTTAATACTCCGCTCCCAGTAACTTGCATTTTGCCAAGATGGTCATCTTCCGAAAATTGGCTCTATGGTCGTTATCAAAACAATGCTCTGCCAGCCCAGACTTCTCAGGTTGCATTAAACGTATGCTCCGATCATGTTTAATTATTCTAGTAGCAATGGTCCTTCCGGTTTGTCCTATGTACGGTGTCCCACATCCACAGGGAATGCGGTACACTCCTGGAACTTGGAAGTCCAGTTCGTCTTTCACTGTCCCAACAGATGCTTAATATTCGGAGGTGGCTTGTGGATGGTCCTGATGTATTTGGCGAGAATTCTGCTGATTCTGCCAGATAGATTGCTGGTAAACGGGATGCAGGCTGTAGCAGTAGGCTTATCTGACGCCCTGTATTATAGGTTTCCCTTTCCTAGCTTTGGTGATTGAGGCTTCAACGTCATATTCGGAGTAGCCGTTTTGACGGCAAGTGAGTCTCAGGTGCTGTAATTCTTGTTTTAAGTGGCTGGGATCAGATATCATCAGTGGGGTGGAATCCGCTATTCAGAAACTTCCTTGATGTGCCTTCTTTCTTTAAGTGGAAATTGCTTTCATTTTCTAGTTCCTTTAAAGGTTTGTTTGCCCAAAACATTTTTTGCATAAATCACTAAAAAGAACTATGATTGGCCATTAAGATAAAGGTCTGACGTTCCTGCAGCATGAAACAATTCCAAGTGTTCCACATATTTTCTTCTGTCACAGTATACTTTTATACCAGTACCTTATCTAACTTTCAGTACTACTTTACTGACAATATTTCCATTTCTTATACTGAAATAGTCTTCCCTAAATTATAATATAAATGTTTCCATTGTGCCTCTTGCTGTAGCACTGTTTTGAAATGTAATATGCAAAGAACTATAAAAATAAAAATTGATATATAAAAGAGTTACACTGTAAATTAAAGCATATCAATCATTTGAATAGGAAACCAAACTATAAAATTCAATGCTATGGCCGGGATTTGAACCATGGATCTCCTGGTTTCCGTCCAGTCGCTCTTATCCTTCAGCTAACATGGCCAACGTACCAACGTTAAGTTAAATAATAAGAGTTTAATGATGAACCCTGAGACTCAAGTACTTACAACAACGTCTCCACAAATGATGTATCTCGAATACGAGAGCCCCTAGTGGTTTACCGGGAAAATATATGAGTCAATTAGAGAATTTAATGTCATGATGGCATGTTGGCTATGGTAGATCAATGAGTAAGAGTGACTGGACGGAAACCAGGAGATACGTGGTTCAAATCCCAGCCATGGCATTGAATTTTTCAGTTTGACTCTATTCAAAATTACCTAGTCTTACCATAAATACTGTCACAAACTTTTGAGGGTGGCTGTACCTCCAGCCGGAGGAGCCGGCACATTCCAGAACGGTAGCAGGTAGCCTGAGTCATTGCTGGAGCAGCTGTGGAAGTATAAAGTTGTATTGTAAAATCTTCAAGATGGAATGGGGTGACTATGAAAATCATGTGGCTGTGATAGCGCTATATAGGGTAGGTAAATCACCAAGTGAGTTTTTCAAAACTCTCCAGAAACTGAAAATCACAAAGAGGTTTGTATATCGCACTATCCAGCGTTTCGATGAGACTGGAGATGTGAAAGATCGCCCGTGGGAAGGAAGACCACGCACAGTTTGGACTCCAAAATTAGTGAGAGCAGTGGCGGCTCGTGTGCGGAGAAATCCTGTAAGAAGGCAGTCGGTGATGGCTCAAGAGCTAAACATTTAAAAAATGTCTATGTCTCGCACATTGAGGAGTGACTTGGGACTCCATGCTTACAAACGACGCAAGGGACACCTTCTTACAAATGAACTGAAGCGCCAGAGACTCCTAAAATCAAAGCGCTTGCTAAACGTTACGCTGCAAATGGGCAGCGACGAATTCTTTTCACTGATGAAAAAATTTTCAATGTTGAGGAAACTTTCAATGCCCAAAATGACAGGGTATATGCTACGGCAGGTTTCTTAATTAACAAATTGCTAATAAAATTTTACATGTTAAAGAGGTAACTACTTGCTCTAGAAATGGGTGCTTTATGCTATTATTGTTGTGTTTTTAATTAATTTAATTTTTGCTCTATATATGGCTTTATTCCATTAAACAAAGCTCCATGCTCAATTTCCTTTTCAAAAATTATATGTAACTCCCTGTAGGTTAATTTAATGATAATTATGATAAAAATGTACACTCATGTTACTTTGTTTCCTAAGTGTTGAGAAGTAGTATTAATACAGTTTCTTTACAACTTTTGAATCTTTTCCCTATTAGAGTGAATGACTAAATATTCGGTGCTTCCATCTGGTGAATGCGAGTCATTTATTGACCTCATTACACTGCACTATAATCAAAGAGGGGATTTTCTTATTCTTACTGAAGTACCCTCTACCTTTGTTGTCTTTGCTCATAAATGCTAATTAATAAGGGGTGGATTCTTATGACATTCATTTATTGGGTCTTAAGAGTCATTACTTTTTCAGAGTTTTCGTCATATTTATGCTTATTTCCATGATAAAGTTATATCTTGGTCATATTTTGGGGATTATTATAGTGTAGTCAGCAGTCTATTAGAAATAAAATGAACCAACATTATGTCTGTATAAATGTCGCCAAAAATCTGTTTTGAAAAGCTCAAAAAGCTATTTTGAAAAGCTCAAATGTTGCAAAAAACTAAACAGCTCATTTTGAGTTTTCAAAATATTATGTATGGTATAGGTTGCATGTTTGTTCTTGACGAATGACCTTGAGTGGAAATCCAGTGAGCTGGCCTACCCTTAATGAACAGGTCGGCAAATAGTTTATGTTATGATAAGAAGCAGCTCTTCTTTCCTCTGTCATTTGTGTACACAGTAGACTGCAAAAGTTTTGTGCAGTATGGATAGATGCATGCAAATGTTTTAAGTGCTCTTAGTTAAGTGGTTATGTATTAGTTACTAATGTGACAGTGCCTCCTACAGTGTCAAAAATAAAAGGAAAAGCTCTACATAGCCAAAGTTGCGAGATTATTGCTCATATTTATGAATATATAAAGAAAGAAGCCAAACAACTCAGAAGCATGTATGTAAATGCACATCTCACTGCAGACTGTACCTCTCTCTCCATACCAACGTTCCCACCAAAGGTGGGTAGTGACTCGCACCCAACCTTTCATATAAAATTTTTATTCATCAAGAACAAATGCACGACCTGTAGAGAGTTTTGCATTTCTGTATTTCATGAAACATACAATTAGTAATTTTATATATTGGGAGATTTACGGAAACCAAATTGTGTAATCAACATTAACTAATATTGAAAGGCGAATCACAACTCAAAAACTCAATACCATAGCCAGGATTTTACCACAGATCTTCCACCATTCCATGCATATCTGCTCTACCATGAGCTACCATGACAATATGCCAGTACAACATTTTCTGATTCTACCTTTTAAAGTTTGCCTACACGTGGTTTGTATATGTTAGAACAATCAGTTATCATTGACTACCCTTATAAATGGAAACATTAACTACATTTATATATATATATATATATATATATATATATATATATATATATATATATATGAAAAAAGCCAGAAACAATGTGTTAAGATGTATTTACTTAAGATGAGTTGGTACTAGTAACATTAGCATCACTTTTTTATGAATCTCTGCCAATATGTTTTGGGAACCTGTGTTCCCATCTTCAGAACATGTTCAACTGACCTGTGTTGTTTTTGTTATGATGGTTGTCTAGAATGGTGTCATCATGTGGCAGTGAAATGTATTCCACAGGGTATTTGGTGGTGATAAATCAAAATTCATTAACTGTTGTTTGTATTTCAAAATGAAGATCTTTTCCCATGTGTCCAATTCTGCTTCATGATTGGTCGATTTGATTAATGTAATGGTCAGTTTGATGTTATGGTTGGTCGTCCAGAAATGCTGTGAAACTGCTGATTTTTCCATTTGTTTGTATTTTAAGCATCTCATGTGTTCCCTTAGTCTGGTTTCTAGATTTCTTTTGTTGTCCCTGTATATACTTTATTACAATCTGAGCAATTGATTTCGTAAATTACAAACAAGAATATCATCTATGAGTGGAATATAACTCTAGATCATATTCAAAATGCAAATTCAAAAAGATATTCATATAAAAAATTAATCAAAAATTTAAATGAAAAACCGGTAGTCTACACAAAAGCAGACAAGGGTAACAAAATAGTAATATTGGACGAAGAAGACTATCGCAAAAAAATGGACAACCTTTTAAACGGAAAAGAATTTGTTAAACTAGAAAACAATCCATTAAAGAAAGCATGCAAATCTGTGGAATTAGCAATTAAAAACAGTAAAATCATGACTATAAGAGATAAATTGAACAATAAAATAGACAGTCCAAAAACACCATACATATATGGTTTACCCAAAATACATAACCCTGAAATTACCCTCAGACCAATAATTAATAACATTGATGCACCCACTTACCAACTATCAAAATGGCTAGTTCAAATCTTCAGATCCTTCACAAAATTTGAAAATTTAAGTCTCAAAAACTCGTTTGAATTGTTAAATCTCCTGAAGGACACAAAGATCAACTCTACAGATGCTTTAGTTTCCTTTGACGTCATTTCTTTATATCCAAGTATACCGACCAATGAGCTTATTCCACTTCTCAAAAAATGGCTGGAATCAATACAAATAACATCTGAAGAAATAGAAGAACTTTCACAACTTACAGAAATTTATATCAATCTAAATTTTTTCAGCTTTAATGGACAGATCTATAAACAAAAAACGGGCCTAGCTATGGGCAACCCATTGTCTCCCTTCTTGGCAGATTTATTCATGAGTGCTTTTGAAACACATATCACAAAAGCTTTTCCAAATTATTTCAAAGTGTGGTATCGCTATGTTGACGACATTTTTGCAATAGTACCTAAAAAACTCATACAAGATGGTCTTAAACTTTTGAATATACAAAATCCAGCTATAACATTTACATTGGAAACAGAAGAGGATGGTGTGCTCCCCTTTTTGGGCATCAAGATCAAAAAAATGAACAACAAACTCACTTTTGGTATCTACAGGAAACCGACACGCACAGATAATTACATTAAGAACAACAGTTTCAACCCAAAACAACACCAACATGCCATTTTCAACAGTTTAATCTTTTGGATGATCAACTTTCCACTAAACAGAGAAGATTATCAAGAAGAATACCTACACATAAAAAAAGTAGCTATATCCAACGGTTTCAACCCAAATTTAGTAGACAAAACTGTTAACAGACTCAACAAAGCTAAGAAAATAAAAGAAACCACCACCCTAGAACCTACAGGAGAAAATGAGAAAAAACTTTTTAAAAAATTCACCTTCCACCCATCAGCCTATAACAAATTCCAAAAAATCTTCTCAAAACACAACATAACTCTTGCACCTCAAAATAGATTTAATATCAGAAATTTGTTAAAAGGCCCTCCCAAAAATTCAATCACTACCAAAGAAAAACCAGGAATCTATGAGATCAAATGTGAAACTTGCCCTAAAATTTATATAGGAAAAACAAAAAGAAATATTAACATCAGAACTAAAGAACATATGAGAAACATTAAAAATGGTGAAACAGAAAAATCAGCAGTGGCTTTTCATTTTTTGAATACTAGACATGAGATCAATTTGGAAACATCTCTAATAAAATACGTTAATCACCCCATAGACCTTTCCGTATGGGAAAAAATCTTCATTAACAAAAATCGTCATAGAGTCATGAATTTTGAAACTCCACCACCGGACATCTTTGACAAGTACATCACGCCATCTATTGACAATACGGAGAAAGAAGAAACCACTACAACTTGCACTAGTCGAGTATCAGCTGAGGATAGGAGCAAGAGCTCTTGAAACATGTCCTGTGAATAAACAGTGTGAGTGAAGCAATGTGTCAATATATTCTCGATTCAATTTTGTACTAACTTATTGTAATTCTTGTTTTTTGTTACTATTTTTTGTGTAGTTAGTAATTTGACAAATCCACATCATGAGTTGTATGATTTACGGATGCAATAAATATATGAATTCCATAGGAACAACAAAATTAGGTTATACAAAACATTAATAAAACCAGTACTGTGCTATGGAAGTGAAACATGGGTATTGACACAGAATTTGGAAGATGCCCTAAAAACTTTTGAAAGAAAGATTCTGAGGAAAATATATGGACCAATACAGGAAGGAGGGCAATGGCGTATAAGATGGAATGAAGAATTGTACAGCATATATAAAGATATAAATATTGTTCAGGATATTAAAATCAGGAGGATGAGATGGGCAGGTCATATAATAAGAATGGAAGAAGGAAGAATACCAAAAAGAGTCCTTAATGGTAAATTCTACAACACAAGAGCAGTAGGAAGACCGAGAATGAGATGGGAAGATGCCATACAGAGAGACACACAACATATATTGGGAATACGAGGGTGGAGGAAGAGAGCTGAAAATAGAGAGGAATGGAGGCACCTGCTGAAGGAGGCCAAGGCCCAGAAGGGGCTGTAGCGCCACTCGAGAAGAAGAGAATAAATATATGAATATGAATGGCACCACGCCACCAGTTCAAACCCCTGTCAGCAATAGGAAGGCATGCCCCTGCACTTTGTTTCGCAATGGCGGAGGTGAACCAGAAGTTCAGACAATTTAAGCTATTTTGAAACATATAATTCAGAATGTGACTCATCGGACTTTGATTATTCTATCAGTGGTTATTGAGGACAGGAGCAGATTGCCCATCCTTTCTGAAACATATAATAGAATGTGTCTCATCGGACTTTGATTATTTTATTAGCAGTTTCTGAGGACAGGAACAGATTGCCCATCCTTTCTGAATAATGAACCATCTCAGGTTTGTGCAGTTTTCTTGGGAAGCGAATGAGGGATGGGACAGAATCATCTGTTTTATTATGTGTATCACCTTGAACTCCACATTGTGCATATTTCTTTCGAATCATCTCATTTCATTACAAAATAATTTAAAGTGTAACTTAAGCTCTATCTACACAAAATATACAGAGCATACTAAAACATACTTTTGTCACATAAACAAACATAAGGGGTAAACACAAAGATGATAATATTCTAGCAATTAATCCACAAACCCCCATTTCTTATAACCCACCCCTTGTCCTCCCCAGTTCCCAAGTTATGACATGAAACCAATGTGTGATGGACAAAGCAAGGAGGTGCTGTTGACAATCGTTCCACTAAGGTTAAATTCCTCCTTATCCCTCCACTTGCACTACTGCAATTAAAAATGGATATGGAAAAAACCTTGTAGATAAAAAACTAAAATCTTCCAAACTTCAAAAGAGATTAAAACAGATCACAGCTCTCACACTAATAAAACAATAAATTAGATTTGCTAAATTTACTTACCACCTCTGGGCCACAAAAAAGTTCCAAAAAATATTCAAGAAATACAATATAACATTGGCACCAAAAAACAATTACAACATTAAAAACCTACTTCACAGTAATAATACTAATAAGATAAAACCAGAAGAAAAGTCAGGCATTTACAAGATTAAGCGTAAAGACTGTGAAAAAATTTACATAGGGAGGACAAAAAGAAACATAGGCACTAGAAAAAAAGAATGCTTCAGGCACTTAAGATACAAAAATATTGATAAGTCTGCAATAGCAGCTCATTTCTGGTCTGAAAATCATGAAATTGAAGATAGCACAAAATTACTAAAATACGTACAAAAACATAGTGAACTCGTCATATGGGAGAGAATATACATAGAAAAACATAAAAACCAACTAATGAACTTTGAAATCCCGCCAGAAAGAATCCCACATTTAAGTTTATCACTAAATCAACAGATGGCAGCAGCAACTCCAGAATTACCCACACCACTGGATCAAGTTTTAGTCGCATATGAGCCGAAGATGCAAACGATGATTTGCAAAACATGTCCTCAAAATAGGTACGTAAGTGAAGCAGATGTGTAATAAATACGACTCATCTAAAAATTAATAATGGTTTTACTATTTTATACATAAAATGATTGAAATATTTAAATATCAAAAAATGTAAATTTTGTTTTCACACTTAAAAAAGATTATAATTTTACAAATTTTACTTAGCATTCTTGGGCTATTAAACATTTTAAACCTCTTTTGTAACAATATGGTATAGCTTTGGATCCTCAAAATAAATATAAAATAAAACATTGGCTACATTTCTCTACAGAGATAACATTTCTGATAATGAAACATCTGGCATTTATTAATTTAACTGTTCAGATTGCAACCAGGTTAATTTGGAAGGACCAAAGGTAGTTTATATACCAGAACAAAAGAACATTTTTTAAATATTAGATACAAATAGACTGATAAATTGGCTGTGGCAGATCATTTTTGGTCATTTAACTATAAAATAAATCCAGAAGTTAAATATTAAATCCTTTGATAGATTTGATAGTTCAGGAAAAAACATTTATCTTAAAAAATAGAGATTGCATAATGAATTCTAAAATACCACCAATCAATTTGGTCTTAAAGTATGTTTCACTTTCAGAGTTTGCTAATAAATACAAACATTATACAACACCTAGTGGCACTAACGATAACATCAAGGAAACATTAACTGACAATGCAAAAAAGATTTTTCTGAAACGAGTCCCTCTAATTAACTGGAAATTTCATCAATTTTCTTAAAAGATAAATCAAGTTGATGACAAATAATTGTATTTTATGTAGTATTGCTACACTGTTGTTAGCTTCTGTTTTTTTACATATTAGGAATGTTATAATTTTGTACACTCTGCTCCACCACATTTTTTTTCCACTTTCTCTGGCTCTGTAGATGGAACTCTGGATTGCGGTACTGTACATGAAATCTGATGTTTATTTTGCAATTAAAGGAATCCTTACAATTAAAAAAAAACAAATAAAAAAATTTGCATTCACATGATCTTTCCTATTCACTATTTTCTTTTTATGGTTCTTAAAAAAATTTTATGCTTCTAATTCTTGCTAATAAAGATACATTTTCAAAACACATTTACACTTTTTCATTATATGTATAAGAAAAATACAGCAGGTTAAAGTAATTGTTAGATTTTTAAAAAGCATGCTCCTAAGCACATACTTTGAGCTATGATTTTATTTGTCAGGCACATATTTTAAACATATGTTATTTTAATCAGAAGATAGAACAACAGTTTCGATCCAAAACAACATCAATATGGCATTTTCAGCAGTTTAATCTTTCGGAAGATCAATTTTTCACTAAGCAGAGAAGAATACCTAAACACAAAAAACGTACGGCTCTTTTTTCTAATATGCGACGCGGCAATTTTCTTCTAAGTCCTTCACACTTTTTGATGTTTTTATATACAACCATGGTTTTTAATATAATTTCTTTAATTTTTAGTGCAATTTTGTGTTTGAGGGCATTCTTTTAATGTTATTGTTTATTTACTTACTGCGTAATGTAGCCATATTGAAGAATTTAATGCAGCCTAACTATCCTTGTTTCTCCACTGAATGCAATGCTGCCTACAGTCTTACTTGTCCCTAAATTACACTCTCTAGTAGACTAACACAAAGTAGTACCTAAATTGCACCTAATTGAAGTCCTCGCCAGCGGGACTCTTATGTTGTTCGAGTGCACATTTGTCACTGGATCGACAAATTGCACTGAGTGATTCACTTCTAGGTCTGCAGCAAATCCTCCAGCCATCAATCCATAGTACCCCTGACAGGCATTAGTGTGAATGGTGCTGGTTAACTCTACATGCTCTGCAATTCGACTGTAGAGCGTATTTGCATCCCTTCTGTTGTTGGGGCATATCATCATATGCACCTCATTCATTCCAACGTCAATCCCAAGGACCCAGTTGCGCCCACAATGAAACTTGTGTCATACTATTTTGCACTCGTCAATTTGAACAACATGACCGGAACCACCATTTTCCCCCTTGCAGTCTACTTGGTGTTATTTGACACACTTCGCGGCAGTAGCTGAACCAGTCCGAGAGCTCATACATGCTTTTCCTACGGAGCACTCCATTATCGTTGTGTCGTAGGATTGTTTATGTGCAAAGCAGTGTGTGAGTAACAAAATTTGACGGGGCGATAACCTAGCCAGTTTAAACTATGTTCCTTTGCACACGGACTGCGTAACCTATGTCTGGGGCATTTTTGCAGAGGTTGGCTATAAGTTTTACATACCTTTCTCATGTTGGCTGCAATGCGAGAACCGAGCGGTCATCTGCTTGCACATGCATATAAGTGCACCTTTGGACTTGGAAAATATTCTCGCGTTGTACAAAAGACAGTTTCTCCAGAGGGAGCTACATAAGAGGGGAGGGGATTTATTTTATACAGTTTGTCCATCAGCTCATGGCGTTAGATGTATGAAGGGGAGGAGAGACATCCCACCTATCTAATCTGAGTTTTATAAACCTTAAGGCAAACATTGTTTTCCTTCAGGTGTTGCCAACCTACTCCTCCAATGTTATTGATACTATGTTTACCCACTGCTAATTGCTCTTAGTTTCAACTGAAACACTGGACTCTTCTTTAGAACAAGTCCCGAAAAAATTTTGTATAAGTCCAACATCAGACAACTTTCAACACTGCCAACATTGATCAACAACTACACAACTTTTATTTTAATGCCGGGTCCTCTCTTATCTACATTTAAAAAGGAATTGTCCGATATGACTTAACATTAGAGGATGTAAATCACAAACAAGAATAAAATTAAACAGAAATAAAAATAAGTACAAAAATAAATCTGTAGTCAATGAACACTTAAACAATACCGGGTACTTTTTATTGATGTAGGACGGCATCGCACTCCCGGCACAACATTCTCGTTCTTAAACTTTCGTCGTACAGAAACTGCTTATACTTTTCATCGTCTTCCCATAAAGGCACAAGATCAATAAAACTTAAAAAAATGAGCCATTGGTTTCAGATACAACTTCCACCTAATAACTTTATTCAGTAAATGCCAGGGTCCCTGTGGAATATTCATTTTTAGATTTTAACTTCCTAACAATGGCACACATACTGTGCACCTGTGAAGTTTCAAACATCTGCAAAATAGATGCTTGAGGTGTTGGTCCAAAGGGTGGCAACAGAAGCTTACACCAATAACCATGTCAGAAGCACTACAACTGCGGGGTTACTTCAGCAGGTTCGGTCAGCCCTCGTATGTGCCTCCGATGTAGGACTTAGACAAAATCTCTTACGGCACATGTTCTAAAGAATATCCAAACATTGTACGAGTCACTAGTGTTATGACAGAAATAAAAAAAGGAGTGATACATTCTGAGAGCAGAGAAATAATTAGGAAACATAATTGAAGGATGAAACAAGGAAGCTAGGATCAAGTCTATAGAACTTCCAGTAAGTCAAGCAACTGCAAGAGCTGCATTTTATACAGGGATTTCTGAAAGAACTATCAACAGAATTCGCAAACAGGTGCAAGATTTAACTGCAAGTGGCACAAAGAGCGTTCTAATGAACCAGACGAAACACCAAAAAACAAGACCTGCACACTCTATAGTAAATGTTGATGAAAGGAATTTCAGAGCTAATATTTAAATTGAACTGTCAGAACAACAGAAATGTACATACTTATCAATGCCCTAATATAATTTTTTGGCACATTTATTTGATCAAAATAGGACAATGGCGAGAAAATGGAAGGATGAAAGGTGGGTGAATAGCAACATTATTTAAGGCAAGTGCTGGCAAAGTGAGGAGGAATTTGTCATCCATGCACAAACAAATGTAGGCAATAAGTTGATAATAGTTTATGCAGATATACTGTAATACGTACGGAAACTGACAATGTATCACTGCTTACCCACTCTAGTCTCAACAGCTTCATGACAATGACAGAAAATTGGCTGTTATTATTTCCCATCATCCCCCTCATCCTCCTCATTATTAGTATTATAATAAAAACAATCATCATCTTAATATGCAGTATTCCGATTACGGTATCGCTAGTTTATAATAATGGAACATGTGTTGGTAACGTTTACCTGTATTTACGTATTAAGCTTACATTCCCATTACCATATCACTAGTTCATAATATTAAATAGAAAATGTGTTGACAATGTTTCTCTGTATTCACGTACTTCAGAGCTATGTAGTTGGCAACAATTTGTTTCCGTGACAGCATTCCATACCAACAAACTCTATGCTGTTAAAGCGCACCATTACCTTACAATGAACTATGGCCACGTTTCTGCCAGGTTCCATCATAGGAAACAGTTATCACAAGCTGTGTCGCAAGTTCAGGTTTTAATTCCGTATGTACTTGTCTCACCAACTTTCTAGCCATGCCCATTTCTTCTTCTTGAATAACTTTTCTTTTCACTCACCATACTCTGCAAGCGTGCAAGTGGCAATTAAAACTTGATGAGCTGAGACAAGGCATTCCCACTGATGTACAAACTTTTTTTTTCTTGTTGTAATTTTACGTCCTCCAACTTTAAGTCATATCAGACGGTGAATGAAATGGGTGAAATGATGCTTAAATGTGTCCAGGGTCCATGGAGCTTATAGCTACCCGACATTCGTCTTTAACGATAAGGGAAAACCTGGAAAAAATCCTTATCCAGGTAACTCACCCTGACCGAGGCGGGCATACAAAATTCCTCTATAGCAACATATCCTTTACCCATTTTTACGAAAGATTCTACCATTCGCTCTTTTATATCATATGATCTTCGTGAAGATTCACAGCTTGCCACCCTGTTACTAGCGCAGGTTTTGACACAAATAGCATCACATTAGCCCGCCTTGGTAGCGTGGTGGTTGCGAGTCTGCCTCACGTTCAAAAGGTACCGAGTTCGAATCTCGGTCAGGGTGAGTTACGTGGATAAGGTTTCTCCGGAATTTTCCCTTATCCTGAAAGATGAATGTCGGGTAACTCTAAGCTCTATGGACCCTGGACTCATTTGAGCATCATTTCACCAAATTCATTCACCGTCCAATATGAAAACGTTGGAGGACGTAAATTACAAAAAAAAAAAAAAAAAAAAAAGCATCACATTGTGTGCAAGTCACTGTACGTGTTGTGACACAGTCCATTTAATTTTTAACAGTGCTCTATAAACCTTCTGCCCACATTCATTACAATTCAAAAGTTTGAAAACATCATTCCATATGCCAGTACGTACCATCTTGTAGTCCATAGAATCCAGCTGTAATGAAGACCGATGAAGACTTTCTGCTGCACGGAGAGGGAGGGTCTGTAGTTGCCAAAGCAATCTTGAATTTTGACAGCTTCAGTTCACTTGCTGTAGACCTCACCTAAATGTTTTTGATGCAGAAATGTCTTTAAAATTATATCAATGCAAAAGTCTAAATACACCAGAGACACATTATAGTTCGCGAACAGGGCCTGTTAACTCAGATAGGAAGCCACGAGACACATTAAGGTTCGCGATACACCCGGGGTACATTTTGGGCGCTGCATATGCCGGATTCAATGCCGCCAATATAATTATTTTGGCTGCCGTGTTGCATACTAATATATAAAATAACTTCTGCTTAGCTCAAAATTTAATAGCCATTGTATTATTCTACTACTTATGAAGTAATTTTCGTAATATTATTGGCGTATTATCGACCCTATTTGAGTTCAATGTACGATATGAATAAGACACTACATTGGCTAACCTGTAAATATTTGAATTAAAGCTTTAACGACAAGGAGGCCAAGACAAATAAGTTCTGAATACAATTTTCATCGATTTGTAAAATTGTAAAAATTTGAAAGAACTACGAGGAGAATAGATTTTCACAAAGACTTATTGGTAAGTAAGATTTATCATGTAGCTAAATACTGACAATTAATATGACATAACCTGAAATGTGCCTTAATACATATTCATGCATAGTTAAATTCTCTAGATTAATGTAGCACCTTATAATGGAAAAAGTATGTTGTTTTACATACAGAAGCATTAGTTATTAACCTTGTTACTTTATTACTGCAATAATGGGATTTTCTGTTTTTTGTCTTTCAGGGGTCATCCATCATCTCAGGCTACCAGGAATACGATGGCAGAAATCAGAGTTCAGGATTATTGGATATTGTGTATGTTTCTTGTTTTGGTGATGCGCAGTGATCTTCAGGAACTTTAGTAATGTAGCACAAGGCATTCTTTCCCGCGTATACGGCAATTTAATGTGGCATATCAAATATTTCTGGAGTTTCATTTCATATCAGTGGAAAATTTAACAAAAACTTTGAGGAATACTGTGGCCAACAAGGAAAAGTGAAAAGTGAAGTTATTTTAGACAGCTGATTGGGTGTATTAGTTTTTGTGTTTGTACTTGTAGTTTTAAATTTAAAATATATGTCATATTTAAGTCCATGTAAGGTAAGTAATATCCAGTTTAAATTACTGAAAAAATAGCTGTGAATTTTCAGATATACCAAAATTAGCATCATCTGTGTTTACGTATAATCTAGGTGGCTTAAATTAATATATTTGGGCGAGATGCTTGATATGGATTTTATAAACTTTTTCTTTAAATTGCAATGATAAGTATTTTGAAGAATTAAGTTCTCTTAACCTTACTCATCAGTGTATATCTACATCATTGATCAAGAATGTCACAGCTTTTAACAGCAATTAAAAGTATGATCTGAGATTCCATAAACCTAATTTGTTCTATATTGTTTAATGCAGTAGTTACTCTGCAATATTATTGTACACACTACACTAAATTATTTACCTGAATAACCATCTTAGAAGAGATCTGATGGGATTAGAATTTATTTGAAAAAGCTTTACAAGTTTTTAGGTGCAATTGTGCATTTCAAGAAATGATTAAAATGTCATTGTGTCATCATCATTATATGCCACTTTTAATTTTATTTCTATTATTCCAGTTATTCTTAAAACAAGCACAATGTCAGCTAGCTAGGACCTAAACACAGTGTGGCTTGATCTCAAATTAGTAAAGCGTCACAATAAATGATAGGTTATAAATCCTCTTCCTTGTTAACACACACACACAAACAAACAAATGGGTTCAGAAAAATAACAAGTTAAAGTGATATTTGCACAGCATTTATGTATTCTGTGGTACATCTGTTCTCAACATGTACTTGCCACCATTTATGAGTAATATTGGTACACAATTTCTGTATTGCTAACCATTTTAAGGGTGATATAACGTTACTAGCGTGACCCACAGAAATGTTACATGTGACATGAAACTACACTGTTAAACATCCTTTCATTGTTCTTATTTGGAATGAAAATCTCAATCTTTGGCATGGGAAAAAGATGTTTAACCTAATATATGAGCCATTCGTTACATGCAGTGTTGCGAAGCCACATAATAATTTTGAAAAGGAGATAAAACTGCACATTATTTTGCTATGCAATGCACTTCTTGTTTCTTTGTAGTGAACACATAAGGGAATTATGGACTGTCAAAACAAATAATGGTTAGATGTGTGAGCAAATAAATTACATTACTAAATTATTTTCTATTAACTACTCACACAGTTCCATCACTTTCACTTCTTAACTAAAACTACAAACAGCATTAATAGTTCATAGTATAATCTTTCTTAGTTATTTGACACATATTCAGTTGTATGTCGTGGACTGAGAGGTTTACACTGTGCAGAGGGCTCCATTTGCCATCTTAGTCATAAAGTACATTGCTTAAAGTCTTATCAAGTTAAAGCAAGCCATTTATCCAAACAATTGCTCTGCACATTAAGCAAATTACACTTCACAGTCAGATAACTACATGAAATGATCTCTTATTGGAAGATACACTGTGCATTAAAGTTTATTTTTAAAACTGCACATTTTCTTCTTCAGCATTCATTACTATGCATATGCTTGCCATTGAAGCATTTAAAAATTCAATGCTGTAATATTCTTGTGTTATGAAGACAGAGTTAAGCTTAGGACAATTTTAAATGAATGATACAGCTTTAATGTAATTATTATTTTTCATAATTTATTCTGCACTTGTGAATGTTAATTCAACCAAAGTGATTAGAAGTATATAAAATAGTGTCATTTATGACATTTATGTCACCAGTTGCTAATACTGACTTCTGTACTAATTTGACATTATTACTTATATCAATCGATCACAAACTTCAGGTTTTTCTCTGAATATACTTTGGTATACTTGTGCTAAAAATAATGTATGTACTATTGAGATATTAAAATTCTTATTAAATATAACCATTAACAGAGCTGCTTTGTTGTCATTTTAAAGAAATAGTGCTATTTTTTTGTACATAGTTGTTGGTATCATTTCAAATTTATATACATATTTCTTTAGTTGTTTTTTTTTGTCACTGTTATTCCAGGGAATTTTTCAACATTCTGTGTACAAAGAAATTGCATTACATATAACATTATGGTATCCTTACCTGTTTTCCTGTATCTACAGAATCATTATTTTAGTGTTAAGTTATCTTTATTTTAAGTATTACACTAAGAAGCTTGAGGGAAAGGGGATACAGATGTCTTGTATAATCTCAACAGCATCTTAAGTGATCTCACTCTCTCGTTTTTAAAATTTTAATTGCTTTAAAGATAAAATTATCAATTTGCAACAGAAATAAAGATATAATGCTTTGTGGAAGTCAATTATTCATATTTAGCAGGAAAAGTTCAAGTGGATTCTTGACATTT
Organism: Mantis religiosa; assembly: GCA_030765055.1. NCBI lineage: Eukaryota > Metazoa > Arthropoda > Insecta > Mantodea > Mantidae > Mantis > Mantis religiosa. The sequence goes on from CM060950.1 coordinate 431,400,562, forward strand.
TTTTCACAAATTGGACAACTTCTAAGTCACATCTCGCACACTGATGAATAGTTTACCGCATATTTCCTTAGCGTATTTGATGCGTATTATGCGATAGCTGAAGTGCGCGTAAACTATTCATGTGTGGCGAGATGTGATTTCGAAAGAAGTTGGATTCTATCAGTCGGTGAAAACGGGAGCCGAAGGGAAGGGGAAGCGAATGCACCATAGCTCGGTCGCAATAGAAGCTTACTACATCACCGGCCTTACCAGCCGTAGTTCCCAATGTCGCTGGGGTTTAAAAGTTCAGGAAAGAGCGCCCTATGCGGCTTCAAACTTTACCACGGAGTTGAGAATCTGGTATTAATCTGTGGTACCTTAACTCATCCTCATAATTTTGATGGTCCTTCTCAAAATAGTCTACCCTGAATGCGATGCACTCGTCCCAGCATTTCTGCCAGTCTTCAAAAACAGGTTGGAAACCATTTTTGAGATCCTTCAAAATCGCCTCCGCAGCTTTCACCACTGCTTCTGATGATGAATGATGCCTCCCACAAAGGCATTTCTTCAAGTTAGGGAGTAGATAAAAGTCACATGGGGCTAAATCCGTACTATAGGGAGGGTGAGGGATCCACTTCACGTTTATTTTTGCAAGATATTCAGCAACAACATTGGCAATAAGTGACCACGCATTATTGTGGTGCAGCATGCAGTCTGTTTCACTTAAATGTGGTCTTTTGCGCCTGATATGGACTTGGCAGTGTTTTCAGGACATCCCTTTAGTATTGTACAGTTACTGATATGTGTGCAGATACAACATGCTGATAAACCATTCTATGAATTTGAAATTAATGATCGTCGATGGGGACAAAACGTTCTCTGAAACATGTCCAAGTAAGGATAATTTAAGTAATGTTTGTGTTTGAATTACCGACTCATTAATTTCAAATGTCAAATACATCACTGTTTCTAACCTTTTGCTTCAAATAACTTTCTATGAATATCAAAGAATGAGATGACCATAACTTTCCCAGCAGAACTATGTGTGTTTCAAAATAGCTTATGTATAGGTCTGATAAGATAGGCGAAAGTGGGCTCCCCAGGGCTAATCCTTTTGATTGTCTGTAGAATTTTTGGTTAAACATGAAGTAATTATTCCTTGTGCAAAAATCTGTAAGATTGATAATGTCATCTATTTCTGTGGGGTCCGTTGTAGTCTGAGTTAGCCATTTTTTGAGAAGTGTAGGTATTTTTTCTACTGGAATGCTAGTAAAAAGTGCCTTAACGTCAAAAGAAACTAGTATGTTATTTTCTGGGATGTTGTACTTCTGTAGGTGATTTATCAATTCTAAGGAGTTCTTTATTCCCAAACTTTAAAATTTGTCGTATGATTTTAATTTTCTTACTAACCACTTAGCAATGTCGTATGTAGGTAAATTGATGCCATTGATGATGGGTCTCATGCTATTGTCTTGTTTGTAGATTTTTGGTAAACAGTACAACATTGGTAGTGTGAGGTTGGAAGATTTTAAGTTGTATTTTTCAGATGTAGCTAATATTTTTGTAACTGATAAAGCTTTATTGACAAAAGTGATACTTGGGGTTAATGGATTTTTTGGAATTTTTTCATATTCTGGACTATCTAACATAACGTTTACTTTCTGAATATAGTCTTCTGTCTCCATAATTACTAGAGAATTACCTTTGTTGGCTTTTAGGTAAACCACTGGCGTCCTATTTAAATTTCTTATTATCTTGTTGTAAGTTTTATTGTATTTTGGGGATAACTGTTTTTTTATATCCAGACATTCCATTTTTACTTTGATTAAGTTTTCATTTTCTAGGTTATCTGTGGCTATTTCTATGTCGGTGATAAAATCGTCTTTATTATTTGAGACATTAACACACATATTGAAACCTTTCTGGAGTAATCTAATTTCTTCGGCTGTAAACTTCTGTTGTGATAGGTTTAATAATTACATAAAGAAAAATGAATACAACCCAGTTTCACATCAACTAGCTGCCTTTAGAAGTCTAATTCACCGGCTATACAACATCTCACTGAGTAAGGAGGAGTTTTTGAAAGAACCACACATAAAAGAGGTGGCAGTATTATATGGATTCAACCCAGCCATCATAAGGAACATGATGAAAAGAAAGGAAAAACTCAAGATAATATCAAAAAAGACCACTCTCACACCACTTAAAAACACAAATTGGCAATATAGAAAATTCACCTACCATCTATGGGCATTTAGAAAGTTTGAACGAATCTTAAAAGACTAAACTTAAAGCTAGCACCCCAAAACAAATTCAGTCTGAAGAACCTGCTAAATAAACCACTAAAAAATTCAATTCCCAACACTTTGAAATCGGGAATTTATCAGATAAACTGTGAAACCTGTGATAAAAGCTACATAGGAAAAACTAAGAGAAACTTGTTAACCAGGCAAAAAGAGCACCAGAGGAACATAAAGTTTAAACAAACAGAAAAATCTGCAGTGTCACACCATTTTTGGACAGAAAACCACAACATTGACCATAACATAAAACTGTTAAAATCTTTAAGTACACCACTCGAATTGGATGTTTGGGAAAAAATATTCATAACCAAAAACCGGAATAAAGTTACAAATTTTGAAATCCCAGCATTAAATGAAGTATTAAAACTTAGTGCCCTTAACACCAGATGGCAGAGTGATCGGAGCACCATAGTAGTGGAGGAAGAACAATGTTCATTTAGTCACCAAACAGCTGAGGATGAGATCGAATGATCTTGAAAACGTTTCAATTATACAACATAGTAAGTGAAGTTGAGTGTAATCATAGTGACTCATAAATCAAACTCAAAAACACAGATAAGACAGTTTGTCTTAAATTTAGTATTACTGACAGAGGAAACAATGAAAATATTCCTGAAGTAAAACTAAATAACAAATTAATTTCATACAAAGGTGAAACAAACTTTTTAGGCGTCTGGATACAGGATAACTTAAAGTGGAAAACTCATACAGACCATCTACTAACCAAATTAAGCAGGAATATATATGCTCTAAGAATATTAAGTCAAAATGTCAGCCATCATGTACTTTTAATGTCCTATTATGCACATATACATTCTATAATTAAATATGGAATAATATTTTGGGGAAATTCACCAGAAGCCAAAGATATATTTATTAAACAAAAACAAGCCATTCAAATTATAGGCAACGAAAGAATGCTATGTTCATGTAAGCCACTGTTCAAAAAGCTTTGCATACTTCCTTTGGCATGTTCTATATACTGAGACAGCATTATTTGTAAAAAGAAATAGATTTAACTTTCAAAACAAGGAAGTGTTCATATGCATTACACGAGGCATATTAAGGATATACATGTAACCTCAATCAGAACTACAATGTTTAAGAATGGAGTACTGCATTCCTGTACAATAGTTTATAATTCTCTTCCTAATGACATCAAAAGCATAGATAACTACAATGTGTTTAAAACTAGAACAAGGGCTTTTTGCAGGAGCACTGCTTTTACACAGTAAAGGAATATCTGCAATTTAACAAATCCAGATAATCATAAAACATGAATTTACGTAGCTTGCTCATTTCTCTCATTTATAATTATATCCAATTTGTGTTACATTATAATTGAATGTAGGTTAGGTGTATTTGATGTTTAACTTTGTAATATTAAGTGTAAATTTACTGACATATCCTATATCAAGGTACTATGTACAGATTTGATTTTAAAGGATGAATAAATTTGAATTGAATTGAATCGAATCACTTCAATAATGTTCCATGTGTATTGCCTCATGTGTATTTATAGACATAATCTCACTCGAAATAAATAACAGTTTAACTTTGTTTATTCTCAGTAACCAACATAAAACTACAAAGGAAAAAAAATAAATAAATAACATATTTGATGCATTACTACGCAATTATCAATGTCAGAGAAGAGGTAATGAACGTTATAGGAATACTGTTCCTTTGTTATTTTGTGAATTCATGAAAACGTTAGTGATTCTTGTTATGTTGGCTATGTTCGAGCTATTACATTATTGTGAATGAGGATATAGATGGTCTTGCAAGCTTTTGTAGACATTACATAATATTAAATAATTAATAGTTTTAAGTGGAGTGGCATTTGTAATTCTAAACTACACAGTAATTTTTGCCTTGCGTCAAAGGTTTCTTTGTCAAGTTTGGTTGAAATTGATGCAATGCTGTAGAAGTGTATGAGGAACACACAAACACACTGAATTTTATATATAGGAAGATTTCAGACTTTATTAGCATGAAAATCAGAACAACTAATCTTTAAAAATGCATTCTTTCTCGCCATCAAACTTGCTGTTAAGTTTCATTGTTATCTTGTGTCCTAATTATTGCTCTATTCATTATAGTGCATGTAACTTATTGTTGCAGAAGCAAGTGTTTCCAGAAAACTTGTTCCATCCTTAGCTGGACGATATTGCCTAGAAAGGGAAGCCCTTGTAATGATTCCATTAAGGAGCATATTCTTACTTATGTTCAGGAGGTTCCTGGTTTGAATTTCGAGAACAACTGCCTGAAGTAAGTTCAGTAGGAAAAGGGGAATGCAGTGAACAAATAACGGATCGAAGAATTCTTCCCGTCTCTCCACCTGCCCTTTTCCATTTAGTGAATGTGGGTATATTGTGCTCAGAAATGATTGTCTTCCTGTTCACAACTACTAAAAATAATTATTTGGTTTGAATATATTTTCAGCTCAACATTCTGAGAATTATGTTTCCTAAGACAAACTTTAATATATACTTTTATTTTACAGTTTTTTCATTCTGTCTAGGGTCTATATTTAAACTGGACTAAACTATATATCCTGAAGTATTCATTAACATTGTAAGTAAACTTAAAACATTTTTAACCTTCTTCCAATTACAAAACTGAGGTAGAACACATTTGTCAATGTTATTTTCATCACTTTTTTAGTAGACTTAAAGGATATCCCAAAAATTCTGACATGTTATACTCACATGACTTTCTCTACTCTACGTACTTCATATTAATTTAGATGAACATTATCATATTGCTAATATTTTGTGAGTGAAGGGCAAACATGAGAATACAATGGACTTTAAGAATAATTAAATCTTTTAAAGATGGTTGCTCTGTTATTGCAGTTCTGTTTGCATGGCCAAGAAGTAAAAAACCAAGAAATGACGTTCATTTGAGAACAATATAAGTATTAGAAAATTCAAATGTATAACAAGGACTATCTCTAAAATGATACACTTCATCCCTTCCCCCCAAAAAGGTATAATAGACCTAAATTTTGTATTTTAACAAGATGTACCATTTTTGTATAGTAAGATTTTATCTTATCTCTTAAGGTTTACCAGTAATGCAGAAATAATCCAAAATGAATAGAACTTCTGTGGACATTCCCAAGATATATATTTTATTTATCATGAAAGTATATTAAACATATGGTAGTTTGATAAAATTTATGAAAACTAAAATTTTCTAAAAATGTTGCATATATAGGGTAGTTTTGGAGTTGGAGTATTTTGTTAAAAATTTGTATGGCATCATTGGAAGATGCTGAACTTAAATATCAATTTTGGTATTACACAAATATAACTATTTGTAACAAAATTTTCTACATAATTGTCTAATTTTCATTTTCTACGTAATTAACAATTGTGGTAATTAACCAACCTTTGTTTTTGAGTTATTACTTACTGAAAGTAATTAAAGCCCAACTAAGAGTTTTAACTGATCACAAGTTTGGATAGGTAGAGTCAGACTGAAAAGTTCAATGTCATGGCCAGGATTTGAACCACGGATCTCCCAGTCTGTCATGCTGGCACATTGGCCTTAGTAGCTCAATGGTTAAGAGCAACTGGACATAAACCAGGAGCTCTGTGGTTCAAATCCCAGTTATGGCATAGACGTTTTCAGTCAGACTCTACCTATTAAAACATTAGCCTACACACTGCTAGTATGGAAGAACGATTAATTTCTATCAATTAACCTAACCATCACAAGTTATTGAAAAGAAATGTATGACTTGTATAATATGCATGCAGTACCTAATTAAAAATGTATCCAACTCTTTTAAACATGCAACAAATGTTGATAATCTAAGATATTTTTTGTAACTTAAGTTAATGTATTTTTACTGAAATAACTGAAATTATTTTCCAATTCATCTGTTAATTTCTTATTTGGTGTTTTACATGAAAGTAAATGCGAACATTCTTTTGTATATTACTGTAGTGTGCAATCATTGATGACAGCCTTTCATTTAATTAATAGCAAACTGGTGTACATATAGAATTACATTATATATTACCAAACTACAGCCTTTCCTGTTTTCCCACCTTATTGCAAATAAATAAAATCATTGTTAACTTATGACAAATATAATAATGGCAATTAGTATTCTAAAATAAGATAAACTGAAAAGAGTGAAAATTGTGATAACGTTACCTGCGTGTTTAATGCCTTTCTCCCCAGTTAAAAAAGACCATTAAAAGTGCTGGTAATGTTACTGAAACCTTGCACTCCTTTCGGTTTCTTATGTTGCATTTTAAATGTAAGGTGCAGGGGTGCAACGGAGCCAATAACAGGTTAACAGATAGGCCGTTGATAGTACAGGTAATTACCGACTGGTGTAGTACTTCCATTAAGTACCACGTTATTCAAAACTTTTGAATATGTAGATGGCGGTGATACAACAGTTGATGTTTGTCAACAAAACTAAAGCCATGTGGTTGGTTTTTTTTTTTCTTTTCTTTTTTTTTTCTTTCTTTTTGGAATGCTTCAGCTTTATTATTCTACAAATATTTTTTTTTAAATTCTGTTGGGATAAGTATATTCTTCCTAACACAAACAGTTTAGAATGAATGTGATCAATATATTGTATAAAATATAATAGAAGGACAAACATATCCATAATCAATACAAAATTGAATCGAGAATATATTGACACATTGCTTCACTCACACTGTTTATTCACAGGACATGTTTCAAGAGCTCTTGCTCCTATCCTCAGCTGATACTCGACTAGTACAACTTGAACTAGTCGAGTATCAGCTGAGGATAGGAGCAAGAGCTCTTGAAACATGTCCTGTGAATAAACAGTGTGAGTGAAGCAATGTGTCAATATATTCTCGATTCAATTTTGTATTAATTTGTGCTTCACTGTCCCTACGCTTCTTTCAAGTTTATACTTTGATATCCATAATCCTGATGTGTGTTTTGAGGAATTTAGTAACAGTGACGTCAAAATTAATATAAAAATTATTTGTGGTTGGTTTATTGACACTCGTCACTTACTTTTTCATATATTTATGAGAGACTAGTTACAAAGGCCCTGGCCTCCATTTTCAATCTCTTTCCAACTGGCATCTGTTGTTATCTGCTCTCTCTGGTGGTGGAACTATGAACTTTTTTGTCAAATAAGTAGATAATTTGACAAAAAAGTTCATAGTTCCACCACCAGAGAGAGCAGATAACAACAGATGCCAGTTGGAAAGAGATTGAAAATGGAGGCCAGGGCCTTTGAAACTAGTCTCTCATAAATATATGAAAAAGTAAGTGACGAGTGTCAATAAACCAACCACAAATAATTTTTATATCCATAATCCTCTTTATTTATAGGTGATGTGTCGAAAGAAGTGTCCCGAACTCGTTTTGTTGAACCGAGAAAACATCAATTAATACATACATGTTGTTAACAAAAACGTGTTCAAACAAACGTGTAAATAGCCAGGATAGTTTGTATTTTTAAAAAGGGCAACAGAACCGAAGTAGGCAAGTACACACCCATCTCAGTATCACCATCCTTATCTAAAATAGTTGAAAAATTAATATACATGTAGATTATTAAATTTTTAAATACTTTCACTTATTACCTTCCTGCCAAAATGGTTTCATTCAAGGCAAGTTGACAATATCAGCAGTTACTTCTTTCGTTGAATATATAATCAATGCTATTGAAAATGGATGTTACACTACTGGTGTAGTGTTGGATCTTAACAAAGCATTTGATTGTGTTTATTAAACAATTTTACTTAATAAATTATATCAATTCACGGAATTAAATACTACCCAGGGAATCTTTACATCCCATAGTAAAAACATTGTATCGGGAGTCCCTCAGGGCTCCATTTTGGGACCACTATTATTCTGTACATAAATGACACTGCCAATGTAAGTCCTAATGATGTTAGTTTAAATCTCTATGCTGATGATACGATGATGGGATTTAAGAATAAAGACCTTAATAACCTAGAAATACAAATGAATGAAATTGTAAATAGTGTAACTCAATATTTTAATAACTCTAAACTATGTGTTAATGCAAAAAAAGTGAATTAATAGTTTTTAATTTTAAAACCACTCATTTTGAGCCTCATATGTACATGGACAATGATATGATTCTACCTATTGATAATGTGGATGTTCTCGGTTTAACAATTGATAGTAAATAAAACTTAAATGAAATTTTCATCAGCCCTTTTTGTTCTACGTAATATATAAAAATTTGTATCAGCTGAAACTGCTAACTTTCATTCATTCAATTATTACATATGGCATAGAGCTATGGAGATGAAAATCTACAATTAATCTCAAAAAAGTCTTTACATTACAAAAACAAGCCGACAGATACATAGCCACTCTGCCAATGTATAGTCCTTGTAAGGAAGCATTCAAAACTCTTTCAATACTAACCCTTCCCAGTTTCTTTATATTAAAATCCATATTATATATACGAAATAGGTCTTTACCTCAGTATTCAGCTATTCATAACTACAACACTAGAGGAAAACAGAACTTGATAACTCAATTGCATAGATTAAAATTACATGAAAGAAAGATTGATTACATTGGCAGTAAATTATTCAATAAATTACCAACAAATTTTAGTAATGGTACTCCGTTATCTAAGTTTAAATATATATTAACTAATTTTGTTAAATCAAAAGCTTACTATGACGTGGAAGAATTTCTCAATGATAATATTCTAATTGACTTCCAGTAACATGTTATCAATGTATTTGTATAGATTGTCTTTATTTTATTTAACAACTGGACTATGATCTTAAACAAGTTTTCAATTGTATATACTGTTGTACGTTATAAAGAACAATAAAATGAATTGAATTCAATTGTTACATATTCTAAAGGTTGTTTTCCTTAATGCTGCTAGAATAAGTAAATCATTTGTTGACTTATGTATATATATATTTTTTTCCCCTGGTGCACTCACATGTCTTTCTCATACTTAATCCTCTGTCTGTTATCGAGTGGGAATATAAAGACCGTGGTGAGTGTGGCGTGCATTCTGGATGTCAGTTCAGTTCCTGTGGCCGAGGTTCTTGACTCACATTTTTTGAAGGTTGAAAGGAAAATGTTAGAAAGGATAACTACATTCCCCAACTTTGACATCTCTCCAATTCACTTACCCTCTCATTTTACTACTTTCATCGTGGTTGGCTATTTCAAGATTTTAAGTGTTGGAATCAATTCTGGGATGCATGGCAGGAAATGTGTTCTGTGTAAACCTCGTCCTCCTTATCGTGGAGCGTATCTTAGTTCTGAGTATTCTGAGTGGGGAGGGGGCTGATGAGTTGCTGTCAGAGTTTAATTCTAAAGTGTTAGGGATCCTGCTTTCCACTTTCAAGTCTTCTAGTTTCAGCCATTGTCCATCTCCTCTCACCCCTCCCCGCTATAGATTGAGCTAGTAGGCTGAAATGTTCACACCTCATTGTTTGCGAACTGTGCTCCATATTAAACACATTTCTTTGCTCTTATCTGAGTTTGTGCAGAGACACATGATCTCCTGAATGTTTTTCTGAAGCAATCAGGGGATCTCAAAACATGTATTTGTGATGACATTTCTATATTAAATTTTTAGGTGGAATATAGTGAGTAGTTGAGAAAGTAAATATTAAAATGATCAAACTATTGTCAAGAACTTCAATAGCCATTTCTAAGGTTGTACATACATTAAAGATGGCATAATTGCTATTTGATGTGTGTTTTCTCCAGGATCTCTGGTTTCCCCCATCATCTCATTCCACCAGTGCTCATCTTCATCTCTTGTATCATCAGCGTAACTACCTGCGCTGCTGCATGTAGTAAAAGTGTGTGTTAAACACTACATACACATTTCATTTCATTATATTTAGCATAGCTCTTTCTCTAGTGTATGTGTGTAGAGTTATGTTTTGTGTTTGTAGCTGATACATTATGTTAATCTGAGTGTTATTAATTTTGTTTGAATGAAATGGAAATCTTCAGCTGTGAAACCTTATGAAAGTATTTAGAAAGGAGTTAAACTTGTTATTCACATTGTTTTTATATATATCTTCCCATGCCTGCTCTGAAAGCTGGTCATTAAACGGTTCTGGTTATCTCTTCTACTTTATAAGAGCAGAACCCTGAACGTTCAGAATTTGTTTTCAAATCCCAACAACTGCATCAAATTTTGTTATGCAGATCTTAGCCAGACATCTTAACTGCATTTTCAAACATAGTAGTTGCATTGCTTTACTGAAAGTAATATCTTTAATTTGGCAAAAATGAAAGAAAAAAAAAGTATTTTTAATTTTTACACTCATAAAGTCCCTTTTAACTTAGTCAAATAAAGGAGTTTGACTTAAGAAACAACTGATTGTGCTATTACTAGAACCTGAGTCTGTGTACATAATCCAGTAATAAAATATGCATGAATAATTATAAAAATATGTACCATGTTCAAAAACAAATGAACAGAACTAAACCACTTTTGGTGGATAATCTTACCTTATTCATAGGTGTTACAGTAAAGCAAAATAGCTGTGTTTTTCTTGTGTGAAGCTATTATAGGTTTTATGGGATGAAAATATTCTTTCTACATCGCTTGAAGTCGCGGGTACATGTGAAAAGCACCACAACTCTTAAAATAAAAGTGAGTTGAGAAGATATTGACCCATTGCATCACTTACACTCTCAATATCTTCTTGATTCATTTTTATTTTAACTTGTGCTTCACTGTCTGTACGCTTCTTTCAACTTTATACTTTGAACCATGACCCTTCTTCAGAAAATTCTCCTTCTATTACAGCTTTTTCATCATTAGACAACATTTTGCTGATTTAACAACTTGTATCATGACCAGGATTTTGTTCAATACCTAATTAAGCTCATCAGATGCAATTTTAGCAACATTGTTAGTTTCCGAAATATCTATAAGAGAAAGTGAATACTTAAAGAATTTTGGATAGTCAAACAGAAAAACTCAATGCCATGGCCAGGATTTGAGCCACGGATCTCCTGGTTTCCATCCAGTCGCTCTTACCAATTGAGCTACCATGGACAACAAGCCATCATAAAATTAAATTCTCCAACTGACTCACATATTTTCCTGGTAGACCACTAGGGGCTCTTGTATTCGAGATACGAGTCATTCCATGTCAAATTGCACAAATTTCGGGGAAAATTGGCCTTCATGTCTCCGATTTCATTGATATTGAGTTTATATCTTCTATGAAGAAAAAAATGATACTCGTATTTTTTTTTTTGTTAGTTTCTGGTTTAAATATTTGGCCAGAAAAATATAATTTTTGGCTCATTTACTAAATTGAAATGCAAACTTCATTTACACATTAAACAAAAATTAGTTCGTGTAATAGTTCGTGCCCAATTTTTGTTTTCACCAAACCTAAAAAAATAGCATATTAAACTGCAATATTTCTATATATAGAATATAGAAAGTGGAGTGCCATTGTTACTAAAATTAGGCAAGTGAGTCAACCTTGTATATACGATAGGGGAGAAGTCCCCAGAAACTAGTCTTCATAAAAAACTTGTAAGTGGAGAAAAGTATATACAAGGTTGACTCACTTGCCTAATTTTAGTGCAATATTTCTACTTCATAATGTCTCAAACACTAACATTTCACTATTCATATAATCTTTGTTATAACGATTTTCATAGAATACAGCAGGTGAATATATGGAAAATATAATATTCATAAACCTCTAAATAATCGTGCCATACCAAAAACAAAATAGGTTATTTAATCTCTTCTGGGTGTTACGTAAAAAAAATTTGGAGAAAATACAAAAAGGTCATGTCTCAGACGTGTTCGTTTTGATACGGAATGACTCATACACCACTTATTTTCCCATATGAATATGTTCTCCTATGTTGTCAGTTTATTTTGGTTTATCACTCCTTTTAGTAATTTTGGATTTGGATCAATATCGTGACTTTCGTTTCAAAAATAAATTGCTCCTACTGACTTATTCTCTTGTTTCATTTTGATGTTTCTAAAGTGCTCTTTGATCCTGGTTTTTAGATTTCTTTTAAATTGACAATCCTTCCAACTTATTTAGTATATTTCAGATTAGTTAATTGCTGGGATTTCATATTGAATTTTTCTGTTTGACTATCCAAAACCTTAGCCTATACATGGCTAGTATGAAGGAACAATTAATTTCCATCAATTAACTTGCTTAAAGAATTGTTTCAAGCCTGTAATTTTGTTATAATTTCAGGTAATTTGGAGAGGAGCCCTATGAGTATACTGGATGTTTCTCTCATGTCATCTTTAGAAAAGTGTTCCTGAGCTTTCACAATGCTGCATCTCCGTATTCTTTTAATTTTAATAGTTTTAGTTTCTGGGATTTAAATACTTTTTATACTTTAAAATATATATTTGTAATTTTCACATTTCTAAGCTTGGTGAAGCCAAAATCTTGTATAAATTTAAATAGTAAATAAAGTTATTATACAAAACTTCAGTAATCTATCAAGAGTTTTCACTCCACTAAGATCTTCTGCACAGTTTGACACAGTCTGTAGCCATGTACCCCAGCGAGTTGCAACTGGCTCAGGGGCTAACGGCAAAGTTGGAAATGGATGACCAAATTTTTGAAGCCTTAGTCAGGACTTCACAAACGTTTTTTTATAAGAATATGCAAATATAACCTAGAAATGACAACCAAGTAATTAGAAAGAATGTATGAAGCACTATACTCTGTTTCATATAACCTTGCCCCGCTGACATGTATCACTCCACGTTCTACCTTCCCCCTTGCCCTAATTGGCTAATGCTTTCGCGCCCCATAGGCCATAGGCGGTGCCTTCCCGTCACATTTAAACCTGCAGTAAACGTCATAATAACTATATCGAGATTTAACTGTATTGGAACACCACAGTGAAGCGAAAAATTATTAATTTTTAGATGAGTCATATTTATTACACATCTGCTTCACTTTCGTACCTATTTTGAGGACATGTTTCGCAAATCATCGTTTGCATCTTCGGCTCTTATGCGACTAAAGCTTGATCCAGCGGTGTGGGTAATTCTGGAGTTGCTGCTGCCATCTATTAATTTAGTGATGAACTTAAATGTGGGATTCTCTTCTGGCGGGATTTCAAAGTTCATTAGTTGGTTTTTATGTTTTCTATGTATATCCTCTCCCATATGACAAGTTCACTATGTTTTTGTACTTATTTTAGTAATTCTGTGCTATCTTCAACTTCATGATTTTCAGACCAGCAATAGCAGCTCATTTCTGGTCTGATATCTTCTCGGATATTTATTCTTAAGTGATTATTTATATTAAGTGACTATTAAGACATCCTGAGACTGCAGCAGCCTTATTAACATGCTCTCAAACTTACTGTTTCAAAATTCCATCACTACTTATATTTACACATAGATAGTTAAAAGACAAACTGTTGTATTACATAAATATGTAAAATATGAAGCTATTAACAGTGAAGCAAACAAATATATACAAATATAATAATTTGTAAGTTAAAACTTCACTTATCATATACAAAATGATTTAAATATTTTAATTTATAGATTAATAAATATACCCCTGTATAAAGATAATTTAATAAAGAATATAAACATATTATTACTGCTTTAATTAATGGTTTTATAAAAGACTTTATAAATAAAAAACCTGAAAAATATCAAAAACTGTTGATATTTCTACTCTTAGAAAAATAAAACGATTATAATTTTAAAAAATTTACTTACCATCCTTGGGTTAATAAACATTTTCAAACATTTTTTAGAGTTTGGTATAACTTTAGTTCCTCAAAACAAATATAGTATTAAAAATGTATTGTATTTCTCTATAAAAGATAAAATTCCTAATATAAAAAAATCTGGTACTCATCAGTTTAATTGTTTCGATTGTGTTAAAGTTTATATTGGAAAGGCAAAACGTAATTTAGAAACCAGAACAAAAGAACATTTTCGTAACATTAAGTATAAAGAAACTGATAAACCGGCTGTAGCAGATCATTTATGGTCATTTACGCATGAAATAAATCCAGAAGTTAAATTATTAAAACAATTAATGGTCCGATATGTTTAATGGTTTGGGAAAAGATACTTATTTTAATAAACAAACATCGCGTAATGAATTTTGAAATACCGGCAGTCGATTCTGTTTTTAAATTTGTTTTATTTTCAGATTTTGGTAGTACTAACAAGAACATATAAACATCTAGTGTTTAGTAACAATGGCGACAGCTTTGTTTTCCAGCTGAAGATGTGTCTAAATATACATGAAATTGCGGTCCTGGAGAATTTATAAGAATTATCATAATTTCTTATAAGATAATTGAAGTTTTAAGTTACAAACTATTATATTTGTATATATGTTGTATTACATTTTCCTTTAATAGAAATTTTCATCTCAATGGCCATTAATGTAAAGTCTAAATCTTTTGTCTCAAATGGATTAATACTCATTCTATACTTTTCACAACTCAAATGGAACTTATGTAACAACCTTTTAAATTGTCTTCTGTGTGATTTATTGAAACATCATCTGCAAACGTAAATAGATTTATTTCTCCTGTGTCTAAGGTATATCCATGCACTCCTGTCACTTCCTTAACTATACTTTCCCATAAAATGTTAAAAGGTAGAGAGGTAAGAGAATCCCCTTGTCTAATTCCGTTACTTATTGGTATTTCCTATTAGAAATAGCTGATTTTCTAAAAGCTGGCTCTTAGGATTTTAAGTTAACTACCACATATTTAGGATATTATAATGATAAAAGAAATGTATGTAAACTTTGAATTTTCTGGTAATAGGATGAGAAGAGCTAGAGATAAACTATGAAAGATTAAAGCGAATGTACCACACAAATATTATACGTTGTCTCCAAAATGTAGTAAAAGTATGGATTGATTATTTTATTATTCTTGTAGTTAGAACTGAAAAGTATATTGAATCATTCTGCCAAAGTTTCTTTGAATTTATTTGAGGTACTCAAGACTTTGAAGAATTAGGTTTTACAGGAATAGCGCTAATGACAAAGAATGTGCCAAAATAAATTGTATGAATTAATGAGATCTGATTGGGCAAGATAGCTGCACAGTAACTTCAGGCCCACATTTGTTAGGTCACACATTTGAACCCCGTCGACTATTTGCAGTGATTTTGGGTCTTGTGGTCTCCTTCTTCATCTCATGGAGAAAGCAGATGGATCCCGTTAGGCTGCTTGTGATAGATATTTTGGTGTAAATTATTTTTCCTTTAGGTGTTGTGAAGGTCAATTTTCCCTTTTTTTTTTTTTTATTGATTCAAAATAAGTATAATGCTAGTGAAATGTATTGAATTATGAAAGAAAGAAGTGATTAAGTGATTTAAAATCAAATTAATTTAATTAATTTAAAATGAGTGTTGTGATTTTCGAAAAATTCACTTACCATCCATGGGCCCTTGATAAATTCAAAAAGGTCTTCATAAAACAAAACATTCAACTAGCACCAGTCAACCATTACTTCTTAAAAAAACTAATTTGCTCAAACATCAAAGATGCCATTCCATCTAAAAAAAATTCTGGTATATATCAAATTGAATGCTGTGACTGTAGTCAAATTTATATTGGAAAAACCAAAAGAAATTTAGAAACAAGAGTAAAGGAACACTTTAGGAACATAAAATACAAACAGAAAAATCAGCAGTTGCCACGCATTTTTGGTAAAAAAAAAAAACACAAAATAAATCCAGAACCAAAACTAATAAAACATACACCAGGAAAACAAGAACTGTCCATATGGGAACAAATCTTCATTTCAAAACATAGGAACAAAGTTTTCAATTTCGACATCCCCCAGAAAGATTTGTTCCATAAGTTCCTCGAACCACCACCAGAGGAGACCTATGACAAAATATTGCCAGCTATACCACTGAGAACCAGTCGATGTCTGACTGACAGTGGAGACCAATAGTCTCTGAAACATGTTCTGGGAAAAATTTAAAAGTGTTGATGAGTGTCATTAATCGACCCCATTTAAATTTAATAGGAAGCAGATAACTCTTTCTTTTAAATCATTTCATGTTCTTTCAAGTACATCTGTACTACTCTTTCTAATTTTGAACAGACAATGATTAATGCAGATTTTAGTAAAAATTTAAAAAAAAGTGGGTGAAAGAAGGTTCTAGTTATGCAGGAGGATTTTGCCACTATAAGTTTCATACCACCTTTTTGAGAGTCTCAGCTTGTCATGGCAGAAGAGCTCAGTAACCAATGAACCAAATGGCCATACCAGATAAGTTCAATTTACTAGTTTAGTGGTTGGCAAGAGGTGAGGGGAAGCTAAGATGATTCATAATGGATGGACATGACTTTTTTTTTAACTTGATAGCTGTGGTTGAAGCAACATGACTAGGATGTAACTCTGAAGAATATCTTGTGCGTTCTTAGAGGCAAAATGATGGCAGCCCCATCACTCACTAAGCTTAACCTGCACAGTATTTGTATAGCAGACAGCAGACAGTATTTGTATAGCTCCAAATGAAGAGTAGCAGGACAGACTCTCCAAACACAACCATAGCTAAATTAAATAAGCACAAATGACTTGGCTTGAGACTAAATGAAGTTTGAGTCAAACTAAGCTTGTAAATGAGAGCAACTTAATGTTTTTCTAATACCAGGTAAAAGTACTTGATGTCAATCAAAGTTTCCTGGCTTAACTTTAATCAATTTTATATTTAGTTGAAAATACAGTTGATCATGGAACATGCATTCATATTTCTGAGCTTGAATAGGGTCATTTAATTCTTCAACCAACTGTACATTATATGAGAAACTAACGAGATAAAATTACAGTTCACATATCTAATTATCATCCATTTTCTAAAAAACTAACATGCAGCATATGCAGTAAGATGTATAACAGGTATCGAAATTAGAACATTTCTGGATTTTCTTACATTTTGTTAACAACATTTAATGACTTCTATCATATATGCAATAGTAGCTTTTAAAATTGTAATGTAAGTAACAAATAATCATGATTAAAATACACTGAACAAGATGTTTTAATGCTGATATATAATTCCTTGCACTGTTATATACAATTTTCCAAGTACACATTTTCAAAGTACCAATGTTTTCATTGTAGTAGTGCTTCTCTTCTTTACGATATAGATTCTTAGAGGCTGGATGGATTGTGAGATGAAACAGCTTCATGAAACACAGCAAGCTGCTTCCAAGACAGGTCCACAATACCACCAAAGGAAGCTGTAAGGAGCAAACAAAGTTTTAATATGCAATTGAATTTTGTCTATCACTGATAAAAGCATTTTGCTCTGCAGCAAATTAATACAATTTTATCCCTTACAACAGAGATTTACAAACTTAATATAAATATCACTTCCCTCGTCTGCAGATTATTTCTGATAACGCCCCCAGTACAAACCAATATGAGATTGGTGACAAAAATTGTTAAAAAAATTTTATAGCACTGACTCAGAAAGTGAATCAATTTATAATTATTTTATAATAGTGTAAACCGTAATTTAAAACTTGATAATTTGTTATTTATAAAACTATTTCATGAATAAATAATATATGGTCCTGAAAAAAAGTAAAAAAAATGAACAGAAAGAAGCAATATGTGCATTACATGAATAAACAATTTATTGTTAGAGAAATGTATAGCTAATTCAAAATTAAAAACAGAACTTTACACTGACTTTATAAAAATGTTTTAAACTTTCTGTTGTAAGTGAGGGGTATGCTTTTTAATGTTTGACCAGTTCAGTATCTTATATTTCATAAAGCAACATGAATTTCTGTTTCGATATTGTCACCCTTGCGGTAGACTTGCGAAGCCGATGAAAAATGATGACCGGTAGCGACAGACAGTTGAATGTAGTTTTTGTAAAATAAACAGTTTTCAGGTTAGCTAGCAAAAGGTAATGGTGAACAGTGTATTTCGAGGAGAATAAAGTGCAGTGTTTGTGTTTTGTAACCTCGTTTTATTATTTCACGAACCCACAAAGTCACAATTGGTGTCAGGAGTGCGACGACATGGAGGCTGCATTGGAAAAGATTTTGGAGAAGATGATGGAAATGAAAGCAGCAAATGACAACTTCCCTGTGGAAACAGAAGCGGCGAATAAGAACCTGGCCGTGGAAATGAAGGAAATGAAGACGGCAAATAACAGCCTGGCCGCGAAGCTGGAGACTACAAACCACAACTTGGCCACTACAATGACCGCAAAGATGGACGAACTGTCCACGGAAATGGAGGCGAACAAGGTCCTCGCCGCCAAATTTGAGGAACAGTTGGCCGGCGTGAGGGATAACGTGACGGAGCTGGGCAAGCGGATGGGCCAAGTGGACGAGCGCGTCGAGGACCTCGTGAGCCGCTTCAATGATCTAGAGGAAAAGGCCGACAATAACGCCAAGTCCCTGAACGCCATTGTTGAAGGTGTCGAAGACCTCGCGAACCACGTAAACAACCTGGAGGGAAAGGCCAACAGCAGCATCAAGTCCCTGGACGCCATGGTGGAGGAAATACATAGAAACCACCACAAAAGTAATTAAAGAAAATACAGTAGTGCCACATAAGATGAAAAATAGCATAATTGTAAACCACCCTAATTTGCCAAAATTATACTGCCTACCTAAGATTCACAAGACAGACAACAGCATGTGACCCATTATTAACAATATAGATGCCCCGACTTACAAACTGGCAAAATGGTTGTTGGAAGAATTTGACAAGTTTGAAAAGTTTGAATCTCTAAGCATAAACAATTCATTTGATTTAGTAAAGAAAATTGAAAACACAATTATAAAAACTGAAGAGGTGATGGTGTCCTTTGATATCAGATCTCTATTCACGAGCATACCAGTAGAAAAAATTCCAAAATTGATGAAAGGCTGGTTATCCAAAAGCAACGTTGAAGATGATAAAATAGAGGAATACATCAAATTAACCACCCTATGTATTGAACAAAACAGCTTCACGTTCTCCAGCAAGATCTTCCAACAAACAGCAGGCTTGGCCATGGGTAACCCTCTTTCACCATTACTAGCTAATCTGTTCATGAGTAATTTGGAAACACACATTACTAAAGCCTTTCCACATATTTTCAAATGTTGGCATAGATATGTCGACGATGTGTTTGCGATAGTCCCTAGAAGACTAACCGAGGATGCTATAAAGTTGCTAAACCTACAAGAAAAATCCATAGTTTTCACCATTGAAGTAGAGCAGGATGAATGGCTACCTTTTCTAGATTTGAAAATCATTAGAACACCAACAGGATTACAATTTGGAATATACCAAAAAGCAACACATGTTGACAATTACATTAAATGCAACCCATTCAACCCAGTACAACATCAATATGCAGTATTCCATAGTTTAGTTCACAGATTAATCAACATTCTGCTAACAAAAACAGAATATGAACAGGAGTACGCTCACATACACCAGGTTGCCGAACTGAACAACTATAACACAAATTTCATCAAAAAACTGATCTATAGACACAAAAGAAACAAATACTTAAAGGACATTACTACGTTAAAAAAACTAGAAAACCCAAACACCAAATATGGAAAATTTACATTTCATCCAAAATACTTAAAAAAATTTGAAAAGATAATTAAGAGCTTCAACATAAAATTAGCCCCTCAAAACAAACACAACATCCGCAACTTACTAAACCACCCTCTAAAAAATAGCACACCGAAAACTCAATTATCAGGCATTTACCAAATGAGTTGCCAGGATTGTGACAAGATATACATTGGTAAGACCAAAAGGAATCTAGGAACAAGAATGAAAGAACACTTCAAAAATATTAAATTCAAACAAATGGACAAGTCGGCCGTAGCACATCACTTTTGGTCTGAGAATCACAACATAAAACAAGAAATAGAACTGATCAAACAGGCAAGGAAACCTCTGGAACTACAGATTTGGGAAAACATATTTATTACGAAAAAACAGGACCTCTTGATGAATTTTGAAATTCCCGTGGTAGATGACGTCATCAAACTTACCAGGACGTTAGATGGCAGCACAACACCAAGCCAGATGCAGACACCGGATGCATCATCAGTCAACCACAGAGCTGACGATAGGGGAGAAGTCCTCAGAAACTAGTCTTCATAAAAAACTTGTAAGTGGAGAAAAGTATAAACAAGGTTGACTCACTTGCCTAATTTTAGTGTTTATATTGTGTTATACATGCTGGAAAGAAAACTCCGTCAGCATCTCTCTAATTGCACAACGGAAGTTTATGTTAGCTGACGTAACTTTTTTCTTCGCTCAGTTCATATAGTAATTTAGACTGCGTCAGAGTTCCAAGCAATTTCTTTAGCTAAAACACAGTTGAAATAGTTTCCTTAGTGCTAATCATGGCTTCAACTAGTAATGTGGCAAATCAATTAGCTCGTGTAGGACGAGTGCGGGCTTCTGATATTACATCAGAAAATGTGGAAGACATTTTGCTGTTAGACAGTGACTTGGACATTGATGGCGAGTTTTCACATTTGGAGGGGGGTGTTGAGGATATAGGTAGCAGTGAGGAGGAAAATGACTCATTTCCAACAGGTGTACGTGAAGAATCAACATTATGGAGGTGTCAAAATAACCCTAACACAAATAGACATACGTTCACGAGCACAACCTCTGGTGTACAACCGCATACTCAGCTAACTTCTGACAGCCAACCAATTGACATTTTCACAAAATTTTTTACTACTCACATACTGTCTCTCATTGTTTCAGAAACAAATGTATATGCGAGTAGGGTGAAGGAAGACCTGATTGCTAAAGGCAATTTAGGACCTAAGAGTAGATTGCAGAAGTGGACAGAAGTAACAATGAATGAGATTTACAGACTACTTGGTCTAATTATGCTCATGGGTGTTATTCGTAAACCTACGCTAGACATGTACTGGCCTACAGACGACATGCTAGCTACCCCATTTTTTGGGAAATGCATGTCAAATAACAGGTTTACTTACATTTTGCACTTCCTTCATTTCACCTGCAGAGAAAATGTGAATGATAAATTATCCAAAATCAGACCAGTTTTTGATTACATTATTTCAAAATTCAAAGAAAATTATGTGTCTAGTGAAAAGATCACTGTTGATGAAAGCCTGATGGTTTGGAAGGGCCGTTTAGGTTGGAAACAATACATCAAAACAAAGAGGGCCAGATTTGGCATAAAGAGTTTTGATGTATGTGAAAGTAAAAAAGGATATCTTTACAATAGCTGTATATACACTGGCCAAGAGACTGATAACACCGGAGACAAAGATTTGGGGTTATCTAGTTCCATAGTAATGCCTTGATGGAATCTGCACTAGATCAGGGTAGGACTGTATATTTAGATAATTGGAACAGTTCCCCTAAGTTATTCATGGTCTTATACAAAAGAAAAACAAATGCAATTGGAACAGTACGCTCAAATTGTATTGGTTCGCCAAAAGATGTGAATACGAAGGCTCTAAGAAGAGGAGAAATGCGGGTGCATCAGCTCCCACCCTTGACCTATGTTGCTTGGCAGGACAGGAGGGTTGTTACAGCATTATCCAATTGCAGCTCTAAGATTTTGATGATTGACACTGGAAAAATTGATGCTCGTAACAAAATGTCAATTTTCAAGCCCGATATTATCCAGGAATATAATATGCATATGGGTGGAGTGGCTCTGGTAGATCAGGTTATTACATGCATATCCCTCTTTGCAAAAAACAATCAAATGGTATAAAAAAGTATTTTTACATCAGCTGGATATAAACATATAAAATTGTTTAGTAACTTGGAGAGTTCTAAACCCACGGAAGACAATGATGTACCTGGACTTTCACATATCAATAGCCCGCAGCCTAATTGAGAAGTATAAAATTCAGAGATCTCTCCATACTGGGGGTAAAAAATCCACCACCCCAGCACAACTCAGACTTGAAGGAAAACATTTTCCTAATTCAGAGACCTCTTCATACTGGGGGTAAAAAATCCACCACCATAGCACCTCTCAGACTTGAAGGAAAACATTTTCCTAAAAGGGTACCACCCACAGCAAAAAAGTCGCATCCCTTCAGAAAATGTTAGGGGTGCCGCAAGGAAACTAGTATGATTTGCCGTGAATGTGGAGATGTGCCCTTGTGTGTTTATCCCTGTTTTAAGGTGTACCATTCAAGAAAAAACTTTTAAAGGTAAGCTTTTACTTCTTATAGAATTTATTTAAATTTACTGTAAAACATAAGGTTTAAAAGAATTATAATTAAATACGCATTAAATGCATGTAAGCACAGGACGTCTATACACCTCCATATCGGTTTGGGGCCTTTTAACTTGGATGTCATATGACATCCATATTGGTGAAAGGGTTAAATGAATTGCTAAATGTCAACAAAGTATAGTAGTTGAGCATTTTCCGTGGATGCAACAATACTCCTCTGCCTCAGACTAACTTTGCATGGAACATTAAAAGATCTTTATGACAAATGAAATATATATTGAATCATCTGTAAATGTGCTCAGAGATCGTTTTCTTTCCTAATGAACTTTGTATAACTGGTAATTTGTAAGAGATAGAATATTACTACACAAAAAATTTTGATGACCACACCATGGCTGAGTGGTTAGACTGCTTGGCTCTCACCTAGGCAGCCCGTGTTAGATCCCAGGTGACCGCAAAGTGGGATTTGTGGTGGACAACATGGGCTGGGGTAGGTTTCCTTCGGTTTCCCCCACCATCATTCCACCATTGCTTCATCTCTTCATCATCCCAGGCATTGGGCCGATCCCTCAACACTGGTATCTTAGGACAAATGCTTTCTAACACCAGAATCGGTGAGGGAGGGGAAAAAATGTATATTTTGCTAAAACACAATTTACATTAAATGCATTTTGTAAATGTGTGTGCGTGTTCACTGAACCATTTCCGAGATATTCATTGTTATTTTTTTTCAATCTTCCAATACTTATACTATTCTCAGATTGCAAATTGTTTATTTTTTATCTCTAGAAAATGAAATTACAGAGACATCCCATTACGACTGAACATTTGACTACCACTTAAAGTTAACTGTATCCCCTTGTTACTACAATAAGATTATGTTTATCTTGAAGTAGATAGAGCAATAAGTGTTTGTACAAGAGTAGAGAAAGTCATGCGTACATCACATAACGACCAAAACATTTGACTATCGCTTTAAGTCTATTTTATTCCTTATACTTACAATAAGATAACGTTTTTCTTGAAGTAAATAGAGCAATAAGTCAATGTATAAAATTGAAAGAAGCGTAGAGACAGTGAAGCACAACTTAGCACAAAAGTGAATCAAGAAGATATTGACACACTGCTTCACTCACACAGCATTTTCACAGGACATGTTTCAAGAGCTCTTGCCCTTATCATCAGTTGGAACTGGACTAGTGCAAATTGTAGAAAGAAGAAACCACTACAATTTTTGTTACTATCACTTAAAGTCTACTGTATATCTCTTATAAGTACAATAAGATAGTATTTATTTTGAAGTAGATAGAGCAATAAGCGTTTGTACAAGAGTAGAGAAAGTGTTGGTATATCACAATAGAGTTTTTACAACATTGTTTCAACATTAAAATGTTCAATTAAAAACTGAGCACGTACTTTTCTAAACTAATGTTTCAATTTTTATAAATAAACTATTAATTGCTGAAAAACACAGATTTTTGGTTTCTACAATAATTACGAATTAATACAAAATATCTTATATGGTCTCCTTGTAAGCTTGTTTATTGTAAACCCAGAAAGTTTGAAGTGAATACTTTAAAAATACATTACGTGAACCACTTTTATTAGAACAATAAATCTATACAATAAAAATTGATATTTAAATAACTATGCAAGCTATCAAGGTAAAACTATTTTTACTATTATATTTAGTTACTTCATTACAGCTCAAAATTTTCCAGATCAATAATGTCTGCAGTGACATGTGGAAAACCCTCACAGTGCTTGATTTTACCGAATGGTATAAAAGTGCAGCTGGATTGTGCAGAGATTGAGGAAAAGATTGATGACTCATTTAAAGTGAGAAATTCATCTACTGATTTACGTAATGAAACTAAACTTTAAAACAGATAGAATGCCTATATAAATAATACACATCTTTATAACAGGTAAAACATATACTCGAGATATAACATCAGTGGCTTCTATCTTAAAATAATGTCTCCAAATTTCAGCTCCTTTACATGTATTCAATTATAATAAGTGAAAAGTACACTAACATGCATAATATTTATATGGCTTTATCCTTTGCTATAATCACATATGAATTTTGTGTTCTTCATACACTTGGTGATGTGGTATCTCTCATAGTACTTCCCACACAAAGCACACAGGATCATGATATGTTGTGCTATTGCATATCTTGTAATGACAGCCATGTATTGCATATCGCATTGGTTCACATTGGTTCAGTTCTGGTTTGGCATAGTGTCTTTGGCATATCATTCATTTGGAATTTCTTCTCTCTTCTTTATCGTCTCTCTTAGGTGGGTCTCCATATCCTTGTAGCTGGCAGAAGCAGTTGTGCATTTATAGGTTCTCTTAGGGTTACCAGAAGACATGTCCGGAGACCAGCCGGCTCGTCACAGAGGGATAAAAACACTGATGTAGTTTGTGTAATTGACGACAGATTGTTAAAGATAACTTTCTGTATTATTATGGTGATAGTCTTTGCTCAGATAATAAAAATTTAACAGTTAGTAAGCTCAGTTAATAAAAGAAATCAGTTCATCCAAGAAAAAGTCCTATGATAAATTTTTAAGGAACATAGATTATAAGAAAGATGGTGGAAAAGTACACAAATTCAATGGCTCACTAAACAACAAAAGACCAATGACCAAGAAGGAACCCATTATTCTCCAGAACAAAGTATTGACAGACAACACTAAGATTGCAGACTCCTTCAACAAGATGTATACAGCTTCACAACCAACTTCGAAACAAAAAAAGAGAGAAGAGAAATTACAAAAAATCAACATAAAACAGCACTTTCAAACCAAAAACACACATGAAGTATTTCAAAAGGACTTTGAACCTCAAGAATTAGGGTCAGCAATATCACAACTAAAACCACACAAGAGCCCTGGACCTGACAAGATAACTGGAGAAATGATCAAACATCTCGGCCCATATGCAAAAAATATGCTCCTCCAACTAATCAACAAGTCCTGGAATTCAACAGTTCCCACAATATGGAAGAAAGCCATCATTATACCAATACTAAAGCCAAAGACACCATCAAACAAACTAGACAGCTACAGACCCATCTCATTGACCAGTGTTCTAGCTAAATTAATGCAGAGAATGATTTGTGCTCGCTTAAATTGGTACCTGGAGACACAAAATCTCCTTTCACCATCACAAGCAGCTTTTAGAAAACACCGGTCCACAATTCAAAAGATAGCTACATTAAGCCAAGACATCAAAGATAATTTAGATAAACGAAGATCAGTAGTTGCTGTTTATGTTGACTTGAAAAATGCATATGACACTCTACCTCGATTAAAACTATTACAGAAAATGATAAAAATTGGATTAGAAAACAAAATGTTAAAATGATTTTATAATTTTCTTATTCAAAGATTCTGCACAGCTACCTTTGATAATTCTACATCAAAATCAAAACAAACACGTAAAGGAGTACCCCAAGGATCTGTGTCAAGTAGTACTTTATTTAATATTATGATAAATGACTTACCACAAAAACTAAACAAAATAGAGAATGTTAAATGTGCCATGTATGCAAATGACATAGTAATCTGGACATCAGTTAGTAACAAAGAACTGAATAAGCTACCACAACAGATGAACAAGGCATTGGAAGAACTATATAACTGGTGTTCAGATAACGAAATGACTGAACTTATCCAAAACAAAATACCAAGTGTTCACACTTTGACACACAAAACCGCTTATCAAAATAACACTAAATGGTGAGCAACTAACAGAAACAGAAAATTATAAATATCTAGGCATCACACTCGATTCTACATTATCTTGGAAAATCCACATTAATGAAACCATAGAAAAGACCGCTCAGAGATTAACAACACTCAAAAGACTAGATGGCAGCAAATGGGGGTCCTCTGTCAATACACTCAACACCACCTATAAAAGTTACATCAAACCAGCACTCCTCTATGGAAGCGAGGTGATACTTACAGCAAGTCAAAGCAAACTAGCACAACTTGAAACATTACAGAACCAAGCACTCAGACTAATAATGGGAGCAGTCAAATCAACACCAATTACTGCAATGCAAATTGCTACAAATAACTTGCCAATTAAATATGAAATGGAAAAACAGAATCTCCTCCTAAATGAAAAACTACAAGGGCTCCCCTTTAATACTCACTGGAAGAACTACAAAAGCAGAGAAAGGACCTTAAAAACACAAGAAGGATTTATGCAGAAAGCCTATAAACCTACAGAGAATATACTACCTTGAAGACACAAAAAAAATTGAACATCTCCCACTTCCAATCTGCCCTCTATCACAACCTAAAATAAATAGCAGAGTAAATCTTCTGCAAAATAAAGTCAAAAAGGGATGTAAGTGCAGAAACACTTAAAATGCTAGCTCTAGAAACAATTGAAACTTATTATCCACAAGACTCATGACTACACATATAAACAGACGGCTCCCTATTTGACAAAGAAAGTAATGCTGGAGCAGGAATACATAGTAAAATATTCAATTTTTACATCTGTTTGGGCACACTAGCAACCCACTATGATGGAGATTTAGAAGCAATCAACACCTCGCTGAAACAACTCTTCAACCATGTGAACTCTTTCTCTAAAGCAGTGATTCTAAGCAATTCTAAATCAGCACTTCAAGCCCTATCCTCAGTGTACCTTAACAACAATAGAATACTTGAAATTTACAGTTCATTACGAATACTACAAGGTCTAAAAGCAGAAATACACTTCCAGTGGATTCCATCCCACTGTGAAATTACAGGCAATGAAATAGCAGATTCCTTGGCAAAAAATGAAACACAAGTAAAGCAAAGCTGCCAACAAAAAACCTCATTCCACACATCAAAACTACATATAAACAATAGAATCAGTTTATCCTGGAAAGAAGAATGCAAAGAAAAAAGTACCAACAAGCAATGGAAAATTCCACAAGGAAGTAAAAATCCCATCCCGGACTACTCAAGAAGCAGTACTGTTGCCATCTTCCGACTGATTACTGGCCATGGCTGTTTGGCCGCTCATCTACACAGGATTAATATTATTGAATCCCCGACCTGCACACTGTGTAGGGACTTGAACTCATTGATGGACGGAGATCATCTGCTCCAGTGTAGTGCCCTGACAAAAACAGATGGGAGCACTGACAGCACAACTAGTCACACGTTATTGGGAGGCCAGAAGAAAAATGGAAATTCTCCAACTCCATGAACATTAGCAACCAACCAACAGTTAGTAATAATACTGTCATTACCACTACCTGAACTTATACCATACCAAATAAAAACAATAGTATTAAAATATTACCACTATAAAAGCATAACTTATTATTAATCATATTTTTGGGGGGGATTTCACTGCATTCAGAAGAGTTGTGTTTTTAACCCTTTCACTGATATGGATGTCATATGACGTCCAAGTTAAAATGCCCCAAACCGATATGGATGTTTATAGACGTCTTGCGCATACATGCATTTAATGCTCATTTAACTGCAATTATTTTTATCTTCCTATTTTACAATAAATTTAAATTAGTTCTAAATGGGATGTAAACATACCCTTAAAGGAAATTAATTGACCTAATAGTGGTTAACTATAAAGCCCGGGCCTTAAAGTACTTACATGTAGTAAGTCGCCATTAAGGTAGTTGTCACATGTGTTTATGAAAACTCCTAAGTGGTTTACTGGGAAAATACGAGTCGGTTGGAGAATTTAATGTCATATCGGTACGTTGGCCATAGTAGCTAAATGGTAGAGAGGCTGGACGGAAACCAGAAGATACGTGGTTCAAATCCCAGCTATGGCATTGAATTTTTCATTCTGACTCTACGTTTCCATACCCTTAAAGGTTTCTTTTTGAATTGTACACCTCCAAATCAGGATAAACACCTAAGAGCACATCTGCAGATTCACACCAAATAATATTGGTTTCCTTGCAAACTTCTTTTTCGCAACACACTAGACATTTTCAAAACGGTTGCGACCTTTTTGGTTGTGGGTGGTATGCTTTTTAGGAAAGTATTTTCTCTGAAGTATGAGGAGTGATGTCGTGGTGAATTTCTTACACCTTACCTCTGAGTATTATAATACTCAATTAAGTTACGAGCTATTTATACGCGCAAGTACAGGTAGATGAATGTCTTGCATGAATTTACAGCTCTGAAAATTACTAAACAATTGTGCATGGTTACATCCAGTGGTGTAAAAATACTTTTTTTTTTACTATTTAACTGTTTTTCGTAATGAGGGATAGCTAGTAATAGCTGATCCACATCACCCATATTTGACCCGCCACTTCCCCCAAACAATGGAGCAGCTAACATGCCATCTGTAGACCAGTACACGTCACTGCTAACTATATCCTTAACATCTCCTTCATAATCGCACAACAAATATTTCAGATTTTCTACAGTAATATCAGAAGCCTGTATACATCACACGCAAGGTAATTTATTTGCTACATTATGGGGATAAGCCATGGTTAACATTGAAATTTAACAATTTCAAATGTGTCATTCATTTAGCTCTGGATAGCTATAAGAAATCACTCTGAACAGAGTATAAATAACTAAAATACTGAGTGAAAACAGCTGCATAAGGCTACCAGAAACCTTGGTTGAGAAACACTGTAATAACAGATGCTGACAGAGAGTTTTCTTTTCAGTATAACGCAACATATACTCGTATGACTATCGCTTGGTATAGCATAAATAAACTAAACTTGAATCGGAGAAGTCGCTTGCGTAGCTAAACATACATACATTGGTTCGTATACACACAAAACAAAATGATTCAAATATTAGGCGCGTTCGGCGCAAAGAATGGCTTTTGCTACAGTGAAACAAAGTAGTGAAATTTCGACGATTTATTAATGCAGTCTCTACTTTATTGTTACCGTAGATGTATACTGCCTTTAATGGGTTTTAAACCAGTCTTTGTTACGTTTAAATAACTTAATAAATACAGCAGATACAGAATTGTATTTATGATGCATTTTTATAGCATTTAACAATTTAAATGTCTTGTTCTGTTTATTGGATATCCGTTTCCAGCCCCTGAAGGGTTTAAATGGCAAAGCGGTTAAGAATGTACGATCCTAGTTTTCCACTAATTGCCAGCAAACGAATCTATGATAACTGACAATGTACGAACAAGCGAACACAAAAATAAATGTTGTTAGTAGCCACATTGTCGTGACTTGCCAGTGTATATTGTACGTGCCGAATATTACACAAACAACAGTAAAAAGTTGTCAAATAAGAACAGAAATGCAGTGTTTTGTTACCATTAATATTTCAGATATGTTCATAACAAGTGAAATGTATATCTTAAATTTTATAGAATAATCTCATATATCCTCTTTACTTTGGATGACTTTTATAGTATAAATGATAAACTGTAAAAAATATAGGTGTTATTAAAAATATAACTCATTATAAACATAATTTTTTTTTAATATGACTTGACACCATGCAAAGACAATGGAATTTTTAAGTTATCACATAGTGACCACCTGTTAAAAGAGTTGACTACTGAGCCCGCCTCTGTAACTTAGATGTTAGGGTGTCTATCTCATGTTCAGGAGATCCCAAGTTTCAATCTTGGTCAGTGAGAGTTATCTGGATATTCACTTTTTCCGGTGTTTTCCCTTATCCTGAAGGATGAATGTCTGGTAACTCTAAGCTCCATATACCCTAGATCATTTGAACATCATTTCATTCATCATCCGGTATCACCTACAGTCCAGCCATTGTATCTCCGGCTCTGACGTTTTGCGACTGCAAGAAGTGGAGGGGGAAGGTTAATAGTACCAACATACAGTAATGGGCAATTGAAAACATATCCTCAAAGGTATCTTTAGAATGAAAATATAGGACCAGATTAGCTTTAAAACAACGAAATCCAACTTGCAATTTCATTATCATGCAAGATATTCATTACAACACACTATTTGAATATGTCGTTCACACCTTTCACGCACACTAACTGCACCTGTTGGTAGTATTGGGAGTCTCTACATCCGGTGTTGTGGTCAGGAAGTTAAAACTGTCTGCTAGCGCCAATCAGCATTGTCGCTGCTAGGCGTGGCTTCCAGACTCAACACTGTGTTGCCAACTAAAATTTGTTTGAGCCACGTGGTCTTTTAGCTACTTGCGCTGGTGAACTTCCTTTGGTATTTTCTTTCGTGTGTGAATTCCGATTTTTAGTGTTCGTAAGTCCTATTGTTATCGCTATTATAATAATATGACTACTAGTTCGTGAAATATGCAAATACATGCAATATTTCAAATACCCATATTCCTCTGCTTGAAATTCCCACTAAAGAACTGGTAACAACCCGCTTCCCCCTCTCGAGAACTGTCAGAGCCGGAGATAGAGCGGCCGAACTGTAATGTGAGACTATATATATATATATAATTCAAGAAGTACATTTCATTTCTTAAGAAAATATCTTAAAATTATGGTAGTTGAATCAAAATGTCTTGAAACAATCCTGAGCAAATAAAAATAAAACACTATCTTAATTAAAAATTAATGATAAGACTTTCATTTTGACTTATATTGTTCTAACGCACTCTCTTTCTCGCTGTCAAACATACACACTCAGAGGCTCTTTTATAAATTTATCTATAAAATTATAATTTATTTTTATTTATAAAAGCATCAAAACCTATGATGAATTTTACTATAGATAGGTAGCCAGTGGCAAGGCATGACTTTCAAAGCAAGGAAAGCTCCAAGTAATAATTTTTTGTTAAAATAAGAGAGAATAATGACTCAAAGAACCAAGGCTACTCTTCAGCACTCTTTTTATTGTACAGTCACATGTAGGTCCAGTGTCAAAGCGTGACTTTCAAAGCAAGGGAAGCTCCAAATAATAATTTTTATTAAAATAAGAGGGAAGAATGACTCAAAGAACTAAGGCTACTCTTTAGTTCTCTTTCTATTCTACAGTCACATGTAGGTCCAGTGTTGAGCCATGACTTTCAAAGCGAGGGAAGCCCCAAATAATAATTGTCATTAAAATAAGAGACAATAATGACACAAAAGACAAAGGCTACTCTTTAGTACTCTTTCTATTATACAGTCACATATAGGTCCATTGTTGTGGTGTGACTTTCAAAGTGAGTGAAGCTCCAAATAATTATTTTCATTAAAATAAAAGAGAATAATGACTCAAAGATCTAAGGCTAGTCTTCAGTACTCTTGCTATTGTACAGTCACACGTAAATCCAGTGGCGAGGCGTAACTTTCAAAGCAAGGGAAGCTCCAAATAATAATTTTCATTACAATAAGAGAGAATAATGATTTAAAGATCTAAGGCTACTCTTTAGTACTCTTTCTATTGAACAGTCACATATAGCTCCAGTGGCGAGGCAAGACTTTCAAAGTGAGGGAATCTACAAATAAAATTTTTATTAAAATAAGAGAGAATAATGACTCAAAACTAAGGATACTCTTTGTTACACTTTCTACTACAGTCATACGTAGGTCCAGTGACAAGGTGTGACTTACAGAAGCTCCAAATAATAATTTTCTTTACCATAAAAGAGAATAATGACTCAAAGAACTAAGGCTGCTCTTCAGTACTCTTTCTATTGTACAGTTAAATGTGGGCTTTTTTTGCATTGCATGACTGCTCGCACTACAAGCACACATATTCCTGCTTCCCCTCTCCACTCACACATTCCAATTTTTCCTACAGCTGGCCCACACTGCGTGAACTGTTAGCCTAAAATGCAGAAAGTATGCAGTTCACACACTTTTGGTAATAACTTAAAACTTCAGAAGGATTTCCTATTTGTCACCACTAAATACCAATCTTCGTAAAATACCATTGCCAATTCTTCTGAAATTTCATATCAGCATTAACTATAATGACACAAATAAATCAACAGTCAGTTGTTGCTTGCAAAACATTTAAATAAGGTAGTGTAAACATAGCTGACCCTCAGTTTACCACTTGTTCAAAACGCTTCCAATTATTAGTGAGTTATGTTGTTAACTTAGATAAACATGCAACGTTATCAGATGTTTTGTGCCAGGTAGTTGGATCCTTGTATAAAAAGTATAGTATAAAAAGCAGTAGATATTTTTGCAGTCAAGTACTTTCATTTTGATCTTCATTAAAGTATGATCAAAGACATAGAGTGGGAGGGCCAGGGAATAACCTGGATTGAAATAGTAAATATTGCATTGAAAGCCAGCCCGCCTCAGCGAAGATGGTACCATGTCTGCCTCACGTTCAAGAGGTCCCGAGTTCGAATCTCGGTCAGGGTGAGTTACCTGGATACGGTTTCTTCCGGGGTTTTCCCATCCTAAAATAACTCTAAGCTCCATGGACCCTGGACTCATTTGAGCATCATTTCACCCAATTTATTCACTGTCCAACATGACCTAATGTTGGAGGACGTAAATTAAAAAAAAAATTATTGCATTGAAAAGGACCTGTGTGAAATCAGTGAGACCAGCAGACATACAATTTTAAGGTAGTGGGTCTTTTCCATAGGTACGAGAAGCCTGAGTTTCATTGGATGGTGAGCGATATGAATCTTAGACTTGATTCCTACCTTGTTAGGGCCTGCAGCCTCTCACATGTGTATGGTAGATGTTGACAGTATTAGTAAAGGTAATTATATGTTTCATGGTCTACACTTGAATTTTAAAGACAAAGAGAAGCTGTCACTTCTAATTGCTGACAGAATTAAGGGAAAATTCCTGTTGTTGCAAGTAGAAGGTCTTTCTTAGGTTAAATCTACACAAGCCCAGAAACTTAAGCCAAATTAAAGCAATCAACCTTAATAACTTGGTAGCAATTAATTCAAATAGAAGTACTTCCCTCAAGAACAATAGTGATGATAATAATAGTAATAATGTTAAGTAGGAATTTAAACCAATTTCATTGCAAGGGTACTCTTTAGGAGCAGAATATAGTAGGAACAAATTACGTAAAGGTGGAGTAAATTTTGTTATGAGAAAGACCTAGAACTCTGTGCAGTTCAACTAATTGGAAGTCTTTTGAAAATGGTCATTGTAGCCTTTTACCAATCTCCCTTAAGAAATTTTCAAATATTCATAAAGCAATTAGAATATGCGTTGAACTTTTTGTTTAATACTAGAAGGATCGCACCCATCATTTTGACGGATGCGCTGCTCTAGAAGACTTATTTCTTGCTTGTGTTTTTTTCTACACTTCCCATGTTTTACAACTTTTAATAAATACTTATGACAAACACGTCCCCAAATAATTATGCATTTTGGACCTTTCTAAAAAGTGGCACAAACAGCTCCCACTAGAAGGACTGTCACCCATCATTTTGGTTGGTGCGGAAGTGTGAACAATAGCCTTTGGATATGTCCACATCTGTTGTTGTTCTCCTTCCTTATTGGTTTATGGCACTCTGCAGACCCTTTGTCAATGAGTAAGAAAGCTTTATTGCCCAAGTGGCGCATTTCGCGCTACCACATAAGTATTTAAGAGGTGTTAGGGCAAAAAACTTTCCGTTGAAGCTGTTATGGTCAAATACCTGGGGAACACCACTTTTCAGGAACATAATGAGCAGAAACAAATTTGCTGAAATTTTCTGGTTTATGCGATTTGATGACAAGGACACACGTTCTCAAAGACTAAGCAATGCAAATTCAAAGACCTGGTGAACGATTTTCCTTACCTGGACAAAGACGATAAATGCCCAACAGGTGTTCCTCTTGCAGAACATGTTGTAACGCCTCTTATACAGCCCTTTGTTTTTGCAGGAAGAAACATTACATGTGACAAGTTTTCCACAACCAAATGCCTTGCAGAAAGTTTGAAGAGTAAAAGTGCAAGCATTGTGGGCACAGTAAAGAAATGTAGAAGGGAAATCCCTCAATCAGCAAAATGTGCTATAGCACCTTTGCACACTGCTGTACTTTATAAGTCACGTGACATAACTCTGACATGCTATCATGGGAGAAAGAACAAAAATGTGCTTCTTTTGAGTTCAATGCATGACACAGTTACTATAAATAAATAACATCTTAAAAAGCTACCAGAATCAGTGGTGTACTACAATAACACCAAGTACGGCGTTGACGTTATGAATCAAATGGCTCGACTGTACACAGTGAAATATGGATACAGAAGGTGGCCTAGGAATGCATGGGTACTCTAAAAGTAAAGTAAGAAAGTAAGAAAAAGTATGCTGTCAGTTCATATACAACTTAGCAGAAGAGTTGCTTTCAGCATACAAATCCACAAGCGTACAAAATGCACTTCCCACAGAGTACCTCGGCAGAGCAACATTTAGAAGAATTGCCAAATTGGCGAATACAGAGAGAAGAATAAGAGCAAGCATTTATGTAACAAATGCAGCAAGTATGTTTGTGGAACATGTTTAGGCAACGCTGAATACACGTGTGTTAGGTGCTATGATGCTGCAGGTGGCTTTGAAATAGCGAAATCTGGTTTATAAGTGTTTTTTCTACTATTTACTGTGGTATTCAAAATTTTATGTTGAAACAAATGTGTTTGCTAAGGGAAGTTGTCCTTTTCATATTTAATTATTGTAAATATTTGGATTAATTTTTATGCTTAAAATGTTCATTTTACTATGTAATTCTTCAGGCAAAAGTAAAATTATATACTGGTAAACTGTATAAATGATATTAAATAAACTGGTATGCATTCAAATTTGTTTACTATTTTATAAAGGGCAAATAAAGCTGCACCCATCAAAATGGCACGTTGGTCCTTCTCGGTAGACCATAATCATATGTGGTGACATAAATGTGGATTATTGAAATAGAGTCTTCAGTGGGAACAGCTTAGCTCTTTATTTAACACCTACCATATGACACATACACTAAACATTCCAACAAGAATCCAAAATAATGCATCCACAGCCATAGATAATATATTTTTAAACTCTGATATATCTAAATTTTCCTCTGTCTCATCAAAAACTAATGGACTCTAAGATCATGATGCACAAATTCTATGGATTGATAAGATAAATTTAAAACTGAAAGCTAAACACACATGTAGGAAATATAGAGAAATATATGAAAATACTCTGAATGAATTTAGCAAAACCGTGAACTTGAATCATGGAAACAAACTTACGAGGCTAATGGAACCAACAATAAATATAATAGCTTTCCTCAATACTTTAAAACTCACTTTGATTTTGCTTCCCTTTTATGTTTAAAAAGATATTTAACTTCAAAAGATACAATGACTGGTTCACTTTGGGAATTAAAACCTCATGCAGGTGTAAAAGATAACTTTTTCAACAAGTTAGAATCAGTCACAATTTATATTTAAAAAATTATTATCTACTAATTGTTTTTGCCAATTTTCTGAAAATATAACACATTGTGCTCAATCTTTTCATTGGATGATCAATATGTATATCCCATTTTAAATCACTCTGGATCCAGACTCCTAGAAATTTGATGCTTTTTACCTTATCGATTATCATATTATTGTAGCCAAATCTCAAAGACCCAGGAATTTCCACCTTATGGGAAACAAGTAATAAAAAGAACAAATTAAAAAAAGTGAACTGAACAATTTAGAATTTTCTTTTAGGCCGGTAGCATGCAACCAGAAATGCTATATAGTGGCAAAAAGGCCATTATTGCTGTCCTTACATAATTACCGCATAAAAGATAATCTAAAAGGAGCGGTTGAGTGTTCCACAGTTTTTCAAAGTGAACATATCTACTTCATGCAGCTTAATTAGGTATTTAGTACATTCTATTTCCCTTTTAATGTGTCCGAACTTTGTAAAAGCTTCCAGTGACCAAAGATGGCTGGAACATAGAAACTTTGTACTTGGAGTTTAAGAAATATTAAATAAGTAGTAATGTTAATTGAGCAGAAATCTTACCTTCACTTTAAGATCCAAGTGCAGGAAACTCGTCATCACAGTTGTCAAGGAGTATTTTAGCATAGTCTCGAACTACACCTTCAAATACCAAATCATTTGGCAATGGAATTTTGTGTGTTTCTTCTGAATGTTGCATTGCATCGTGTTTGTATCCCAAGAAAAATCTCACCACCTGGATTTATCAAAACATGAAATTTTCGGCACCTTCAAATACCAAATCATTTGGCAATGGAATTTTGTGTGTTTCTTCAGACTGTTTCATTGCATCGAGTTTGTATCCCCAAGGAATCTCACCTGGATCTGTCAAAACATGAAATATTCCGCACCTTCAAATACCAAATCATTTGGCAATGGAATTTTGTGTGTTTCTTCAGAATGTTTCATTGCATCGAGTTTGTATCCCAAGGCAAGCTCACCTGCATTTATCAAAACATGAAATGTGTATGTATGTATTTATTCACTGCAATTGGGTACTACCTGGTGGCAGAGTTAAGAATACAGAATAAAGAATATTCGCTTTACACCATCAAGAATTGTAACCACTGCCCTGATGTTTCGCACATCCACAGTAAGCACCATAAGCACATAGTTGACTTGAAAGCCTGTGTTGCTTTTAGCTTCCATACCTCAAACAATATCCAGGGTCCAAAATTCAACTTACAGTATGCAATTAAATATCGCTTAATATATAAGTCTAAAACAATAACCACATACACATTTCCAATTGCCTTACAGTATTACTTATTCTTTTGTTCCGGTTCTAATCACTTTATTCTCGTGTATTTTACAACGATGATAAATCGTGTAGACAGACTGTGTCAGTGAGATATGAACTTCCGGGGGAGGGTAAAAAGGTTCATTTCCAGCTGTTTCCAGCACTGCATGTACGCCATGTACGCTAACAACCGGATGCGAATCTGTGTTTTAGAGTGAATGTGTTTTTGTTTGTGACCATAACAGAGCCCAGTATATATCTAAAAAACGGGCTAGACGCATGGGAAGAGGTAAAAAGAAGTGTGCAGAGAATGTTACTGTAAACAGTGACCACAGTGACAGTGTAAACGGCATCATAGTTAACAGTTATAATAATAATACATGTAGCATTGTTAGTGATAATATGGCGGAGGCTATACATCTTGAATCTGGGTGCTTAATGCGGGACCAGCAAAACATCGCCAGGGTTGTTGCCCTAGGTAGTGTAGGGTTTTCAGTAGGGCGGGGACTCCTGTCACCAGCCCCATGGGGCTGGTGTGGGTAAATTCCAGTTTTTCTTCTTTTCCTTCCACGTGCTTTTACAACAGAACAATTGCAAAAGGCGAGCCAGTTCGATTGCACAACAGCTCAACAATGAAGACTCCTCTGAACAAAGAAGTTGTCAGCAAATTAATTCCTTTGTATGCCAGCTTAGCAAATGAGGAACTTCTACAAAGCTGTACTTTAGGCGAAACTCAAAATGCCAATGAATCTCTGCATAATATTATTTGGTCAAAGTGCCCTAAAGACACCTTCATTTCACAAAAGAAATTAGAAATAGGATATAACTTCTGTAGTTGTTTAATTTAACATGGTATACCTAGCAAGTGGAAAACTAAAAGAAGATATCACCAATCTTAAATTCAGCCCATCTAGCCAGAAAATAGGAAAATTAAGAGACAAGTGATGATACCTGTAGGGCAAGTGTTCCAGTCAGCCTACTTCAAAATCAGCAAGGAAGCAGCTGCACCTGTCAGAACTGGGAGCTGAAGAAAGAAAGGAGGAGAAAGAAAGTGTCACTTTTTGAGCTGGTGAATTTTAATTGGATTGTAGGTAAGACAATCACAGATATACTCAAACAAAACTATAAATTTGGTTTCCTCGTTTTGCATTTCTTTAGCATTTCTAGTAAATCAAATGTTCCCCACAATGCAACTGTATTCCAATATGTACAAAATTTCATACACAGAATTGGCATAGCTAAATAAACAACCATATGAATTTGTTTTCTTCCAATTCATTGAGTATAAATTTTTTGTTAATTTTTAGAATTTATGTTAAAAAAAAAGCTGGATTTTCATCACAGTCAAAGCTAATATTTTTTTCTCTCTTACATTTTAACAACAAAACTTACTTAGACCATAAAAATCCTTATTAGGATGAAAACATTTTAAAATTGCATCTCCTGGGTCATTTTAAGCGCACATAGTATATAACAACATTAACTTAAAAAAGGTATCATACTAATACATTGGTATTTTAGTTCTTATTTGCCTGCCAAATAAGTGATCAGAATTACATATAAATCCAAGAAAAAGTTCTTTGATGTGGGGGGGGGGCTAGCATGTCTGCCTCACTTTCAAGAGAATTTGAGTTTGAATCTTGGTCAGGGTGTATTATTTGAATAAGGTTTTCTTGGGGTTGCGGGTGGGGGGATTTTCTCTTATCCCGAAAGCTGAATGTCAAGTAACTAAGCTATATTAACCCCCAGGCTCATTAGTATCATTTCATCTATTTCATTCATCGTCCAATATGACTTAACATTCGGGACCTCAAAGAAACCTCATCCAGATAACACACCCTGACCAAGATTGGAAATTGGACCTCTTGAATGTGA
This sequence comes from Mantis religiosa, assembly GCA_030765055.1. Lineage (NCBI taxonomy): Eukaryota > Metazoa > Arthropoda > Insecta > Mantodea > Mantidae > Mantis > Mantis religiosa. The sequence continues at coordinate 431,439,538 of CM060950.1, forward strand.
CTCGCTACAGAGGCGGTGCACCATTATATGCAAAAGCAGATGAACAAAAGTAAAATAAACCAATTTGTGGATAATCTTAGCTTATTCATGGCTGTTACAGTATAAGAAAAGTTGCCCTGAGATTTTCTTGTGTGAAGCTTCCAAGTCTGTCAGAGAAGAAGGTTTCATAGGATGAAAATATCCTTTTTACATCGCATGATGTCACAGGTGCATGTAAAAAGCATCAGAACTCTTCACCAAATTACTCTTCTGTTACAGCCTTTTTACCATCATCAAGTAACATTTTGCTTATTAGACAAATTGTTTTTTAACCAGCACTTTCTTTAATACCTAATTAAGCTTATCAGATGCAATTTTAGCAACATTGTTAGTTTCTGAAGAATCTATCAGAGAAAGTGAATACTCCAGAGAATTATTTCAAGCCTCCAGTTGTGTTATAATTTCAGGTAATTTGGAGAAGTGAATATGAATATACTAGATATTTTCTTCAATGTGGTCTTTAGGAAAACATTTCTGACATATCACTGTGCTAGCTGCATCTGCTGTATTCTTTTAATTTTAATAATGTTTTCTTGGGTTCAAATGTTTTATACTTTAAAATATTTATTTGTAATTTTCACATTTCTAACATTGATGAAGCCAATATCTTGCATAAATTTAAAATGCTAAAGTGGGTGAATAAAATTGAAATAATCTATCACATATCGAGATTTAACTGTCCTCGAGATTTACGTGTCCTCAAAATTGGTACATAAGTGAAGCAGATGTGTAATAAATACGACTCATCTATAAATTAATAATCCATAACAGTTTTCACTTCACTGCACAGTGTAACACAGCCTGTACTGTATGCCCACGACAAGAAGGCTAGAGGGGTATGAAGGGCAGAGGAGCTTGAACTGTTTATCTACTCCAGTAGCGGATCTGTTTACTAGGAAATGAGTGTATGAGAGTGCATATGAGTCACCCGTGCTGCCAGATCTAATATTTGTTGCAGCAATAGGTATTATGTATGGGTGAGGTAAACGAACCTTCCATCCTTGTCATACTCGAAAGGCAAGCATACACCCCTAGGAGACAGCAAAAGTGATTACGTTGCACATTCCTCTAGCTTGCCGTCTTGTCTTGGGCAATCAGTAACCACATTCTCTGGGTGAGTTACAGCTGGCTGAGGGGCTAAAGGTAAAGTTATAAATAGTTAATAACATTTTTGAAGTCTTAGTCATGCCTTCACAGGCGTTTTTTTTAAACATTGGAGAGTAAGTCCACTTCTTTTTATTTGGCTATAATACTTTCAGCAATACAATGTAAACTTTGAGCAAGGCAAGTGAGGTGAACCAATTTGTAATAAAGAACTTCCAAACTATCCACTGCATTAATGGAGCACAATCACTTAGAAATAAAAGTACCTTGTTATACAGGATTCCATCTGGCCATAAGAAAGCTAACTAGACTTCTTCTTCTTCTTCTTCTTGTTCTTCTCCTTCTCCTCCTCCTTCTTTTCCTTTATCCTCCCTAGTATACCCCTTATTGTGGTGTTAGGGGATATTATTATGTGTTTCAAATGGGAAAAGTTCTCGCCTGTAGCCAATCAGGTGCGTTAAAGCCTTCATCGTTGCCACCGCGTTATCCCCACTCTTTTTATATTTCCCTCTCTCTCACACACTTGCGAGTGTTCTTGGCGCTAACGCAAACTGAATTTTCCAAAGTTTTATAGTAATGCAGTTGTTGAAATCACAATTGCAACATGAATATTAAAATATTACGCAAATGTTTTAAATGTTTAGTTTAAAGTTAATTATAGTTTATAAATTACTTATTTTTCTAATCCAACAAAAATACCGGTGGTGCATCTGTATAGCCGTAAATGTTACTTATGTTAAGAGATAATTTGTCATTTTCATTGTCTTCAGTGTCTGAGTACTGTAAATTTATGATGATAGGTTCCAAAATCTCGTTAGGTCCTTTTTCTTTCCAGAAGTCATCATTTTGTAGTTTATCTGATGTCTCACGCAGTTTTCCCAGTCTTGTTGTGTTCCTTGTCAATTTCTTCATAAATAAGCCGTTCAATGTCAGTCAGTTTAAAAATATTTCTGTTTGCAACATAATTTGGGCTGATATTAACTCATTTGGATTGTTCTAGCGGTAGTAAGGGGCAGAAAGGTGGATCGTGTCTCATTGATCCAGCTGATACACTTTTTCATGGAACAGTAACTGAATAATGCTGCTTTGAACTCTAGAGTAAATAGAGATTACGAAGCATTAATAAACAAAGATATAATGTAACCAGACACGTTCTGCCAGACTAGCAAGAAGATATCGTTTCCTCTCTTCAAGTTTAACAAACACCTTGGCTTATTCAAAGTAAAGTCTGTCTAACCAACGCAAGTGCACGGCGGCCGCTTTCTTTGACTAACCCTCATAATCGTTTTACAACATGGACCCTCCTCCTGACGGTCCCCTCTACAACGTTGCAACATTTTAACATCACCGTCTTTTTCTAGAGTCTCTTTCTCTGTCTAAACAACACATGCACTTCACATTGTGAAAAGACTGAGTTTTTACGAGAATCAAAATAAGAAACTTGGTAAATATTGTATTCCTATTATTGCCATTGTTACTACTACTACTACTACTACTACTACTACTACTACTACTACTACTACTACTACTACTACTACTACCACTACCTACTACCACTACCTACTATTACTACTACCACTACCTACCTACTACTACCACTACCTACCTACTACTACTACTACTACTACTACTACTACTACTACTACTACTACTACTACTACTACTACTACTACTACTACTACTACTACTACTACCACCACCACCACTACCACCACCAGTCCACCACTATTGTTAAATTTTCTACTTAGCATGTAGGCATTTTCGTAATTATTATAATCAGTGCTATTAACTCACATAGATATAAGTGCCTCATTCCGATTCTCCATCACTCTCAGAGTCAGCGGTAATGATGAAGCTGCTATCGTTAAATTGCTGATCCCGACTAATGTATTTTTCCTCTACTTTCTTTACATGCTGCACACAATTTTTCCACAGTTCTGCATCGATCCCTTCTACACAGCTTCTCAACAAGTTGCAAACGCTTTCGCTGAGTGAAGGTGTTGCATTTCTCTTGCGCACTTCTCTCTTCAGTTTCGACCACACCATTTCTATGGGGTTGAAACAGCAGTGATACGGCGGCAACCTTAAAACTTCGTGCCCATATTTACGAGCGATGTCGTCAATCACGTAATCCTTGCCCACATTTGCCTTTTTAATTTCTGCCAGGAGTACAGCTTTAATAGGCAGAGGTTCGGGTATTTCAATATTATGAACCCTCATGTATTCGACTATATCTTTTAAGTTCATCGACATTGTAGGTGTTCTGTATTTTAAACGCGAATGATAGCTAGCATTGTCCAAAACAATTATAAATTTTTCATTTCTTGGCAGGTTTGTCATAAGCCTACCATCAAACCACTTTTCAAACACTGCTGCATTCATGTCATCGTGACTGTCGGCCATTGCATCACCAATGTTTTTTGCCGATAAGAAGAGGCAGTCTTTTACCCATCCCTCGGCACTCCCAGCATGAAGCACCATAATCCTTTTACCCCTCGACACAGGAGCAGGTAAGGTGCAAGCACACGAACCGTCGTTCCACCCTTTTCTCGATACGTCATGGGTATCGTACCAGGTTTCGTCTAAATAAATTATCTTGTGTCCACTACTGCGAGACTTCCTTAGCTTTGACAAGTATATGTATCGCCAAGCTACAATTCTGCTGGATTCCATAATAACCCTTCTCTTATTCAAAGTGCAGTATTTGAAACCCAGCTCCTTTAGAAGACCGTGCAAAGTGCAGCGTCCATAAGGAAAATCACAAACTTCTTGCAAATGTGCAACCAATTCATCTAAGGTGGGCGCTCTCCCTTTTGCATAGAAATTATGAATTTCTCGGCGAATTAAATCGCATGTGAAATTATCCACCTTAGAGAAACGTTTTTTTTTTTTTTTTTTTTTTTTTGTTTCCACACTTTGTCGGCGTCTTTGGTATTCCTTTCGTCACAATTTTTCTAACCGTATTTCTGTGAATACCCAGAATTTTTGCAGTTTCACTGCATGACCCCTTACCAAGATTATTTTCACCACATATTTATATGCGTTCAAAACAAGCGCTTGACTTTGCTTAGAAAGAGTTCCCGTTATAACTTTGTTTTTTGAGGCTTCTCCCCTAACATAACTCGGCCTAGCAACACCTTCCAATTCATTCACACTATTGTCTTCACTTTGATTATTTTCACTTGACTGAACGTTATCTACTACTTCATTTGCATTTACCACTGCATTTACCTCCCACGGTCTCCACACCGTGACACACAACGAATGTCTGCACCTAATGAAACAGAACAACTGGAAGTTGGAAATCTGGCAACTGAGACTCCACGCGGAGTAGACATGCAACTGTCATTTTCAGAAAATCTGGGCTTTTATTGGTCCCCAACGCCAGTGTTCCATTTCTGAAGTGTGGAGATAGATTTATGACGGTCATTAGTGGGCGTGGAGGTCAGGACCTTCGAGGTCCCTTTGACTGGGAACTGCACATACGTTGGCTAAACAGACTTTACATATTTCTTTTACCGCATCATGTCAAATGTTAACGTTTCAGTTCTAAGTAATTTCAAATATATGTTTACGCGTACACACCAACCAATAATGACGTTCATTACGGTGCTTACGTCGCAATGCATTGTTATAATATAATGGTATCTATTTATTTGTATTAGGAAAACTATTTGAGCTAAAAATATGGGGTTCTTACTGTTAAATACATTACTCTCTCCTTCCTCATGGATCAATTTTTGCAAAATCTGAATTTTTGTCTTAGTGCAAATAGTATTTATTAGAGATTGATTAGTTTGCCGCTCGTCACACAGCACTTAGGGGGAATGCAGTACGACAACACAGCAGGACTCCAATTGGTTGCTCACCTAGTGGCACTCAAGGACAAACACCTTCCCATTTGAAACACATAATAGTTTCTCTATCCCTTAAGGTCGGGTTTGAGGAACTGAAGCTTTGGATCTGATAGAAAACCAGGATGGGTGATCAGCCCAATGCCTGGTGTGAGGGTGAGAGAAGTGAATGATAGTATGTGGGCGAGAATGATGATGGAGTAATAGGTGGAATGGTGGTGGGGGAACTAGAGATCCCAGTGAAAACCTGCCCAAGTGCCATGTTGTTGTGTAGTCGCCTGGGATCGAACCAGGGCCACCTTGGTGAAAGTCGAGATGTCTAACCACTCGACCACAGTGCAATCCGGTAACTAGTTATTGAAACATTCTGCAACTGTGATGTGATTATCCAGATAAGTACTTGAGTTTTCAAGAAGAATGGTTTGCCTGCCTCTGTGGTGTGGGGTAGAATGTCTGCCTCACATTTAAGAGGTTCCAACTTTGTGTCTCAGTCAGGGTGTTATTTGGATAAGCTTTTTCTGGGGTATTCCCTTATCCTAAAAGATAAATGTTAGGTTATTTGGATAAGCTTTTTCTGGGGTATTCCCTTATCCTAAAAGATAAATGTTAGGTACCTCTAAGCTCTGAGGACCCTGGACTTATTAAGCATCAATTCAACCATTTCATTCATTGTCCAATATGACTTATGTATGAGGAAGTTAGAAATAGTTCACTACCCTCATTCATTGCACCAACTGTTGCACTAGCAACACATTCTCCTGCAGTTCTGGCATCTCTACTACTGAAATCCAGTTTTTTTGTGTACCAATGTATCCTGAATTTCAGATTTTATATCCTGAAAACATTGTGAGACATAGTTTTTGCACAGTATAGACTCATCCAAGACTTATTTGTTAGTGAATTTTTCTAAGAACTTTGAAATTGCACATTATTCATTTTCCACAATGAAATGTTGTCACAAACTATAGACTGTCTAACATCTCTTTAGAAAAATTGTCACTCAAACTTGATTGTTCACCTACTTTACATGTAATAAATTGTTGATTTAAACTAGACTTTTTCTTAAACTGGTGCTTGTGATATGCTGTATTTAGGAGCTGCATAACTTTTTTATCTGTAGTCACTCTGTTTTCACATATCTAGCAAGACAATATCTTATGGTCGTCATGAAAAATATTACTTCTAAACCTATTTACATATTTTCATAACATAGCAGATTAATATGCTTTTGTGAGCAACGTTTCTAAAACCATATCACTATTTAAATAAGTTGTCAAATACAGACATGTATCTGAGCTCTAGCAGAATGTTGGCCAAGAATTTCATATAAGTAATGCAGAATGGCAAAGCACCAAACTGGCTGAAGATATGTCTGACACTGATTGGATTACCTTTAACTTTATAGTTGCTCATGGAAATTATTTAGTTCCATTTTCTATCTTAATTTGCTGTAAGAGTTCTTTCATTTGATAAATTTTTGCATATCTCAAGATTCTGAGGTTTCCTCAGACAGATTTTCTTTCCCCTGAGTCACTGTTACCATATCTTGTTTTGCTTGACTTATAGTAGAAACTAAAAATGTTCATACAACCATGAGATTTTCTGGGAACCTGTGAAACTAGTAGATATTGGTCATCATTTAATAAATGCAGATTAAATTTGTTCTAGCACACTTAACCTAATTTATAACAATACCAGAATTTGCCATCCTTTTACCAGGTATTTATGTGTCGTTTTACATGCCCAGTCAACAGTCAGGGCCAGTCAGGCATATTGTCTAAGCTATAATTAACAGAATTACTATATCTGAAGAAGACACATACTTACTGAAATACATTCACAGGTTCTATATTAAAAGAAAAGCAGATGACATTGTGCTTGTAGTGTATCTTGATTATTGTTGTATTAGTTCAGTTCATTGAACAAGTTCATAGTGTCAAGTGTATTGTGTCAGTGCCTCTCTTTCTGAAACTGGACAGTGTAGTTATTAAGCCATATCCACAATCCACAGCTCCATCTTCTTGAAGTAGCATTTATTATAGTTTGTAGGTTGTTTATATTCCAATGGGAATAATGTAATACTTTTTAACCCTTTCAGTCCCGGCATCCATTATAATGGATCTGAGCTTTTTTTCCTGTTTGTAATAGTTTTAACAGCTTGTTCTGCTATATTCTTGTCATGGTGTCCTTATCCAATTAAACATATGCAATAGAGATGTTCTGAATTGGAAAAAATTGCTTTTTTTCACAATTTACATTGCATGGTTGTTTTGTTTTTTGTTTGTAATTATAAGAAAAGGAGCATAATCCATGTAACTGCAGTCAAATGATACCCCGTCAGCAGCCAAGCGTGCCATCACACTGATAATTTTACTTGGACCCTCCCACAGCCTTTACCACAGGCACATTTGACTGCATTTGCCAAGACTCGGAACTCAGGCCTCCGGCTTTGGGTGGATGGCCAGTCCACTGCAGTGTCGCCATAACGATCATGGCTATTCAAGTCAGTTGCTTGAAAGTATCCCAGACTGTCTCATGAAAACCGGTTTTGAGTTAGAGGAAGACCAGCATAAATGACAGCAGTTCGGGATTGAAAGGGTTAAGTATTGCCTGTTGTATGTGTGTAGATTAGTGCATGTGTACAGGAATGAGGGAGATAAGTAGGGAGGGGGAGGGCTGTCCATATAAGTTCTGTAATTATAGCTACGATCTTTCTGTGTGGATGTCAATATAAATATACTAACTTCTACAAAGTATAGTTTGTAGATTTTAATACTTTTACATTCCCTACAGTGCACCAAATAGAGAGTGTTTAGAAAAAAAGTGTGTGTGTGTGTGTGTGTGTGTGTGTGTGTGTGTGTGTGTGTGTGTGTGTGTGTGTGTGTGTGTGCATGAGAAGAGCTGGAGTTCCTCTATATGTCAGTGAACCTATTAATATGGGGCTGGGGCTTTTAAGCACATTTAAAAAGAGTCAGTCCGGTTCAGGTTTGGACCTGTGACCTTTGGATCATTAGGGTAATGCCTAATGAGTCAAATCCACAGACCATTATGAGGTGTGTGTGAACAGCATAAACAAAAAATGAAATATAATTTTGAATCAAACTAGTACTCAATGTAGTATTTACCTAGAACGCGTTTCGTTGGGATCTTCCTAACATCATCAGCTGTTGTCGATGTTAGGGAGATCCTAATGAAACACATTCTAGGTAAATACTAGCAATAAATGGAGCAATGAGTACTAGTTTGACTCAAAATTATATTAATTTTATGCTTCATTGTATCATAGTCCTTACACATTGGAAAAAAATGAAAAATTATGTAAATACCAAACTTAGTATTCAACTTCAGTATCTTCCAAAGTAGCTAGCGACATGAAGGTTTTAAGAAAACCATATCGCCTCAAATTATCATTTACGTGAAACATCTTTCAAAATGTTAGATTTTCTAAAAACTGGTTCCAACGATTTTGATTAAAATACCATATATTTAAGACATCTACTGAAATATAAAATGCATATCTTGAAATTTCTGGAATTAATATTTGTTTCTAATGGGAAGAGTTCTGGCCTGTAGCGAATCAGATGTGTTAGCACACTCAGCATTGCTACCTTGTTACACCCACTCTTTTTATATTTCCCTCTCTCTCGCTCACATGTGAGTCTTCTTGTGGTAGATGTAAGGGATGCAAACTGAATTTTCCAAAGTTTTATAATAATGCAGTTGTTGAAATCACAGTTGCAACATGCATATTTGCATATTATATTCATGTTTCAAATGCTATAATTGTAATTATATTTTATGAGTTACCTATTTTTCTAAACTAACGGAACTGGCAGTGTCTTATTCATATAGCTGTGAATGCTATTTTTGTCATCATGTATTTAATATTCCATCTGCATCCTTGGTCTCTTAAAGATCCTGTACTTCTGTTAACCACTTAGAATATACTTACTAGTTTGGGTCTGACTTTAAGTGTTCTCTCTACTTCCCTCTCATGTAGCCCTACCATCCTATAATTCCTAGTTCCCAGTGGTTATATCCCCAGTTGCTGTCTAGGGGTGTAAAAGATCCCTGTTACTATCTCCCTTACAACCCTATACATAACAATAGCATAGAGGTGACAGGGTTTTGTTGTGGCTAAACATGACAAGGCATCAGCCATAATGGTGTCTTGACCAGCAATGTATTTTACAGTGGTTGGATACACTGCAGTGTATTGTAATCGATAGGCCTGTATGGATGATGCCTTGTCTAATTCTAGCTGAGAAACAGACACCAACGATTTATGGTCTGTGAAACTTATTAAAGGTAGACTTGCAAAGGTACTTGAAATGTTTGGTTCCACTGTATTTTAGTGATAGGTGCTCCTGAGTAGGAAAGCTGGGTATTGAATAATGTAAACATGTTTTTTCTAAATCTAGGTTATTATTAAAGAAAGAAAATGATTTAAATAGATATACAAATTCTCCTACTTCGAATTCTCTGTCTACTGCTTTTCTATATACATCTTTCACTTTCTTTTGGCTCAAGATCTATAGCTGTAGGTAAGTGCATCTCTCTAGCATACAAGTAAAATGGACTATATGTAGTTACTGTATGAGGTGTGTATCTATATACTATCAATATGAACTGTACCATTCTATCTCAATCATCGTTAATCTATTTACCATAATTGAAAGAGCATCGTTCAAATAGCGGTGTAATCTTTCAATAATAGAATTTTATTGTGGATGCATCGGACTGCTGTTGACATGTTTTATGTGAAATAATTTACAAATTTCAGTGACTAGTAACGATTAAAAATTAGTTCCTTGTTCTGTTAGGATTTTCTCGGGAGACCCGTGCCTGCCAAATATTTCTGTAACTAATGCACGTGCTACTGTATTTGCCAACTGATCCTTCATAGGAATTGCTTCAGGGTATTTGTGAACTCGTATATTACTGTCATAATATATTTATTTCCCCATACATGTAGTATTAACAAACCTGTAAAGTCAATAGAAATAGTCTGAAAAGGTTGTACTGCAGTGTCTGGTGCAACAGGTTTTCTAGTAACGTTTTGTAATGCACACATTCTACATTTTTGAACATAAGTCTTAACATCTTCTCTTAGTGTAGGCCAAAAATATCTTAGTACTATAATAGACTGAGTTAAATTTTATTCCTTGATGTGCACTATAAGTGGTATCATGGTGCATGGATATTATGTTTTGAACCATTTTTTCAGGAATGATAATTTTTGAGATTTCTCCGTCTCTTTAATATAGTACCTCATCTGAATCTTGAAAGAGTGAATTATTTAATCCCAATTGCATTTCTTTTACTAACTGTAGGCAATATTCATCATTATGTTGTTCTTTCAGCATGCTGCGTGATGGAGCCTCTCCCTCTGACACCTCTGCTGCAGACGTATTATGGATATATGCCACCCTTGTACTACTCACAGGCGAATACACAGATGCAGCCCCATCTAGTGCCTGCACCCTGGTCGCTCCAGTGTCCACCTCCAAACAGGACAGAACAGGTACAACATTTAATTTTCCTGGCCTATGGTTAATTGTGAAATCATACTCGCTTAACATAAGCATCCACCTAGTCATTCGTGCATTTAGTGGCCCTTTAGTGGTTAGAAGCCATGTTAGTGCCTTGTAATCTGTAAATACTATGAATTTATGTCTGAATAAATTTATTCTGTATTTCTTGACCTCAAACACAACACTCAATAATTCTTTCTCAGTTGCAGTGTAATTAATCTCAGGAGCTGTAAGCAAACGGCTACTGTAAGCAGTCGGTTAGTCTTGTCCACCTTGTTCATGACTTAATATAGCCAAAATGGCATAATTTGAGGCATCACGTGCCAATATAAAAGGTAACGAGAAATCACAGTGTGCCAGTACTGATGATGAAGTTAATATATTTTTCAAAGTTTGGAAAGCCTTGTCAGTTGGATTCATTCCATTCAAATTTCTGGTTCTTTGTAGTAAGTTGTCACTGGTTTGCTAGTATCTGAAAAATTTCTGATAAGAACCGTTAGTAACCAACTGCTCCTAGGAAGGATCTCATACCCTTTACCGCGGTAGGAGGAATAAGTTTCTTTATTGCTTCCACCTTACTTGGGTCAGGCTTTAATCCCTGTGTACTAACAATGTGCCTGACATACGAAACCTCTGGTAATGCAAAGTGACATTTTTCTAATCCCGTTTTAAACTTGCCATTTTGCCAGAAGGTAAGTAGGAGTGTTTATATTATTTACAATGGGTCTCATGGGTATGTTGGGTTTGTGTATTTTAGGCAAACCATGGTAAATAATATAAACACTCCTACTTACCTTCTGGCAAAATGGCTATCCAAAAAATTTCAGTCCTTTCCACAATTCCATACTCTGAGCATAAAAAAACTCTTTAGACCTGGTAGAAAAAATTCAAAATCTTAAACTAAAACCTCATGACACTTTAGTATCCTTTGATGTCCGCTCCCTCTTCCCTAGCATTCCATTAGACAAACTTTTGATTCAACTGAAAAAATGGCTAAATTCTGTAAACCTAGATGCCAATGCAATAGAAGAATATTTGGCAATGACTGAAATATGTATACATCAAAATTATTTTGTCTTCGATGGAAAATATTGTAAACAAATTTCAGGACCAACTATAGGAAGCCCGCTATCACCATTTTTGGCCAATCTATACATGAGCTTTTTCGAAACACATATAACTAAAGCCTTCCCTCATATGTTTAAAACATGGTACAGATATGTAGACGACATCTTTGCAATAGTGCCCTACAAACAAATAGATGATGCTTTGAAACTACTCAACCTGCAAGAACCCAGCATACAATTCACAGTGGAAACTGAAGAGGACTGTACTCTACCTTTTTTAGACCTTAAAATCAAAAAAGCAATGAAAAACTAGAATTTGGCATTCATAGAAAAGCAACACACACAGATAATTACATCAAAGCAAATAGTTTCAACCCAATTCCACACAAACATGCAACCATCAACAGTCTCACACACAGATTAGTAAATCTACCTCTCAGCCAGCAAGAATATCAAAACGAATACCATCAAATCTTAAAAACTGCAATTAAAAATGGATATGGAAAAAACCTTGTAGATAAAAAACTAAAATCATTCAAACTTCAAAAGAGATTAAAACAGATCACAGCTCTCACACCAATAAAACAAGAAATTAGATTTGCTAAATTTACTTGGGCCACAAAAAAGTTCGAAAAAATATTCAAGAAATATAACATTGGCACCAAAAAACAATTAGAACATTAAAAACCTACTTCACAGTAATAATACTGATAAGATAAAACCAGAGGAAGAGTCAGGCATTTACAAGATTAAGTGTAAAGACTGTGAAAAAATTTACATATGGAGGATAAAAAGAAACATAGGCACTAGAAAGAAAGAACACTTCAGGCACTTAAGATACAAAAATATTGATAAGTCTGCAATAGCAGCTCATTTCTGGTCTGAAAATCATGAAATTGAAGATAGCACAGAATTACTAAAATACGTACAAAAACATAGTGAACTCGTCTTATGGGAGAGGATATACATAGAAAAACATAAAAACCAACTAATGAACTTTGAAATCCCGCCAGAAGAGAATCCCACATTTAAGTTCATCACTAAATCAACAGATGGCAGCAGCAACCCCAGAATTACCCACACCGCTGGATCAAGCTTTAGTCGCATAAGAGCCGAAGATGCAAACGATGATTTGCGAAACATGTCCTCAAAATAAGTACGAAAGTGAAGCAGATGTGTAATAAATACGACTCATCTAAAAATTAATAAGAATACCATATTTAGAGTAGGGAAAGAGAAATACGCTAGTGAAGATTATCAGGCATGTACATTGTGGCTACAAACTCCAGGGAAGAAGAGGAAGCGACATAACCCGGTCACTAACCTGGATCCATTTCAACAAGATGCCATTTGCCGCCATATTTGTGCATATTATACCAGGAATCAATATCCTACACTTTCAAAACTGCACTCATCTCTACAAATGGATGATCTTTTTACAGGTGGCAAGACCTCACTTCAAAAAGTAGTTAAAACTTTAGGATTTCGCTATAAAAAGCTAAATGGCCATAAGATCTTGCTGGAAAAACCGGACATATGTGCCTGGCGCTGTAGTTTCCTACGAGAAATTATTTCCTGTAATTTAGAGAATATTGTATGGATTGATGAAACCTGGGTGAATGCTAATCATTGCATTAACAAGGGCTGGACTGATGATACCTTGGGAGCAACAATGCGGGTGCCATTAGGTAAAGGTGAAAGAATAATCCTCCTTTACGCGGGAAACTCTTTTGGATTTATTCCGAACTGTTGCCTCCTCTTCAAATCTAAGAAAACAGGAGACTATCATGAAGAAATGAACCATTCCAAATTTCTTAACTTGTTCAAAGAGCAGTTATTAGTCAATTTGGAGAGGCATTCCATAGTTGTCATGGATAACGCAAAATATCACTCTGTTATTTTAGACAAAGCTCCAACAATGGCATCCAGGAAGAGTGTTATTTTGGAATGGCTTGTTCGCAACAATGTGCATGTTCAAGTACATTTAAAAAAATATGAATTGCTTGAACTGGTAAAAGCAAACAGACCGCAGTTTCCAAAATATATAGTTGATGAAATTGCTGCAGAAAAAGGTCACAAAATTATTAGACTTCCTCCCTACCATTGCCATTTTAATGCAATAGAATTGATTTGGGGCCTACTAAAGGGATATGTAGCGCGCAACAGTACAGATTTCAGTATAACATCTGTTATAAAACTAACAGAAGAAGCAATAGCAAAAATAAGTGGTAAAAATTGGGAAGATGCTGTTTGTCACACAAAAAAGTTATATTGGCAGCATGGGAAAACGAAGGCGTTTTGGAAGAAAGTGTGGAAGAACTCATAATTTCCGTAGGAGGTTGCAGTAGCTCTGACGACGACAATCATCAGAAAAGCAGTAGTAATGACAGCAGCGACTCTGAGATAAGCGGCATATTCCCGTTGGATTAGAATACATAATTCTGTGCAGGTATGGCACTTTTATTTCTCTAAATCTTAACTGTAGCTAACTATTTGTTTTTTGCTCATTCCGAAGATTTCGTATGTTGTAATTAGGTAACTGCTCACTTAAACGTGTAGGCAGTCTTACGATTAATACAATAGAATGCAAATTTCTAGGAATATGTGCGTGTGCATTACTGCAACTGACTGCAACCGAACTTCCACCTCCCCTCGACCCATCATCTTCATTGCCTAGCACGTGGAGAGCGACGGTAAAGTGGCAACGGTGCTATCCCCTCTCTTTCCCCACTCCTTCAACTGTCAATCACCAACTTATAATGCACCCATAATAGAAATAAATGCTTTTTTTGGTCTATCTTCTACCCTTAACTTTATGGCGTGATAGGCTGAGCTTATGTCAATAACAGTAAAATACATATTGCCAGATAACAATGACAAATTCTCTTTTATGTCAGGTATAGGCCACGTAGGTACTTTTGTAACTGCATTAAGATGGCAATAGTCGACACACAGCTGATAATTTACCTCCCCATCTAAAGCTTACTTAGGCATAAATGGGCATGCACTAGCCCAATCTGATTTTGTATGTTCTATAATTTTCTTTTTTAATATCTCCTGAATTTGTTTTCTTAATTCACCCTGTAGGAAAAATGTCACCCTTTAGGGCCCTTGCCTAATTGGCTTAGCATCCTCTATCAATCTTGTGTTCTACGATGGTGGTACAAGATGATTCTCTAGTTGGCTCGTCCAGAAACAATGGACAATAATCATATAATACTTCCTCTATGATTTGGTTTTCCCTGCCTCTTAAATGAGCTAATTTTCTCTGCAATAATTCATTAGGTTGCATCATTTCTAAATTTTACCTTTGGTAACCATTACTTCTCTTTACCTATAACAATGGTTTGGTCACATTGATAGTATGTACATACCTCTTTACGTTTTTCTCTACTTCACATAAAGCACATAAGTATTCTTCTTCTACATTATCACTACCCCCATCGACTGGTTCATTGTTTCTAGGACTTGCAGGACTTACCTTACTCGCCTTCCCCTGGTACTTGCTCACAACACAGATTTGCGGCTCCTTCCTATCCTGGAAATATTCAGGAATATCTCCATAAAAATCTGATTTCAGGCTCCTGATCTGTGGAGGTTTTCCTCAAAACAGACACTGGCCAGTGATTTTCTGCCCTGAGGGAACGAGTTGCCACCCTTTATGATCCATTGTATTTTCACCAACAAACCACCCTCCTTCCATCCCTCCTTCAGAGATGGGATAACTGCCCGCTGAACACAGTAAGTGACTGTGCTCTTTCCACTGACTCGGCTCAACTGCGTCCTCATTGATATCGAGACCAATTTGTCTTGACCTACTAGTTGTAGGTTTCCCACCTTCTAAGAAGTTTTCATGTCTGCTCATTGTGCTGGGATCCTCTAATAGTCTACTGCATATTTCACACATCAGAATTTCAATCTTTTCAGGCACTGTATATGGTGTACAGCCTGTATTCATTATTTTATCAAACTTAACCGCTAGACCTATTTTAACTCCTTTATCTAAACTTACATTTAGCATTTTCATTAAACAATATTTCAAATCCTTGGCAACCTCACATTGTGTTCTCACCCATTGTAACTTTTCCTCTCCTTTATTATTTAATTCATCACTTATATCATAAACTGCAGACACTGCCCTAGCCACATAAATACCTCTTATTTCTAGTTTCATAGGCTTCATATACACTTCACTGGGGATAGGCATACCTGAATGCAAGCAAGTACATGGTTTTCTGACCTCTACGGAATTTTAACATCTTCTGCTAATATTATGTTCCATCCTGGCTCTACACTTTGTTTCATCTACTCATAACAGGTAGACATGACCTTGACCCGGAGTGATCAGTTCTGAGAGAGGTTGTATCACAGGCATCCTAAGTTTAATCCAGCCAAATTTTGTACTGAGTCTTACGTTATATACATCTGTTGTAGCTTCCAGCTTAAACAAGAGGTCTAAACCTATTGTTCCACTATGTAAATCTAATGGGCGCCACGCAAAATTTATGTATAATTACGTCTGGTATGTGACCAATGGTAAACTCAACAATTTGCTCTCCTTCGACAATTAACTCCTTACCTTTCACCCCTATGCCTTGGACAGTGTACTCTGTCGGAGTCTGCTAATATTGTGTTGACACATGAGAAAGTAGCTCCTGTGTCTACTAACATCTCATGTTCTCCTGCAATGGTGATGGTTAATAGTAATTCCTTATGTACAGTTGTTAATGAGAACGTGGGAATCTGGATGGGCCCTGACTTGCTGAGTTCCCCCCCTCAGCCTGCCTTTCCCGTTTCCCAATGGACTCTGCCACCTACACTGAGCAGCCATATGCCCTGGCATGTGGCATTTAAAACATTTGGGTGTTGGTGCATCTCTCTTAAACATCACATGTCTAGCCTCTGTCCCTAAACTTGGGCCATTTCTTGGATCATATACTGAGGTAAAAGAAATGCGACATCTAAAACCTGATTCTGGATAACACGTTATATGCACATCCAGACCTGGAGCTTGGGCTTGCATTGTGTCCCGCATAAGCTGCTTGTGGAGACAATCTGCTGTTTATGACCTTTCTTATTGCAGTGATAACATGTTTTACTTGAGCAGATTATAAATACCTTCCTGTCATTTCCTGCTTGGGGGGAGCTGACATGCTGTTTTTGTGCATTTCCTACCGTAGTGGCTATGTGTATTGCTGCATTTAATGTTTTGGGCATTTGAAACCGGACTTGTTGCCCCACAGTTCCCTTTAACCCATTAATAAATGTTGCTAACAAGCGCCTCTCCACCTCTTCATTTATTGTTTTCTGAACCACAGGGTTTTCTACCATTCTTATAGTTTTATGACATAGCTGACGGCACCTGTCAGCAAACATCTCCACCATCTCATCTGACTTTTTGAGCAGCTCCCTGTAAAGCTATGTAGTGATATTGGTGAGGTAGCTTCTCTATAAATCGTGCAATGAGGGTCCTTTTAAAACTTTCCCATGTCACATCTGCTCCCTTAAGTTCTGCGTTTCCTTGGTAAAATTGGCATGCTATGCCAGCTAGCTTGGCTCTGCCTGTATTTACCTGATCTTCCTTTGTCCAATTACCTACCACTGCTAATTGAGTAGCATTTTTTCAAAACTCGATAGACGCACAAAATGCGTTTCTGAGAAAAACAGCTTTTTATATTTATTGGCAATACTAATTGGTTAGCACAGCAAGTATATTAATCATTCAATTCTCTTTCCTGAAATTTTCTCATGGAATGTGAAAAGAAACAAATAAAATAGTTAAACTAGTGCAAATTTGAGGTTTAAAAATGCAGAGCTTTTTCAAAACCCGATAGATGCTGATTTACTTTTGTGCGTGAGCACTGAAGTTTTGTCATTTATTGTTTTCGTTACTTTTTATTTATGTATTATTTTTTATTTATTTTCATCTTTTCATAATACATAATGTATTATACAACCAACATATTAATGTTTATAAGGGTTATTTTATTAGATATAAACTTAGAAACTAAGTACTGCTACATTCACAATAACAATATACGAGGCATGTTTTTTAAGTCAGTACCATTTTGCAATTCCGCTGTCGTGGCGTTCTGCGCATGCATGCTGGTTACCTACATCTCTTGTCTACGTGCTGACGTCATTACAGTCTGATTCTTCATTGTATACGTTGGTTACTGAGTATTTAAGATGCCTCCGACAATTGTGAGTCCCGCCAATTGTGTAGTACGGACTGTTATACGATTTCCTAGTGCTAAAGGCATAAAACCGATCGATATTCATCGTGAGATCTGTGAAGTTTACGGACAAAACATTATGAGTGATGGAATGGGTGAGAGCATTTAAAGATGGCCGCACAAATGTGCATGATGAAGAATGCAGTGGGCGTCCTTTGGTCGTTACTGAAGATTTGGTGCAGAAAGTGGACGAAAAGGTGAGAGAAAACAGACACTTTACAATTTCATCATTGTGAAACTATTTTCCTCAATATTCTCATAGTGTTTTGTATTGCATTGTGACCGAGAACTTGAAATACCGGAAATTGTGTTCACGTGGGTTTCGAAAATGTTGACGGATTTGCATAAAACCCAACATTTAGGCGGTGCATTGAATTTCCTTGAGCGGTACCACAATGAAGGTGAAGATTTTTTAGACCAAATTGTTACTGGTGACGAAACATGGGTGGCCTATGTCACACCAGAATCGAAACAACAATCCATGGAGTGGCGACATTCATCATCACCCACAAAAGTGAAGTTTAAGCAAACAATTTCTGCCCGGAAAATCATGTGCACAGTTTTTTGGGACAGAAAAGGAGTATTGCTAGTGGAGTTTCTGCCTCGTAATGAGACAGTCAATGCAGCGTCTTATTGTGAGACATTGAACAATCTGCGCCGTGCAATCCAGAACAAAAACGTGGCAAGTTAAGTAAGGGTATCGTTTTGCTGCATGACAATGCCCATCCACATTTGGCTAAGTGGACTAAAGATCTCATCAAATCTTTTCAATGGGAAACTCTAGATCATCTCCATACAGCTCTGATCTGGCGGCGCCCAGGGACTACCATTTGTTCCTGCACTTGAAGAAACATCTGTTTGGTCAGCGTCTTCAAGACAATAACGAAGTCAAAACAGTTGTGATACAGTGGTTAACATGTCAGGCGGCAGAATTTTTTGACGAGGGTATTCAAAAACTGGTGCCACGTTATGACTAGTGCCTCAATATTCATGGAAATTATGTAGAAAAGTAGATTAAGGTACAGGCTTTCATGTAAAAATAAAATTATTGTGATATCTATGCACGTCTTTTTTTAATTCCAAAACGGTACTGACTTTAAAAACATGCCTCGTAATTATTATTAAATTTTAGATGAGTCGCATTTTTTACACATCTGCTTCACTTTCGTACCTATTTTGAGGACATGTTTTGCAAATCTTCGTTTGCATCTACGGCTCTTGTGCGACTGACGCTAGATCCAGCGGTGTGGGTAATTCTGGGGTTGTAGATGTGTAAAAAATGCGACTCATCTAAAATTTAATAATTTTTCGCTTCACTGTGGTGTTCCAATACAGTTGAATCTCGATATATTGAAGTGACGTTAAGTCAAGAGGAACACGCGAAAGTTAGATCCAACCAACTTTAAAAAGATGTGTAAAAATTGCGACTCATCTAAAAATTAATAATTTTTCGCTTCACTGTGGTGTTCCAATACAGTTGAATCTCGATATGCCTCGTAATATTTTGTTTTATGTATATAACAAACATATTGAATACATACAAAGAAATTTCAAACAATATGAATATGTAAGCTTTAACCTTATTAGTATCTTCTAGTACATCTTTATAAAATTCTTTTGCAGTGTCTGGAATTTCAAAAAAATTAGATAGATAGAGTCAACATAAAAAATTCAATCAAATGGCCGGAATTTGAGACACAGATCTCCTGGTTTCCATCCAGTTGCTCTAACCCTTTGAGCTACCATGGCCAAACATGCCGTCCGTACATTAAATTCTCCATTTGACTCGTATATTTCCCCGGTAAACCACTAGGGGCTCTCGCATCCGAGATACACCATTTGTGGCGACTTACTATCGTAAGTACTTGAGTCCCAGGCTTCATCATTTAACTCTTATTATTTTAGTTAATTGATGGAAATAAATCATTTCTTCACACTAGCCATACATAGGCTAAGGTTTTTTATAGATAGAGTCAACATGAAAAATTCAATGCCATGTCAGGGATTTGAACCACAGATCTCTTGGTTTCCATCCAGTCGCTCTAACCCATTGAGCTACCATGGCCAACGTGCCGTCCTGACATTAAATTCTCCAACTGACTCATGTATTTTCCTGGTAGACCACTAGGGGCTCTCGGTCGATGGGTTAGAGCGACTGGACGGAAACCAGGAGATCTGTGGCTCAAATCCTGGCCATGGCATTGAATTGTTCATGTTGACTATCTATACAATACCTTAGTCTATATACGGCTAGTGTGAAGAAATGATTAATTTCCATCAATTAAACAAAAAATTTAGCTAGATTTGGAACATCGTTTTCTTTTCTTTGCTCACTCTATTAATTTTGGGAACATTTTGAGATCAAAGCAGGAATTCGCTGCAGGACTTGCTGTGCAGTTTCATCACATCCACCTCTACAGCAAAGCAGAATATGTATTTTGAACTTCTACACATACCTTGTGGTTTTCCTTTGATCGCTTGGAATATGTTATGACTCGCTGGGTATTCATTTTGAAAGGAAGCTTTGACTTCAGAGTTTGTTTTGCACTTTCTTTCAAGTCATTAATTTTGCAGTCTTTGAAAAACACTTTCACAGAATCGTGATTTTGTAATATCTGTTGGTACTCATCAGGACTCAAGATATTCTCTTTTTTTCTCAACTCTTTTTCGATTCTGCCAGGAGGCATATAGCTGTGCCCACGTATTGGGTAGATATGTGAAATGCAGGGAAATGTTTTATTCTTCTCCAGGAAAGCAATAAGCATGAACATCATCACACTATTCTTGTTCTGACTAGAGCAAGAGTCTGAAAATAAACGAATGGTAGAAGAAGCATTGCTGGACATCCTTTCTTCCAGTACCAACAAGAAATAAGTGAAATGTGTAGTGTTTAACGCCCGCTTTTACTACATACAGCACCGCAGGCGGTGTACCAACAAGAAGTGGTGCAAAGCTGAGGCAGTCTGTTTGCAGCCTTTAGCAGATTCAGTTTCCAATCATGTATACAAGCAAATGTTGTCTTTGTTCTGGGTTTTAGATGGAATCATTATGCATAGTTTATACAGCCACACCTTTCTTGCATAGAATACTTCGCTAACAGAAAGTTTAGGCAGTGTTTGATTCTGCTGCATATCAAAACAAATAGTGATTGCCTTGGCATTTTCCCCTCTCAATAGCTGATAAAACCTTTTTGAACACAGCTTGTGCAGTCTGTACATGGTTCTTAGTTAGTTTTTCTTTTTGTCTTAATCTTCATCAGTCCCATTTTGCAGGTTGAGCATGTGTCAGTGTGTGGTGTACGGAATGAAAGATTGAAGAGGTTGTAAAATATGTATTTAAATTTTGACAATGAACAGACTGGTAGATTTCTTAATGTTCTTTCATTGCAAAAGTTGGTACACATTTTTGTGATATTAAGTTCTGTAGGTAAATATTGATTTTGCTCTTCCATAGTGGCTTTCTCTACATTAGTGTCTTGCTTTATAGCAGCAGAAATGCCCTTCGGTAATATTCCTGTTCTGTCAGCTCCTCTGTATTTCTTTTGGCGCATTCCCAGATAAGTGAAATTGTCTAGCCAGGAGAGATAATCTATCTTTTGACACCCCCGTGTTTCCTTGGAAGCTTGCAGCACATACTGACAATACTCGACCATTATTAGTTCTCACACTGTATTTAATTCTAACAGTCTGCTTTCTATTTGCAGTTTCTTTTTTCACCACTCTGTGATTAGGAGAAGTAATAATTATATATTTCATAAGGAATTTATCTTGATCTATTTTGTTGAGCACAGAAAGATGTTGATAAAATCCATTTATATCATTATAAGTCAAATCAGCTATATCACAGTGCTTATGTCCTTTACTTTTAGGATCATAGAGTGAGTGCACTTGAGACCATGTGAACATGAAATTGCTGGAGTATGAGTTTTCCTTGACTTGCATTTTGATTTCCTTTCCTGGTTTTTGCAATTTCTACCTCCTGCGCAATCTATGACTGGTACAGTTTCACAATCTGAGCTCCTGTCCATTGTGCATAGTACAGTGCAGTGTGTCAACTAAGAATAAAAATGCCATTTAAATATAACAAAGCTTTCGGAAATGAATGTGAAATCCAAGCACACAACCTGAGTTTGCAGTTATCGCCAACAGTGCAGCAGTGTATAAAGCTTGCAGAAATGATTGGGAATTTCAAGAATCGCAATAGTGAGATGGCAGTCAATGCGAACATGCGTTTCATAGAATTGAGGCTGCTACGTGCTGGATTATGAAATCATAAATTTGCATCATCGACATATATAAATATAATAATTTCCAACATAAAACTTCACTTATCTTATAAGAAAATTATGGCGGTTTTTTTATTAATTGATGAGGATCACGATTTCGTGAAATGATTCTTCATATCTGTAGGTCAAGCCTCACACAGCCTCGTCAAAGTCATGTTCATTAGAGGTAGATGGTTCGATAGATTTAATGGTTTGGGAGAAAATATTTATTTAAAAAAAATAAAGATCTTGTAATGAATTTTGAATTTCCAGCAGTCGATTCTATTTTTAAGCTTATTTCATTTTTAGATTTTGGTAGTACTGGCTAAAACATAGTAATCTCTAGTGAGTGTGACCTTGACAACGAGGCTGTTTGAGGCTTGAGCTAAAGGTGTGAAGAATCATTTCACGAAATCACAATCCTCATCAATTAAGAAAACTTTCATCATTTTCTTATAAGATAAGTGAAGTTTTATGTTACAAATTATTATATTTGTATATATTTGTTGCTTCACTGTCAATGGCTACATATTTTACATATTGCATCTATCGACTTTTGCTTTAACTGAGCAAGTGCATCTATTGAGTTTTGAAAAAACTGCTGATATTCCCTACCTTCTACAGAGGACATGAATCAAATTTTGCAAAATCTAATTTCACATAACGATGCAAAAGGTGAAAATTATGCCGATACTATATATGACTCAATTTTATAAAATTTTGCGGCTATCAAGTTTTGAAAAAATGCTCAGTTGTTCAATACTTTCAATAAAATCTTTTACTGGTTTCCCTTTAGGATCTCTATTGAATTCTGTTATTACAGAAGCAATACTCACATCCATTACTTTGGCTGCCATAAGGTGAGCTAATTTGGTTTCTAATTCTTAATTCTGTCTTCATAGTCGCCATTATGTGTGTGTATATATATTCTAATAAAAAATACTTATGTAACAGGAGAAACCATACCTCTGCTTACATGTGCAGAGTTGGAACCGCCAGCACTACCCTTAATGCTGCATATCAGGTCCTGGTTGACCATGCACGAGGACAGGATCTTGGAAGACAGCAAAGTTAGCAAGAGTGTCAGCAGTGTTAGCGACTCAGACGAGGGGGATGGTAGCAACACCTCTCCAGAGCTTTGTCTCGCACTCCAATCTACACCACCTGTAAATATTATGGGCTCATACACAGGTTACCCACTATGGAAGGGGTACACCTTACTCAGAAACCCACAAAGCCCACAAAAGTAATTGTGACACTTTGTATATATTTTTTTTCTTACTTTTTGCTTCAAATATACTCATCTACCTTGCCAATTCACTGGTTTTCTTTTTACAACTTCTTTCACTTCCCGAGATACACTCTTAGGTCTAGTGTAACAAGGAGATGCACTGGGGTAAATTGAGACCCTTTTCCCTTCAGGCGTACCAACTTTTTGTTCTAAAACTACTTCACCAGATGCATAGTCATATAAGAAATCTTTTCTTTCAATTTCTGATGCTTCATAGGTGCAACCAGGGTCAATATGACGCTTCAAAATATGAATTTCTACATCAAACATAACTGTTCTATATGCATTGTGATGAGTATACACTTTATAAGAAGGACAAGCAAAACCCTTTAATTTTCCTTTCAATGCCAGTTCTATATGCGAGTCACATATGTCCTTTGAAATTGCCTTTGTGGCATTCTAAAGGCTCTAAATTTATCTCAGTGTATTTCCTGAAAAAACTCCCTAACTAGAGTAAAAGCAAACTCGTCTGCTCTCCTCAATGCTTGAGCACTAAGTGGTTGAAACTACATATACGTATACTATCGTGAAAGTGTTAGTTTTAATATTTCTTTCACATTTAATTATACACCTAAACATAACCAACTTTAAAATTTTGAATTTATTTTCATAGGTTCGAATATTGCTTGGACACACCTATAAAAATCCCAATCTAACTGCCAGCAATTTATAGTGATAGGTGCTCTTCAGGATGAAAGCTGGGTATTGAATAATGTAAACACCTTTTTTCTAAATCTAGGTTGTTGTTGTTATTATTATCATTATCATTATTAATTATTATTATTACTATTATTATTATAATTATTATTATTATTATTATTATTATTATTATTATTATTATTATTATTATTATTATTATTATTATTATTATTATTATTATTATTATTATTATTATTATTATTATTATTATTATTATTATTATTATTATTATTATTATTATTATTATTATTATTATTATTATTATTATTATTATTATTATTATTATTATTATTATTATTATTATTATTATTATTATTATTATTATTATTATTATTATTATTATTATTATTATTATTATTATTATTATTATTATTATTATTATTATTATTATTATTATTATTATTATTATTATTATTATTATTATTATTATTATTATTATTATTATTATTATTATTATTATTATTATTATTATTATTATTATTATTATTATTATTATTATTATTATTATTATTATTATTATTATTATTATTATTATTATTATTATTATTATTATTATTATTATTATTATTATTATTATTATTATTATTATTATTATTATTATTATTATTATTATTATTATTATTATTATTATTATTATTATTATTATTATTATTATTATTATTATTATTATTATTATTAAAGAAAGAAAATATTACAAAGTAAAAATCCCTACACCTGACTAACTTCATACATTTATATTATCTTAACAATTTCTAACCTATATGAGATAGCTAAACTCCTTTTATATTGCTCACTGTTAAAAGTAATTTAAATGACTATCCCTTAATGGTATTTGTGACATATGACATCTCCAAAGATCAAACCGTTAAGAAGTCTTACTCACATATTGTGGTAAGGAATGGTATGACCACACCTTTCTTGCAGAGCATCTTAATGCGATAATTGTGGAGTTGTCCAGCAACACCAGAACACTGTCTCCAGCGTCTTCTCTTATCGCCCTTTTTATTCGACAGAAGTTGCTTAGGTTTTTGGCTTCCTTTGGACTATGAAACCCAAGTCATGTGGTGAAACATCCTGTCTCGTAGACATCTTATGAAGATGATTTTAGCAAAGAATAGGAGGGTAAAATGCCAACATTGTAATAGTAATATTCACCCTTAATCAAAATTCTCAAATCATTATCTGGAATTGTTGTTATGGCCTAGGCCCATCATAAGTAGTGAATCTAATTGGGCAATAACATCTGACACATGTTGGCAAAGTATCAGCACATGTTACTTGACAAATACTAAGTATTATCAACTTGACATACTAAGCATGAGGGAATGCGCAACACTATAGTATATTGCTAATGGTGAGTGACAATAAGCACTCTCTTTGAACTGTGCTTTAGTTAGTTTGTGAGAAGAAACTGAGAGGTTGAGGTGTACCATCCATATTTTGTAGAAGTACCACTCCCATAGGGATATCTCAAGCATTTGTGACCAAGGAGTGTTGTGCTCCAGGGTCATTGCATTGCAAAGAGCTTCTTTCAGTACCGCAAATGGGGTTTGTGCTTCCTCATTCCAGTCCAGTGATTTTTTTGCTATTCTTCTTGTGCTCAGTGAGCAGTTTTGTTTAGTGTATTCTGGGATGAATCTGTGATAGAAGTTTATCATTCCCCAGAGGCGTGGTTGTCCAGTAACTGACTCTCGCTCTGAAAATTCCTTGATGGCACTTGCTTTCTCTGGTGGAGGTTTCAAGCTTGGAGGGCTGACTTCATAGCCTAATAAGTTGATCTGTTTTACACCGAAAATTCATTTGGTAGTATTGATACATAAGCCATGTACCGTGTCCATAAATCTTTGAAAGGTCTTTGCAGTGTTTCTTAATCTGAAAAGCATGAATGGGAATTCAAATAGGGGAAAGGGACTTTGATTGCTGTCTTTGATATGCCTGCTTCATGCACTGGTTGGTTTGCATGCACAGGTCAGTAGATGAAAAGATGTCAGCTCCTTGTGATTTATGGTTGCAGTCAGTTAAGAAAGGTTTAGGATACATGTCTGGTACATATATGTGACCTGATAGAGTTTTCTGTAATCATCACAAGGCCTCCAATCACCAGACTTCTTCAAAGTTAAATGTAGGTGACTAGTCCAAAAACTTTTTGAGGGTCTTTATAACCCTTGTTTAAGCATGAAGTCAAATTCCTTATGAGGTGCAAATAATTTTTCAGCTAAGAGGTCTGTGGCTTTGCGAAATACTGTTGTTCCTTCCATTTTAATGAAATGTTCAACATGGTGATTTGCATTTTTGTGTTTTGTATTTATAATGTTAGGTTGCAGGACAAAAGAAAGTTATTTATGATTTGCTGTTATTGGTTGTACATTTTTGTTATTGTCAACTGAAGAAAGTAGTTAAGAGAAGAGGTACCATATCAGTTAGTTGTATGTTAACTGCATATCCAGCTATAATGTGAGTTGTCAACGAGTAGTTTGAAGTTTGTCTGCATGCTTCTGCAATAATAAATGGCCGATTGAATGTTCTTCATAAGCTAAGTTCCAGTGTACCATAGATCTAGTTCCTGGTACCATTTGCTGCAAAAAGTGTAAATATCTTCATTGCTTTCTTTTTGCTATGTGTTAGTAGCACTACAGAAACAAATACTTTTTTTTTTGTATCCCATGTTTGTTAACAACAAAAAAGAAAAGGGAAAGACAAAAGGGTGTTGAACTTTTTTAGATCACATTGCATCCAAATTTTCTTACTTCCAAACTCAAGAAATGCTTAAAATGAACTGTAATCATCAGCAACTAGTTTCTTCCCCAGGTGTTGTAATCACCTCAAGCTAGAACGATCCATTTGTAAACATATGGGGCGACAGAGAGCGAGAGAGACAGAAATCTAATAACGTAACGTTTTTAAGGTGTTGGTAGGTTATTCATATTTTGATGTCCTGGACATGCAAAGGGTTCGAAATGTCAAGTCCATTACATAGTGATATATTCTTAAAAGGGATCACTATCACTTAAACCTACTTTATTCTCCTCTTCCTAATGTACCTATAATGAAATATGTAATAAGACCATTTCTGCAAACATCTATCGCAATTAACATGAATAAATAGAATAACAAGCATTTTTATAATATTTTATACAAGAGTGGTTAGTGAAACTCACGTGAGTGTACACCTAAAAATTTTTATAATAATTATTGGTGAAACATAAAATCATTCATTTAGTAATTATTGTTTAACCATAAATTTTAGTGACTTGTGTAAGTTTACTTAGCTTCTTAGTGTCATCCCAAGGATCTTAAAATACATTGCAATCTATTTTATCTGGTATCCTATAAATATTTATACAAATAAGATTAATGTATCGAAATTTAATTATATTGGAACACCACAGCGAAGCGAAATAATCATTAAATTATAGATGAGTCAAATTTATTACACATCAGCTTCACTTACATACCTATATTGAGTTAAACCTTTAAAAACATTATTAAACAGTTGAATCTCGATATACTTTAAAAACATGTTTTGCAAACCATCGTTTGCATCATCGGCTCTAATGTGATGAAGCTTGATCCAGTGGTGTGGGTAGTTCTGGAGTTGCTGCTGCCATCTGTTGATATTGTGATGAATTTAAATGTGGGGTTGCCTTCTGGTGGGATTTCAAACTTCATTAGTAGGTTTTTATGTTTTTCTATGTATATTCTCTCCTATATGACAAGTTCACTATGTTTTCGTATGTATTTTATTAATTTTGTGCTATCTTCAATTTCAAGATTTTCAGACCAGAAATGAGCTGCTGTTGCAGACTTATCAATATTTTTGTATCTTAGGTGCCTACAATTTTCTTTCTAGTCCCTATATTTCTTTTTGTCCTCCTTATGTAAATTTTTTCACAGTCTTTACACTTAATCGTGTCAATGCCTGACTTTTCTTCTGGTTTTATCTTATCAGTATTATTACTGTTAAGTAGGTTTTTAATGTTGTAATTGTTTTTTGGTGCCAGTGTTATATTGTATTTCTTGAATATTTTTTGGAACTTTTTTTGTGGCCCAGGGGTGGTAAGTAAATTTAGCAAATCTAATTTCTTGTTTCATTGGTGAAATAATTGTGAACTGTTTTAATCTTTTTTGAAGTTTGAATGATTTTATTTTTTTATCTACAAGGCTTTTTCCATATCCATTTTTAATTGCAGTTTTTAAGATTTGATGGTATTCTTTTTCATATTCTTGCTGGCTGAGGGGTAGGTTTACTAATCTGTGTGCGAGACTGTTGATAGTGGCATGTTTGTGTGGAATTGGGTTGAAACTATTTGCTTTGATGTAATCTGTGTGTCTTGGTTTTCTATAAATACCAAATTCCAGTTTTTCATTGTTTTTTGTGATTTTAAGGTCCAAAAGAGATAGAGCACAGCCCTCTTCAGTTTCTACTGTGAGTTGTATGCTGGGTTCTTTAAGGTTGAGTAGTTTCAAAGCATCATCTATTTGTTTGTAGTGCACTATTGCAAAGATGTCGTCTACGTATCTGTACCATGTCTTAAAAATATGAGGAAAGGCTTTGGTTATATGTGTTTTGAAAAAGCTCATGTATAAATTGGCCAAAAATAGGTACGTAAGTGAAGCTGATGTGTAATAAATAGGACTCATCTATAATTTAATAAAGATTAATGTAATTAATTACCTGGTGTTGCCTCTGGTTTCACGGTTTATACTATTTACAACATTTAGTCTTAGTGTTTTAGTTAATTGATGGAAATTAATCATTTCTCCACACTAGCCGTATATAGGCTAAGGTTGTTGATAGATAGAGTCGACATGAAAAATTCAATGCCGTGGCCGTGATTTGAACCACGGATCTCCTGGTTTCCATGCAGTCGCTCTTAACCTTTGAGCTACAATGGCCAACGTGCCGTCCTGACATTAAATTCTCCAGTTGACTCGTATATTTCCCCAGTAGACCACTAGGGGCTCTCGCATCCGAGATACACTGTTTGTGGCGACTTACTATCTAAGTACTTAAGTCCCAGCCTTCATCATTTAACTCTTATTATTTTAGTTAATTGATGGAAATTAATCATTTCTCCACACTAGCCGTATATAAGCTAAGGTTGTTGATAGATAGAGTCGACATGAAAAATTCAATGCCATGGCCGGGATTTGAACCACGGATCTCCTGGTTTCCGTCCAGTCGTTCTTAACCTTTGAGCTACCATGGCCAACGTGCCGTCCTGACATTAAATTCTCCAGTTGACTCGTATATTTCCCCGGTAGACCACTAGGGGCTCTCGCATCCGAGATACACCATTTGTGGCGACTAATGTCAGGACGGCACGTTGGCCATGGTAGCTCAAAGGTTAAGAGCGACTGGATGGAAACCAGGAGATCTGTGGTTCAAATCCCGGCCATGGCATTGAATTTTTCATGTCGACTCTATTTAGTCTTAGGTTGCATTTGCACATGAGTCATTTGTTTCTTTTGAGACCGCATATTGTACAAGACATTTAAAGATTAATTAAAACTCACAGGACACTAAGAGCTAATTAAAACACTCAGGACTATAAAGACAAAATATAGAGTAAACATACCAAAAAAAAAAACACGGTTTGTAATGATTTCTTGTTAATGTAGCGGGGTGACTTCCAAATTGTCGCATGTGGATTACTTTGTGGCTATTTATAGAGATAATCGCACTCAAGAGAAATAACGATTTTAGTTATTTAAGTAATGTTAATTCTTACTAACCAACACACACACAGCTACTAAGAAAAGAATAGAAAAACGAAATAAATAACACTTAATGTGTTATTACTCAATTATCTATATCAGAGAGGAGATCAATGAACATGATAGGAATGCTGTTCCTTTGCTATTTCGTGAGGTTGTGAAAACATAAGTAGTTATTCTTATGCTGGCAATGTTTGAGCTACTACATTATTGCTGACAGGGATATAGGTGGTCTTGCAAGCTTTTGTAGACATTATGTGCATAATGTGTAATGTAATAGTGTAATTCCTAACACTAAAGTACACAGTAATTTTTGCCGTTTTGTATGTCAGGTTTGATAGAAATTGATGGCAACACTATAGAAGCATATGAAGAACAGACACATATACTGAGTTTTATGTATAGGAAGATTGCAAACTTCATTGAAAATCAGAAAAAAGTAATTCATAAAAATACTGCTTTCTTTTACGTACTCATTAAAGTTCATTGTTATCTTTTCTATTAATTATTGCTTTGTACGTAATAGTGTACATAAATTATTGTTGCAGAAGAAAGGGTTTCCAGAAAACTTGTTTCTCCCTTCCTTAGCTGGACAATAACCCATAGAAAGAGAAGCACTTGTAATGATTCCATTAAAGGCCATACTATTACTTGTATTCAGGAGGTTTTTGGTTTGAATTTCGAAAACACAAACTACCTGAAGCTTTTCCATGATTTTCATTAGTGTTTAGCTGTTTTTCTCAAGCTTTCACTATTCTTATCCACCCCTTAAGGTTTGTAGGTTATGTAAAGTGTAATAACAAAATCTGCGTTCTATTTTCATATGCCTTTCTGTACACTTTCTTCAATTGACTGTTCTCAGAGAACCTTATTCTTCTATGTACTTTATGTTAATTGAGACAAGCATTTGCAGGAATTTCTTTCTAAATTCAGTGGGAAAAGGGGAATACAGTGAGCCTAAGAAATGGTCAAATCCTTTTAAGAGTTGGCAGCTATGTGATTAATTTGAGATTCTATTCTCTTTGCATGTCCAGAACATAAGTATACAAATAATGACCTCCTATTTGAGAAAAGTACTAGAAAATTCAAAATGAATGTATACCTTGGTGATGATTCACTCTACAAAAACTGTATTTTATATATATATATATATATATATATATATATATATATATATATATATATATATATATATATAACAAGAGCATCATCTGTGCAGTAAAATATTGTCTCTTACGGTTTACCAGCTATGCAAACATAAAAAATGAAAAGGACTTCAGGTAACATTTCCAGAAAATTCAACATATACATTTCGTTTCTCATGAAAAGTTCTGAATTATATGGTATTCAACATGGTCAGAACCATTTTTTAGAAAATAAAAATTTTTGGAAAATTTTCCATGTAAAAGTTAGTCTGGGGAAGGGAGATTTGCTTTAAAATCATGTCACACCCAAAGTATAAAATTGAAAGAAGCGTAAGGACAGTGAAGCACAACTTAGCACAAAAGTGAATTGAGAAGATATTGACACACTGCTTCACTCACACTGTTTTTTCACAGGACATGTTTCAAGAACTTTTGTTCAAAGGCCTCACCAAAAATTCAATTACTACCAAAGAAAAACCAGGAATCTACGAAATCAAATGTGAAACTTGCCCTAAAATTGATATAGGAAAAACACAAAGAAATATTGATATTAGAACTAAAGAACTAAAGAAACATTAAAAATGGTGAAACAGAAAAATCAGTAGTGGCTTTTCATTTTTTGTACCAGACATGACTAACTTGGAAACATCTTTAATAAAATACGTTAATCATTCCATAGACCTTTACGTATGGGAAAAAATCTTCATTAACAAAAATCGTCATAGAGTCATGAACTTCGAAACTCCACCACCAGACATCTTTGACAAGTAAATCAAATCATCTATCGACGATATGGAGAAAGAGGAAACCACTACAATTTGCACTAGTCGAGTTCCAGCTGATGATAAGAGCAAACGCTCTTGAAACATGTCCTGTGAAAAAACAGTGTGAGTGAAGCAGTGTGTCAATATCTTCTCGATTCACTTTTGTGCTTAGGTCACACCCTTGGAAGATGCTGCATTTAAATACCAATTTGGTAGTTGATCAACCTTTTGTTTTGAGTTACACACACACACACACGCATGCCTTGGTAGTGTGTGTGCCTCACATTCAAGAGGTTCCGAGTTTGAATCTTGGTCAGGATGAGTTATCCTGAAAGACGAATTTTGGGTAACTCTGAGCTCTGTTGACCCTGGGATCATTTGAGTAACATTTCACCCATTTCATTCATCATCCGATATGACTTAGGTTGGAGCACAGATTAATACCAGATTCTCAACTCCGTGTTAAAAACTGAAGACGCATAGGGCGCTCTTTCCTAAATCTTTAGACCCCGGCGACCTTGGAAACTACAGCCGGTGAGGCCGGTAATGTAGTAAGCTTCTATTGCGACCGAGCTATGGTGCATTCACTTCCCCTTCCCTTCGGCTCCCATTTTCACTGACTGATGGAATCCAACTTCTTTCGAAATCACTTCTCGGCACACATGAATAGTTTACAGCACATATCAACTATTTCATATTAGGATAATATGCGTCAAATACGCAGAGGAAATGTGCGATAAACTATTCATCAGTGTGCGAAATGTGACTTCGAAAGAAGTTGTCCAATTTGTGAAAAAAATTGGAAGAATCCACATGAACTTTTCCTGTTAAATATGAATAATTGACTTCCACAAAGCATTATATCTTTATTCCTGTTGCAAAATGATAATTTTGTCTTTAACAACAATTAAAATTTTAAAAACGAGAGAGTGAGATCACTTAAGATGCTGTTGAGATTATACAAGACATCTGTATACCCTTTCCCTCAAGCTTCTTAGTGTAATACTTAAAATAAAGATAACTTAACGCTAAAATAATGATTCTGTAGATACAGGAAAACAGGTAAGGATACCATAACGTTATATGTAATGCAATTTCTTTGTACACAGAATGTTGAAAAATTCCCTGGAATAACAGTGAGAAAAAAAACCTAAAGAAATATGTATATAAATTTGAAATGATAACAACAACTATGTACAAAAAAATAGCACTATTTCTTTAAAATGATAACAAAGCAGCTCTGTTAATGGTTATATTTAATAAGAATTTTAAAAGCTCAATAGTACATACATTATTTTCAGCACAAGTATACTAAAGTATATCCAGAGAAAAACCTGAAGTTTGTGATCGATTCATATAAGATTAATAATGTCAAATTAGTCCAGAAGTCAGTATTAGCAACTGGTGACATAAATTTCATAAATGGCACTATTTTATATACTTCTAATCACTTTGGTTGAATTAACATTCACAAGTGCAGAATAAATTATGAAAAATAATAATTACATTAAAGCTGTATCATTCATTTAAAATAATCCTAAGCTTAACTCTGTCTTCACAACACAAGAATATTACAGCGTTGAATTATTAAATGCTTCAATGGCATACATATGCACAGTAATGAATGCTGAAGAAGAAAATGCGCAGTTTTAAAAATAAAATTTAATGCACAGTGTATCTTCCAATAAGAGATTATTTCATGTAGTTATCTGACTGTGAAATATAATTTGCTTAATGTGCAGAGCAATTGTTTGGATAAATGGCTTGCTTTAACTTGATAAGACTTTAAGCAATGTACTTTATGACTAAGATGGCAAATGGAGCCCTCTGCATAGTGTAAACCTCTCAGTCCATGACATACAACTGAATGTGTGTCAAATAAATAACTTGATGAAAGATTACACTATGAACTATTAATGCTGTTTGTAGTTTTAGTTAAGAAGTGAAAGTGATGGAACTGTGTGTTAGAGTAGTTAATAGAAAATAATTTAGTAATGTAATTTATTTGCTCACACATCTAACCATTATTTCTTTTGACAGTCCGTAATTCCCTTATGTGTTCACTACAAAGAAACAAGAAGTGCATTATATAGCAAAATAATGTGCAGTTTTATCTACTTTTCAAAATTATTATGTGGCTTCGCATCACTGCATGTAACGAATGGCTCATATATTAGGTTAAACATCTTCTTCCCATGCCAAAGATTGAGATTTTCATCCCAACTTAGAACAATGAGAGGATGTTTAACAGTGTAGTTTCATGTGATATGTAACATTTCTGTGGGTCACGCTAGTAACGTTATATCACCCTTAAAATGGTTAGCATTACAGAAATTGTGTACCAATATTACTCATAAATGGTGGCAAGTACATGTTGAGAACAGATGTACCACAGAATACATAAATGCTGTGCAAATATCACTTTAACTTGTTATTTTTCTGAACCCATTTGTTTGTGTGTGTGTGTGTTAACAAGGAAGAGGATTTATAACCTATCATTTATTGTGACGCTTTACTAATTTGAGATCAAGCCACACTGTGTTTAGGTCCTAGCTAGCTGACATTGTGCTTGTTTTAAGAATAACTGGAATAATAGAAATAAAATTAAAAGTGGCATATAATGATGATGACACAATGACATTTTAATCATTTCTTGCAATGCACAATTACACCTAAAAACTTGTAAAGCTTTTTCAAATAAATTCTAATCCCATCAGATCTCTGCTAAGATGGTTATTCAGGTAAATAATTTAGTGTAGTGTGTACAATAATATTGCAGAGTAACTACTGCATTAAACAATATAGAACAAATTAGGTTTATGGAATCTCAGATCATACTTTTAATTGCTGTTAAAAGCTGTGACATTCTTGATCAATGATGTAGATATACACTGATGAGTAAGGTTAAGAGAACTTAATTCTTGAAAATACTTATCATTGCAATTTAAAGAAAAAGTTTATAAAATCCATATCAAGCATCTCGCCCAAATATATTAATTTAAGCCACCTAGATTATACGTAAACACAGATGATGCTAATTTTGGTATATCTGAAAATTCACAGCTATTTTTTCAGTAATTTAAACTGGATATTACTTACCTTACATGGACTTATATATGACATATATTTTAAATTTAAAACTACAAGTACAAACACAAAAACTAATACACCCAATCAGCTGTCTAAAATAACTTCACTTTTCACTTTTCCTTGTTGGCCACAGTATTCCTCAAAGTTTTTGTTAAATTTTCCACTGATATGAAATGAAACTCCAGAAATATTTGATATGCCACATTAAATTGCTGTATACGCGGGAAAGAATGCCTTGTGCTACATTACTAAAGTTCCTGAAGATCACTGCGCATCACCAAAACAAGAAACATACACAATATCCAATAATCCTGAACTCTGATTTCTGCCATCGTATTCCTGGTAGCCTGAGATGATGGATGACCCCTGAAAGACAAAAAACAGAAAATCCCATTATTGCAGTAATAAAGTAACAAGGTTAATAACTAATGCTTCTGTATGTAAAACAACATACTTTTTCCATTATAAGGTGCTACATTAATCTAGAGAATTTAACTATGCATGAATATGTATTAAGGCACATTTCAGGTTATGTCATATTAATTGTCAGTATTTAGCTACATGATAAATCTTACTTACCAATAAGTCTTTGTGAAAATCTATTCTCCTCGTAGTTCTTTCAAATTTTTACAATTTTACAAATCGATGAAAATTGTATTCAGAACTTATTTGTCTTGGCCTCCTTGTCGTTAAGGCTTTAATTCAAATATTTACAGGTTAGCCAATGTAGTGTCTTATTCATATCGTACATTGAACTCAAATAGGGTCGATAATAGGCCAATAATATTACGAAAATTACTTCATAAGTAGTAGAGTAATACAATGGCTATTAAATTTTGAGCTAAGCAGAAGTTATTTTATATATTAGTATGCAACACGGCAGCCAAAATAATTATATTGGCGGCATTGAATCCGGCGTATGCAGCGCCCAAAATGTACCCCGGGTGTATCGCGAACCTTAATGTGTCTCGTGGCTTCCTTTCTGAGTTAACAGGCCCTGTTCGCGAACTATAATGTGTCTCTGGTGTATTTAGACTTTTGCATTGATATAATTTTAAAGACATTTCTGCATCAAAAACATTTAGGTGAGGTCTACAGCAAGTGAACTGAAGCTGTCAAAATTCAAGATTACTTTGGCACCTACAGACCCTCCCTCTCCGTGCAGCAGAAAGTCTTCATCGGTCTTCATTACAGCTGGATTCTATGGACTACAAGATGGTACGTACTTGCATATGGAATGATGTTTTCAAACTTTTGAATTGTAATGAATGTGGGCAGAAGGTTTATAGAGCACTGTTAAAAATTAAATGGACTGTGTCACAACACGTACAGTGACTTGCACACAATGTGATGCTTTTTTTTTTTTTTTTTTTTTTTTTTGTAATTTACGTCCTCCAACGTTTTCATATTGGACGGTGAATGAATTTGGTGAAATGATGCTCAAATGAGTCCAGGGTCCATAGAGCTTAGAGTTACCCGACATTCATCTTTCAGGATAAGGGAAAATTCCGGAGAAACCTTATCCACGTAACTCACCCTGACCGAGATTCGAACTCGGTACCTTTTGAACGTGAGGCAGACTCGCAACCACCACGCTACCAAGGCGGGCTAATGTGATGCTATTTGTGTCAAAACCTGCGCTAGTAACAGGGTGGCAAGCTGTGAATCTTCACGAAGATCATATGATATAAAAGAGCGAATGGTAGAATCTTTCGTAAAAATGGGTAAAGGATATGTTGCTATAGAGGAATTTTGTATGCCCGCCTCGGTCAGGGTGAGTTACCTGGATAAGGATTTTTTCCAGGTTTTCCCTTATCGTTAAAGACGAATGTCGGGTAGCTATAAGCTCCATGGACCCTGGACACATTTAAGCATCATTTCACCCATTTCATTCACCGTCTGATATGACTTAAAGTTGGAGGACGTAAAATTACAACAAGAAAAAAAAAGTTTGTACATCAGTGGGAATGCCTTGTCTCAGCTCATCAAGTTTTAATTGCCACTTGCACGCTTGCAGAGTATGGTGAGTGAAAAGAAAAGTTATTCAAGAAGAAGAAGTGGGCGTGGCTAGAAAGTTGGTGAGACAAGTACATACGGAATTAAAACCTGAACTTGCGACACAGCTTGTGATAACTGTTTCCTATGATGGAACCTGGCAGAAACGTGGCCATAGTTCATTGTAAGGTAATGGTGCGCTTTAACAGCATAGAGTTTGTTGGTATGGAATGCTGTCACGGAAACAAATTGTTGCCAACTACATAGCTCTGAAGTACGTGAATACAGAGAAACATTGTCAACACATTTTCTATTTAATATTATGAACTAGTGATATGGTAATGGGAATGTAAGCTTAATACGTAAATACAGGTAAACGTTACCAACACATGTTCCATTATTATAAACTAGCGATACCGTAATCGGAATACTGCATATTAAGATGATGATTGTTTTTATTATAATACTAATAATGAGGAGGATGAGGGGGATGATGGGAAATAATAACAGCCAATTTTCTGTCATTGTCATGAAGCTGTTGAGACTAGAGTGGGTAAGCAGTGATACATTGTCAGTTTCCGTACGTATTACAGTATATCTGCATAAACTATTATCAACTTATTGCCTACATTTGTTTGTGCATGGATGACAAATTCCTCCTCACTTTGCCAGCACTTGCCTTAAATAATGTTGCTATTCACCCACCTTTCATCCTTCCATTTTCTCGCCATTGTCCTATTTTGATCAAATAAATGTGCCAAAAAATTATATTAGGGCATTGATAAGTATGTACATTTCTGTTGTTCTGACAGTTCAATTTAAATATTAGCTCTGAAATTCCTTTCATCAACATTTACTATAGAGTGTGCAGGTCTTGTATTTTGGTGTTTCGTCTGGTTCATTAGAACGCTCTTTGTGCCACTTGCAGTTAAATCTTGCACCTGTTTGCGAATTCTGTTGATAGTTCTTTCAGAAATCCCTGTATAAAATGCAGCTCTTGCAGTTGCTTGACTTACTGGAAGTTCTATAGACTTGATCCTAGCTTCCTTGTTTCATCCTTCAATTATGTTTCCTAATTATTTCTCTGCTCTCAGAATGTATCACTCCTTTTTTTATTTCTGTCATAACACTAGTGACTCGTACAATGTTTGGATATTCTTTAGAACATGTGCCGTAAGAGATTTTGTCTAAGTCCTACATCGGAGGCACATACGAGGGCTGACCGAACCTGCTGAAGTAACCTCGCAGTTGTAGTGCTCCTGACATGGTTATTGGTGTAAGCTTCTGTTGCCACCCTTTGGACCAACACCTCAAGCATCTATTTTGCAGATGTTTGAAACTTCACAGGTGCACAGTATGTGTGCCATTGTTAGGAAGTTAAAATCTAAAAATGAATATTCCACAGGGACCCTGGCATTTACTGAATAAAGTTATTAGATGGAAGTTGTATCTGAAACCAATGGCTCATTTTTTTAAGTTTTATTGATCTTGTGCCTTTATGGGAAGACGATGAAAAGTATAAGCAGTTTCTGTACGACAAAAGTTTAAGAACGAGAATGTTGTGCCGGGAGTGCGATGCCGTCCTACATCAATAAAAGGTACCCGGTATTGTTTAAGTGTTCATTGACTACAGATTTATTTTTGTACTTATTTTTATTTCTGTTTAATTTTATTCTTGTTTGTGATTTACATCCTCTAATGTTAAGTCATATCGGACAATTCCTTTTTAAATGTAGATAAGAGAGGACCCGGCATTAAAATAAAAGTTGTGTAGTTGTTGATCAATGTTGGCAGAGTTGAAAGTTGTCTGATGTTGGACTTATACAAAATTTCTTCGGGACTTGTTCTAAAGAAGAGTCCAGTGTTTCAGTTGAAACTAAGAGCAATTAGCAGTGGGTAAACATAGTATCAATAACATTGGAGGAGTAGGTTGGCAACACCTGAAGGATAACAATGTTTGCCTTAAGGTTTATAAAACTCAGATTAGATAGGTGGGATGTCTCTCCTCCCCTTCATACATCTAACGCCATGAGCTGATGGACAAACTGTATAAAATAAATCCCCTCCCCTCTTATGTAGCTCCCTCTGGAGAAACTTTCTTTTGTACAACGCGAGAATATTTTCCAAGTCCAAAGGTGCACTTATATGCATGTGCAAGCAGATGACCGCTCGGTTCTCGCATTGCAGCCAACATGAGAAAGGTATGTAAAACTTATAGCCAACCTCTGCAAAAATGCCCCAGACATAGGTTACGCAGTCCGTGTGCAAAGGAACATAGTTTAAACTGGCTAGGTTATCGCCCCGTCAAATTTTGTTACTCACACACTGCTTTGCACATAAACAATCCTACGACAAAACGATAATGGAATGCTCCGTAGGAAAAGCATGTATGAGCTCTCGGACTGGTTCAGCTACTGCCGCGAAGTGTGTCAAATAACACCAAGTAGACTGCAAGGGGGAAAATGGTGGTTCCGGTCATGTTCAAATTGACGAATGCAAAATAGTATGACACAAGTTTCATTGTGGGCGCAACTGGGTCCTTGGGATTGACGTTGGAATGAATGAGGTGCATATGATGATATGCCCCAACAACAGAAGGGATGCAAATACGCTCTACAGTCGAATTGCAGAGCATGTAGAGTTAACCAGCACCATTCACACTGATGCCTGTCAGGGGTACTATGGATTGATGGCTGGAGGGTTTGCTGCAGACCTAGAAGTGAATCACTCAGTGCAATTTGTCGATCCAGTGACAAATGTGCACTCGAACAACATAAGAGTCCCGCTGGCGAGGACTACAATTAGGTGCAATTTAGGTACTACTTTGTGTTAGTCTACTAGAGAGTGTAATTTAGGGACAAGTAAGACTGTAGGCAGCATTGCATTCAGTGGAGAAACAAGGATAGTTAGGCTGCATTAAATTCTTCAATATGGCTACATTACGCAGTAAGTAAATAAACAATAACATTAAAAGAATGCCCTCAAACACAAAATTGCACTAAAATTAAA
Organism: Mantis religiosa; assembly: GCA_030765055.1. Lineage (NCBI taxonomy): Eukaryota > Metazoa > Arthropoda > Insecta > Mantodea > Mantidae > Mantis > Mantis religiosa. Next base: position 431,479,347 of record CM060950.1, read on the forward strand.
GAAATTATATTAAAAACCATGGTTGTATATAAAAACATCAAAAAGTGTGAAGGACTTAGAAGAAAATTGCCGCGTTGCATATTAGGAAGAAGAGCCGTACGTTTTTTGTGTTTAGGTATTCTTCTCTGTTTAGTGAAAAATTGATCTTCCGAAAGATTAAACTGCTGAAAATGCCATATTGATGTTGTTTTGGATCGAAACTGTTGTTCTATCTTCTGATTAAAATAACATATGTTTAAAATATGTGCCTGACAAATAAAATCATAGCTCAAAGTATGTGCTTAGGAGCATGCTTTTTAAAAATCTAACAATTACTTTAACCTGCTGTATTTTTCTTATACATATAATGAAAAAGTGTAAATGTGTTATGAAAATGTATCTTTATTAGCAAGAATTAGAAGCATAAAATTTTTTTAAGAACCATAAAAAGAAAATAGTGAATAGGAAAGATCATGTGAATGCAAATTTTTTTGTTTGTTTTTTTAATTGTAAGGATTCCTTTAATTGCAAAATAAACATCAGATTTCATGTACAGTACCGCAATCCAGAGTTCCATCTACAGAGCCAGAGAAAGTGGAAAAAAAATGTGGTGGAGCAGAGTGTACAAAATTATAACATTCCTAATATGTAAAAAAACAGAAGCTAACAACAGTGAAGCAATACTACATAAAATACAATTATTTGTCATCAACTTGATTTATCTTTTAAGAAAATTGATGAAATTTCCAGTTAATTAGAGGGACAGTTTCAGAAAAATCTTTTTTGCATTGTCAGTTAATGTTTCCTTGATGTTATCGTTAGTGCCACTAGGTGTTGTATAATGTTTGTATTTATTAGCAAACTCTGAAAGTGAAACATACTTTAAGACCAAATTGATTGGTGGTATTTTAGAATTCATTATGCAATCTCTATTTTTTAAGATAAATGTTTTTTCCTGAACTATCAAATCTATCAAAGGATTTAATATTTAACTTCTGGATTTATTTTATAGTTAAATGACCAAAAATGATCTGCCACAGCCAATTTATCAGTCTATTTGTATCTAATATTTAAAAAATGTTCTTTTGTTCTGGTATATAAACTACCTTTGGTCCTTCCAAATTAACCTGGTTGCAATCTGAACAGTTAAATTAATAAATGCCAGATGTTTCATTATCAGAAATGTTATCTCTGTAGAGAAATGTAGCCAATGTTTTATTTTATATTTATTTTGAGGATCCAAAGCTATACCATATTGTTACAAAAGAGGTTTAAAATGTTTAATAGCCCAAGAATGCTAAGTAAAATTTGTAAAATTATAATCTTTTTTAAGTGTGAAAACAAAATTTACATTTTTTGATATTTAAATATTTCAATCATTTTATGTATAAAATAGTAAAACCATTATTAATTTTTAGATGAGTCGTATTTATTACACATCTGCTTCACTTACGTACCTATTTTGAGGACATGTTTTGCAAATCATCGTTTGCATCTTCGGCTCATATGCGACTAAAACTTGATCCAGTGGTGTGGGTAATTCTGGAGTTGCTGCTGCCATCTGTTGATTTAGTGATAAACTTAAATGTGGGATTCTTTCTGGCGGGATTTCAAAGTTCATTAGTTGGTTTTTATGTTTTTCTATGTATATTATCTCCCATATGACGAGTTCACTATGTTTTTGTACGTATTTTAGTAATTTTGTGCTATCTTCAATTTCATGATTTTCAGACCAGAAATGAGCTGCTATTGCGGACTTATCAATATTTTTGGATCTTAAGTGCCTGAAGTGTTCTTTTTTTCTAGTGCCTATGTTTCTTTTTGTCCTCCCTATGTAAATTTTTTCACAGTCTTTACGCTTAATCTTGTAAATGCCTGACTTTTCTTCTGGTTTTATCTTATTAGTATTATTACTGTGAAGTAGGTTTTTAATGTTGTAATTGTTTTTTGGTGCCAATGTTATATTGTATTTCTTGAATATTTTTTGGAACTTTTTTGTGGCCCAGGGGTGGTAAGTAAATTTAGCAAATCTAATTTATTGTTTTATTAGTTTGAGAGCTGTGATCTGTTTTAATCTCTTTTGAAGTTTGGAAGATTTTAGTTTTTTATCTACAAGGTTTTTTCCATATCCATTTTTAATTGCAGTAGTGCAAGTGGAGGGATAGGGAGGAATTTAACCTTAGTGGAACAATTGTCAACAGCACCTCCTTGCTTTGTCCATCACACATTGGTTTCATGTCATAACTTGGGAACTGGGGAGGACAAGGGGTGGGTTATAAGAAATGGGGGTTTGTGGATTAATTGCTAGAATATTATCATCTTTGTGTTTACCCCTTATGTTTGTTTATGTGACAAAAATATGTTTTAGTATGCTCTGTATATTTTGTGTAGATAGAGCTTAAGTTACACTTTAAATTATTTTGTAATGAAATGAGATGATTCGAAAGAAATATGCACAATGTGGAGTTCAAGGTGATACACATAATAAAACAGATAAATCTGTCCCATCCCTCATTCGCTTCCCAAGAAAACTGCACAAACCTGAGATGGTTCATTATTCAGAAAGGATGGGCAATCTGTTCCTGTCCTCAGTAACCGCTGATAAAATAATCAAAGTCCGATGAGACACATTCTATTATATGTTTCAGAAAGGATGGGCAATCTGCTCCTGTCCTCAATAACCACTGATAGAATAATCAAAGTCCGATGAGTCACATTCTGAATTATATGTTTCAAAATAGCTTAAATTGTCTGAACTTCTGGTTCACCTCCGCCATTGCGAAACAAAGTGCAGGGGCATGCCTTCCTATTGCTGACAGGGGTTTGAACTGGTGGCGTGGTGCCATTCATATTCATATATTTATTGCATCCGTAAATCATACAACTCATGATGTGGATTTGTCAAATTACTAACTAGACAAAAAATTGTAACAAAAAACAAGAATTACAGTAAGTTAGTACATAATTGAATCGAGAATATATTGACACATTGCTTCACTCACACTGTTTATTCACAGGACATGTTTCAAGAGCTCTTGCTCCTATCCTCAGCTGATACTCGACTAGTGCAAGTTGTAGTGGTTTCTTCTTTCTCCGTATTGTCAATAGATGGCGTGATGTACTTGTCAAAGATGTCCGATGGTGGAGTTTCAAAATTCATGACTCTATGACGATTTTTGTTAATGAAGATTTTTTCCCATACGGAAAGGTCTATGGGGTGATTAACGTATTTTATTAGAGATGTTTCCAAATTGATGTCATGTCTAGTATTCAAAAAATGAAAAGCCACTGCTGATTTTTCTGTTTCACCATTTTTAATGTTTCTCATATGTTCTTTAGTTCTGATGTTAATATTTCTTTTTGTTTTTCCTATATAAATTTTAGGGCAAGTTTCACATTTGATCTCATAGATTCCTGGTTTTTCTTTGGTAGTGATTGAATTTTTGGGAGGGCCTTTTAACAAATTTCTGATATTAAACCTATTTTGAGGTGCAAGAGTTATGTTGTGTTTTGAGAAGATTTTTTGGAATTTGTTATAGGCTGATGGGTGGAAGGTGAATTTTTTAAAAAGTTTTTTCTCTTTTTCTCTTGTAGGTTCTAGGGTGGTGGTTTCTTTTATTTTCTTAGCTTTGTTGAATCTGTTAACAGTTTTGTCTACTAAATTTGGGTTGAAACCGTTGGATATAGCTACTTTTTTTATGTGTAGGTATTCTTCTTGATAATCTTCTCTGTTTAGTGGAAAGTTGATCATCCGAAAGATTAAACTGTTGAAAATGGCATGTTGGTGTTGTTTTGGGTTGAAACTGTTGTTCTTAATGTAATTATGTGTGTGTCGGTTTCCTGTAGATACCAAAAGTGAGTTTGTTGTTCATTTTTTTGATCTTGATGCCCAAAAAGGGGAGCACACCATCCTCTTCTGTTTCCAATGTAAATGTTATAGCTGGATTTTGTATATTCAAAAGTTTAAGACCATCTTGTATGAGTTTTTTAGGTACTATTGCAAAAATGTCGTCAACATGGCGATACCACACTTTGAAATAATTTGGAAAAACTTTTGTGATATGTGTTTCAAAAGCACTCATGAATAAATCTGCCAAGAAGGGAGACAATGGGTTGCCCATAGCTAGGCCCGTTTTTTGTTTATAGATCTGTCCATTAAAGCTGAAAAAATTTTGATTGATACAAATTTCTGTAAGTTGTGAAAGTTCTTCTATTTCTTCAGATGTTATTTGTATTGATTCCAGCCATTTTTTGAGAAGTGGAATAAGCTCATTGGTCGGTATACTTGGATATAAAGAAATGACGTCAAAGGAAACTAAAGCATCTGTAGAGTTGACCTTTGTGTCCTTCAAGAGATTTAACAATTCAAACGAGTTTTTGAGACTTAAATTTTCAAATTTTGTGAAGGATCTGAAGATTTGAACCAGCCATTTTGATAGTTGGTAAGTGGGTGCATCAATGTTATTAATTATTGGTCTGAGGGTAATTTCAGGTTTATGTATTTTGGGTAAACCATATATGTATGGTGTTTTTGGACTGTCTATTTTATTGTTCAATTTATCTCTTTTAGTCATGATTTTACTGTTTTTAATTGCTAATTCCACAGATTTGCATGCTTTCTTTAATGGATTGTTTTCTAGTTTAACAAATTCTTTTCCGTTTAAAAGGTTGTCCATTTTTTTGCGATAGTCTTCTTCATCCAATATTACTATTTTGTTACCCTTGTCTGCTTTTGTGTAGACTACCGGTTTTTCATTTAAATTTTTGATTAATTTTTTATATGAATATCTTTTTGAATTTGCATTTTGAATATGATCTAGAGTTATATTCCACTCATAGATGATATTCTTGTTTGTAATTTACGAAATCAATTGCTCAGATTGTAATAAAGTATATACAGGGACAACAAAAGAAATCTAGAAACCAGACTAAGGGAACACATGAGATGCTTAAAATACAAACAAATGGAAAAATCAGCAGTTTCACAGCATTTCTGGATGACCAACCATAACATCAAACTGACCATTACATTAATCAAATCGACCAATCATGAAGCAGAATTGGACACATGGGAAAAGATCTTCATTTTGAAATACAAATGATACCGAAATTATTGGTTGCCAGAAGCAAAGAATAATGATAGACGTCGAAGGAATGTTGGTTCTTTGTGACGACTTAGGGCAAGGTCAGTTAGTTGGGGAAACTGTTTATAACAATGCCAGGAATGAAAGGAACAGTGTCCTTAGCAGGTTTCTAAAGGAATTGTCACTTGACGTACATGAATAGGGTATTCTTCGGATCGTTTACAATAGCGACCAAAACAGCCACAAAAGGACTTTGTTTAAAAAGGAATTTGGAGAGTGAAAGTTATATATCAATACACACACGCAGTTGTGGTGGAGAGCACTCTTCGGCGTTCGCCGATAGAGACGGGTCACGGCTATGAAACCATTATAAACATCCGGCGTGTAGCCGATATAGAAGAGTCAAACGTGAAGCCTATTAGGGTGGTCAACTTGTTCGGTCTTGAATATTTGTCAGGTCATCAAAATTTATCGAGAAATATAGTTAGCATTCAGTCACTATAAACCGTGATTGGTAACCCTCGGTCGGCAGCTTCCATTTCGAGGTTTGAAATAAGAAGCAGTGAATAAATAATTTGGAAACGGGCATTCCAGTGTTGTAAAATTTCCTTCTCACACACATCCACGCATACCCTGAGAGAAACCTCATTGCTCACTATAATATTTGCTTCAAACTGGTGCACAACGTGGAGCTGTGGTAACCTGTGATCGCCACCATCATCATTTTTGTATCACAAACAACAGTTAATGAATTTTGATTTATCACCACCAAATACCCTGTGGAATACATTTCACTGCCACATGATGACACCATTCTAGACAACCATCATAACAAAAACAACACAGGTCAGTTGAACATGTTCTGAAGATGGGAACACAGGTTCCCAAAACATATTGGCAGAGATTCATTAAAAAAGTGATGCTAATGTTACTAGTACCAACTCATCTTAAGTAAATACATCTTAACACATTGTTTCTGGCTTTTTTCATATATATATATATATGTAGTTAATGTTTGCATTTATAAGGGTAGTCAATGATAACTGATTGTTCTAACATATACAAACCACGTGTAGGCAAACTTTAAAAGGTAGAATCAGAAAATGTTGTACTGGCATATTGTCATAGTAGCTCATGGTAGAGCAGATATGCATGGAATGGTGGAAGATCTGTGGTAAAATCCTGGCTATGGTATTGAGTTTTTGAGTTGTGATTCGCCTTTCAATATTAGTTAATGTTGATTACACAATTTGGTTTCCGTAAATCTCCCAATATATAAAATTACTAATTGTATGTTTCATGAAATACAGAAATGCAAAACTCTCTACAGGTCGTGCATTTGTTCTTGATGAATAAAAATTTTATATGAAAGGTTGGGTGCGAGTCACTACCCACCTTTGGTGGGAACGTTGGTATGGAGAGAGAGGTACAGTCTGCAGTGAGATGTGCATTTACATACATGCTTCTGAGTTGTTTGGCTTCTTTCTTTATATATTCATAAATATGAGCAATAATCTCGCAACTTTGGCTATGTAGAGCTTTTCCTTTTATTTTTGACCCTGTAGGAGGCACTGTCACATTAGTAACTAATACATAACCACTTAACTAAGAGCACTTAAAACATTTGCATGCATATATCCATACTGCACAAAACTTTTGCAGTCTACTGTGTACACAAATGACAGAGGAAAGAAGAGCTGCTTCTTATCATAACATAAACTATTTGCCGACCTGTTCATTAAGGGTAGGCCAGCTCACTGGATTTCCACTCAAGGTCATTCGTCAAGAACGAACATGCAACCTATACCATACATAATATTTTGAAAACTCAAAATGAGCTGTTTAGTTTTTTGCAACATTTGAGCTTTTCAAAATAGCTTTTTGAGCTTTTCAAAACAGTTTTTTGGCGACATTTATACAGACATAATGTTGGTTCATTTTATTTCTAATAGACTGCTGACTACACTATAATAATCCCCAAAATAATACCAAGATATAACTTTATCATGGAAATAAGCATAAATATGACGAAAACTCTGAAAAAGTAATGACTCTTAAGACCCAATAAATGAAAGTCATAAGAATCCACCCCTTATTAATTAGGATTTATGAGCAAAGACAACAAAGGTAGAGGGTACTTCAGTAAGAATAAGAAAATCCCCTCTTTGATTATAGTGCAGTGTAATGAGGTCAATAAATGACTCGCATTCACCAGATGGAAGCACCGAATATTTAGTCATTCACTCTAATAGGGAAAAGATTCAAAAGTTGTAAAGAAACTGTATTAATACTACTTCTCAACACTTAGGAAACAAAGTAACATGAGTGTACATTTTTATCATAATTATCATTAAATTAACCTACAGGGAGTTACATATAATTTTTGAAAAGGAATTTGGGCATGGAGCTTTGTTTAATGGAATAAAGCCATAAATAGAGCAAAAATTAAATTAATTAAAAACACAACAATAATAGCATAAAGCACCCATTTCTAGAGCAAGTAGTTACCTCTTTAACATGTAAAATTTTATTAGCAATTTGTTAATTAAGAAACCTGCCGTAGCATATACCCTGTCATTTTGGGCATTGAAAGTTTCCTCAACATTGAAAATTTTTTCATCAGTGAAAAGAATTCGTCGCTGTCCATTTGCAGCGTAACGTTTAGCAAGCGCTTTGATTTTAGGAGTCTCTGGCGCTTCAGTTCATTTGTAAGAAGGTGTCCCTTGCGTCGTTTGTAAGCATGGAGTCCCAAGTCACTCCTCAATGTGCGAGACATAGACATTTTTGAAATGTTTAGCTCTTGAGCCATCACCGACTGCCTTCTTACAGGATTTCTCCCCACACGAGCCGCCACTGCTTTCACTAATTTTGGAGTCCAAACTGTGTGTGGTCTTCCTTCCCACGGGCGATCTTTCACATCTCCAGTCTCATCGAAACGCTGGATAGTGCGATATACAAACCTCTTTGTGATTTTCAGTTTCTGGAGAGTTTTGAAAATCTCACTTGGTGATTTACCTACCCTATATAGCGCTATCACAGCCACATGATTTTCATAGTCACCCCATTCCATCTTGAAGATTTTACAATACAACTTTACACTTCCACAGCTGCTCCAGCAATGACTCAGGCTACCTGCTACCGCTCTGGAATGTGCCGACTCCTCCGGCTGGAGGTACAGCCACCCTCAAAAGTTTGTGACAGTATTTATGGTAAGACTAGGTAATTTTGAATAGAGTCAAACTGAAAAATTCAATGCCATGGCTGGGATTTGAACCACGTATCTCCTGGTTTCCGTCCAGTCACTCTTACTCATTGATCTACCATAGCCAACGTGCCATCATGACATTAAATTCTCTAATTGACTCATATATTTTCCCGGTAAACCACTAGGGGCTCTCGTATTCGAGATACATCATTTGTGGAGACTTGTTGTTGTAAGTACTTGAGTCTCAGGGTTCATCATTAAACTCTTATTATTTAACTTAACGTTGGTACGTTGGCCATGTTAGCTGAAGGATAAGAGCGACTGGACGGAAACCAGGAGATTAATGGTTCAAATCCCGGCCATAGCATTGAATTTTATAGTTTGGTTTCCTATTCAAATGATTGATATGCTTTAATTTACAGTGTAACTCTTTTATATATCAATTTTTATTTTTATAGTTCTTTGCATATTACATTTCAAAACAGTGCTACAGCAAGAGGCACAATGGAAACATTTATATTATAATTTAGGGAAGACTATTTCAGTATAAGAAATGGAAATATTGTCAGTAAAGTAGTACTGAAAGTTAGATAAGGTACTGGTATAAAAGTGTACTGTGACAGAAGAAAATATGTGGAACACTTGGAATTGTTTCATGCTGCAGGAACGTCAGACCTTTATCTTAATGGCCAATCATAGTTCTTTTTAGTGATTTATGCAAAAAATGTTTTGGGTAAACAAACCTTTAAAGGAACTAGAAAATGAAAGCAATTTCCACTTAAAGAAAGAAGGCACATCAAGGAAGTTTCTGAATAGCGGATTCCACCCCACTGATGATATCTGATCCCAGCCACTTAAAACAAGAATTACAGCACCTGAGACTCACTTGCCGTCAAAACGGCTACTCCGAATATGACGTTGAAGCCTCAATCACCAAAGCTAGGAAAGGGAAACCAATAATACAGGGCGTCAGATAAGCCTACTGCTATAGCCTGCATCCTGTTTACCAGCAATCTATCTGGCAGAATCAGCAGAATTCTCGCCAAATACATCAGGACCATCCACAAGCCACCTCCGAATATTAAGCATCTGTTGGGACAGTGAAAGACGAACTGGACTTCCAAGTTCCAGGAGTGTACCGCATTCCCTGTGAATGTGGGACACCGTACATAGGACAAACCAGAAGGACCATCGCTACTAGACTAATCAAACATGATCGGAGCATTCGTTTAATGCAACCTGAGAAGTCTGGGCTGGCAGAGCATTGTTTTGATAACGACCATAGAGCCAATTTTCGGAAGATGACCATCTTGGCAAAATGCAAGTTACTGGGAGCGGAGTATTAAGGAGGCTTTGGCAATTTCCTCTGAAAGGAGCATGCTTAATCGTGATGCTGGATTTCAGTTCAGCTCCTCTTGGAAACCGGTCTTAAAAATGGATCCTGTCGAATTAAGAAGCAAAGATCAATACAGCTTGATAATCAAGTTAAGTAGTTACATTTCTTTGACACAATTTTCTATACTTACGCCATCTCCTGACCTGGCATTTCATTTACTGAAAACAGTCTTTTGTTTAGTAATGCGAATTTTGATAGTGTTTTGTCTTTGTTTATAGTTGTGCTATATACAGTATTTCATTTGTGGCTATAACCTTTTATAAATATCCTGATGATGGGAGAGATGCACACTCCCGAAACTTTGATATCTAATCATCTTTTCACCTGGCTGGCTGCCCGAGAAGAAAGTGAGCGGGTCCCTTTATTGTTAAATTATTCCAATTTCATGAACCCCATTATACCCTAAACTGTTACTATGAGAAAGCTTACAATTTTGTTATGTTGTCATTCTGCACGCTTACCTTTGGCTTATTAATTGCTTTACAAGCAGTACCATGTTTTTAATGGCATGCCTATGTTTCCCAGACTGCTCTTTTTATATAGTTGACTATCCTGTACATCAGCCTCAGACGACTGTTTTGGAGCCTGCAAAATGGTACCCCTTTACAATTCAATCTTTTCTCAATTCCTGGAGAATTAATATAATTTTGAGTCAAACTAGTGCTCAATGCTTCATTTATTGCTAGTTTACCTAGAACGCATTTCATTAGGACTTTCCTTAACATCTTCACCTAATGGTCCTAACGAAACGTGTTCTAGGTAAACTAGCAATAAATGGAGCATTGAGTACTAGTTTGACTCAAAATTATATTAATTTTGTACTTCAATGTATCATAGCCCTTACTCATAGGAATCCTGGAGAATTACTTGACAGTAGTGCATCAACCCATTATCTTTTTTTAAGAACGGTCCTTTGGGTACCACTTGCATGGTTTCCCTTGTCTACTGGGTTGCCCAATTATTTGGCACAGGTTTATGCCCTTTATCAAGTGTTACTTTCTCAAATTTTTTATATTCCAGTTCTATGATTCTCTTCCGTTCAGATTCTTTTAAGTGCCTTTCAGCACATTAGTTTCCCCAGTATTCATCCCAGGATGAACTGGTGTGAAGTCCTGAATAAGGTGAACATTTCTCATCTAACGGATAGCCACAAGGTTCTTCAGTTTTTATGGGTTCCGGAATATACCGATATTCCAGTTAATGAATATGCAGATCAACTGGTTAAGAGGCACCAGACAGAGACCGATGAGATCTGTGGTTCGATTTCCGGCTATGGCACTGAAGTTTTCAGTCTCACTCTACCAGTGCAAACCTTACCCCACCCATAAGCAGTGTGGAAGAACAATTAATTTTCATCAATTAACCCAAAAAAGTGTTTGTTCAAGCATTATTTTTTTCTAAAATGAAAGCTTAGGGCATTTTAAGGTATTGAATGTTTCATTAATACAGTAAATGAACCAGAGCAAGTAACAATAGAATACTTTGACATTACCTGACCTTTCTATAACTTATACATTATGTTGAGTACAGGAGGCTGTGAATCCTGCCATAAAAATAAAACTACAGTTTATTTTTGTAGAATATTATAAAACATGGAAAATCTTGGTAAAAACAAAAGAATACAAAAATTAGGCAAATGAGTCAACCCTGTGCCTTGGAGAAAAGTATATACAAGGTTGACTCATTTGCCTAATTTTAGTAGCAATGGCACTCCACTTTCTGAAATACTTCTTTTTATTCTATATAAAAGAACACAAGTTCTAATTATTGTTAGATACGATAACAGAATGTGAATTTGAGAAAATATGTGTAATTTATTTAATCAGAATACAGAAACAACCATAAAACAGCCAAACTTAAGTTTTTCAAATTAAAATGTTTTCAAACAGCTGAGCAAAATATTGCGCAACTTGAGTCTTAACACATCATCACTGCAGACAACATGTGTTGACGATTCATCCACACGGATCAGTGCCTCGTCTTCTTGCTGCAACAAACAACACGGAAATATGAGAGTAGAGGAAAATTAAATAAAGTAAACAAAATAGTCTGATCACTGTTCTATATAGCATTTGTGTTTCAGAAAATTATCTTTACTAATATTGCTAAGGACAGTTCCTACATATTACAGGAATAGGTAATAAGGAAATCAACAAAAACGTTGAGTATGCATTAATTAGGAAACAGCAACAAAGACTGTGGTAAATATTTAAACATTTTACAGATGAGGTGATAACAGTTTGTTAGTCTTTGTCTTAAACAATTCCTTCTAATTAATTATCAAGTTATACCTGTAGTAGAAATTAGTGAATTAAAGTTTAATCCATTAGCAAATATTCAATTTTATGCCATGCAGCCTACATCAATATTCAAACTAAAAGTTTCTATTGAAATGTTTGGTGAAAAGCAACATTCCTATGGAGAATTCTCTGACTAGATATAGTAAAGTTTAAAATTTGCCTAAAATTGAAAATATGCTATTTATACATATAACACATTATAACTAATATTGTGTTGTAAATTTACATGGTTACATCTGACTTTATGCTTATTTGAGAAAAATTCATGCTGGGTGCAAAAAAAAAAAAAAAAAAAAAAAAAAATACTGAAAGCTATAAGAAGGGAACCAAAAACAGTTTCTGTGCCACACTTTCTTCAATGGTGCAAGCTCCCCTTCGTACGTAGTAACAGCATCTTCAGGTTTTAGTTAACTCACGGAAATTAATAATTTCTTCACACTAGCCGTATACAGGCTAAGGTTTTCGATAGATAGAGTCAACATGAAAAATTCAATGCCATGGCCAGGATTTGAACCATGGATCTCCTGGTTTCCGTCCAGTCGCTCTAACCCATTGAGCTACCATCGCCAACGTGTCGTCCTGTCAGCCATGGTAGCTCAATGGGTTAGAGTGACTGGATGGAAACCAGGAGATCCATGGTTCAAATCCCGGCCATGGCATTGAATTTTTCATGTTGACTATATCTACCATCTTCAGGGTTTCAAAATCTTTTTCCATGTGAGATTTTTTCTTTGGAAACATTGACCTCTATAGACTCCAGGAACTGAATAGTGATGTTGGCCATGTGTACGGACTCATTGTCATGATGGAGAAAGATCCCTCACAGTTCCATATGTGGCTGCCACTCTTGAAGTTTAACACAAACTCTTAGCAGGCAGTATATGGTGTAACCATTAGCGCTAACCATCCTTTGCTTCTCCAAAGGAACAGTTACTACATGTCCATTCTTTGAGAAGAAAGAGACCACCATTCTTTTTGCCAACACTTTGGGGGCCCTTCTCTTTTGTCAGGGAAGATTCACACCCTGATTGCTGCTTGCTCTCCAAATCAAACTGATAAATCCAGGTTTTGTCACTTGTGATGATGTCAAAAATCCATGTAGAGCTCCTATTTTGAATCTTGTCAGCATTCCTCAAACCATTCAATACGAGCATGTATTTGTTCTCTCCCATCAAGATGAGACCTTCCTCTAACAAAGTAATTCATGCAGCATTTTCAAAACTAGTGATGAAACAATATGCTATGCTGCCTCAATTTCTTAAAATGTTATGCAATTATTTTTGAGAGTCATTTTCTCAACTTTCATTGTTGTCAATGCACCACAAATGACTGTTCAGTGTGATAAAATCAGTGTTTACCAGAGTAAAATCTTAATTGAGAATGGTGCAAACAGCCACAGGACCCCTCAAAGTCACTGCATGAATGTGTGAATCTGGACTGTTGTTGTACTCAACTACTACAGAGCAGCCACTGTATCACTTTCTTCAGACATTGTTTCCTACCTGACCCGACAAAATTTAGTGAATAAGATAAGATTAACTTGGGAATAGTGTATGTATGAGATGTTACTACTTTGGAATCTTGTAACCCATCTGTATACCCTATTTAGGCCGTTTCCTTTTATAGCACAATTTGCTGTTAGAACAGCAAAACATGTCATGGTGGCGATACTCCATATGTAGGGATGAATGTGCCAACCTAAGGGAGGGAGTAAAATATGCTAGTTTGGCGTGATTTTAAGTTTTGTTCATTTAAATGTATATTATCTATTTTTTAACTTTGCCCTTTCTCCCCACTATCCCAGATCCAGGCTCCTCTTCTTATAAAAAACATCCCTCGGCTACACTTACGACCCTCAAGCCTTGGTGATGTTCTTTTACTGTAATGTTGGCAGCTGTGGTATCTGTGATGTGAGCAAGTAGTATAAACAAAGGAGATAACCTAAATATAGTAAGTATTCTTCCTAAATAGAGCAAGTATTCATTATATCACACCAAGTATGGAAGAATGTCCATTTCTTCTCGTTCTGAACCAAATTAGCTCAAAATAATAAAATTCGTTACTGAATTAACATTAAATTATTTTACTTCTGTTTTTATTTTGATACTTTCCTCAGATATGCAAAAAGCTGCAAACAAGTGGAACTATTCATGTATGCAAGTGCACGACCTTGTAAGTTTGTGGTTGGGAATCCCCTTTAAACATGCATCCTTACATACTGCTGACATTTGAACATCAGATCAAGCCACAAATGGTAACCGAGATTACTATTAGACACTTGCAGTTATGCCCACGTTTTGACTGCAAGGGTTAAACTTGCTTGGAGCACATTCTGCCTCTTCGTACTGATTTATAATATGCCACTAAATCCACAACACTAGATGGCATTAGCATCAGTGTCACCAGAGTTTTCAACAAGGTCCACTACACAAAGCAGCTTTGCTAAGGCAACAGAAGCTCATATTTGGGAGGTACCACGTTTAATTCTCATTGGAATGATTTTCTCAGTTTGTTAGCTAAATGCTGGGGTGGATTATATGCTACCAAACTTTCTTGTCTCCGGTTTCATTTCATATTGCAGCATTTGACGTGATGGAGAATGGCATGCAAATGAATGTGTTTTAAGGAAATTTTCTTTTTGTCCCTGGTATAGGGCTTTTGGTTTAAACCTATACATGAGGATAAGGGGCAGCTGGGAATGCACAATCTGAAAATGTTAAGGCCTGCAATGTGCTGTGCCTGCTGCCATTAGATCTGGCTGTCCTTTGCATACCCTTTATTGCAGAGCAACATGCCTAGCCTTGACCACAAGGATCCATTTGTGAAAATAAGCTACTTTCACACCTGTCTTGCTCTCAACAAAGACTTAAATTACAAGACTACTTTTTGCTTTATATTTTTATCTTAGAAAATATGAAAAAGCAATGTGGCAGTTTGCATGTTACTTGTGAACAGAAACTACTGAGGAAAACGGCACGGAAAGTAGTTAAGAAAGTTGCAGTGGTCAGGTAATGAACTAAGAGTGAACAAACAAAATATACCCTTAAAGTCCTTACTGGCAAAAAATATGAATAATAATAGACCACTGGATCCACCAAGAGATAGAAAAGATGGAAGAAGAATGCTGGAAAGATGGATCATCTTCATGTGTTGCTGCTACAGGAATTTTGGGTTAATCTCACACATGGCTATTTCAGGGCTTATTTTGCCATCTTCAGCTGATTTTTCTTTATTTTCATTATTAAGGGAGGAAGGCTCATTATTTCTGTTTGCTTTGTATTATATATATATATCTTTTATTTTTTTTTTTATAAATTGTTTATATTTTCAATGATTTTGTCCTTTTCATTGCTGAGGTAGTTACAGTATTTTGTGCTGTTCATTTGCTTTGTTGTGGCTGTGTCTTCATTGTAGAAGTTGTAGGGATATTTCCACCTACCTGTTATTCTAGTAAAAATAAATACTTATATTTTATTAATTCAGGAATTATTAACAATAATGTAAACAATTATATCAATAGTAATATCTATGATTTTATAATAATATTTGTATGAACATATTACATATATAAATTATGTATAAAATGTTGTAAACCTTGAAAAATTATAACCAAGAAAATACACAAGCATAGTTTCTCCAGATTGTCTGCTATGTTTCAGGGCAACTAATGGTAGAGCTTTCGTTGTTGCTACCCCTTAGCATGGCCATATGGGTTATTGGTCTTCCCTTTTTGTGTAGATAAAGAAAGGAATTTACCGTTTCTGGGAAGTTTAGAAAAGCGCAGTTTTGGAGCCGAATCGAGGCAGTCTGGTGAAGTTTCAGATAGGGAGAAGTGTTACGCCGTAGCAGCATCAAGCGACGTGAAGTTTGAAGTTCATTCAACATTATATAAAGTATTCTCAGATTAAGATAAATATTTTAGAGCTTAGAACATATATAGTTGTGAGTACAGTCCGCGAGTGCCGCCTAAATAACTGAAAACTGCAGACATTCGAGTAACTTGACACCATTACAAAAGTATGACAACACTTTCTGTTCAAGAACCCTGAAAGAAAACCCAATTCCTGGTCCAACCACATCACCTACTCCATAGTTTAGTAGTGATACATATACTCGTCGAGGTGGACCCTGAAAAAATAGCGCCTCCTCAGCCACAACATTGACGAGTATGATGACGGCAACAGATCGTGGCTTCGAAGCCTGATGGATTTAGGGACCCTCAAGATAACACGACATACATGGAGCTGCCAACGTGTGGGGCTCTTGATAGTTCCAGATAATTTGCAGTGGACTAAGTGGAAGGACATCGATGACTCCAGGAACTGCACAATAGAGAGCTACACACCCACAGGAGCCCAATGACTCAAACCCAGGACCATGAACAGGACAGCACCGGTAATCTCTACTACCAATCAAAGTAAGACATTGCCAGTTTAAAAGAAGTGTGCATGTGTTCATGTCTTTGAGAAACGGAAAGTCATTATCCAAACTTTCCAACATGCAGAACCAAACCCATAACAACATGGAAATGTACGAAGCTATCGGCTGTAGGGGCAGTCAGAGCATTGACCTGCCATGTTCTGAAGGACCTATTGTGTGTGAACCTGTCCATTCACAGAGGGTAAGCTACCTGTAGACCTGTTTCTCCACCACAAGCTTTTGATTTTAACATTTTATTAGCAACATTTAGTTGGCTAGAAACTAAAATGGTGGACACACTCAAAGAACATAGTGACATCTTGGAAAGGAAAGTAAATAAAGCTTTGAGTAAAAAATTAGAAGAACATAGTAAATTTAGAAAATAAGCTAGGTGAGCTAAGTAGAGCTTCAGAAATAGAAATGCAAAATCAAAATAAACAAATAAATGAAAAATTGGACATAATTTCTGCTGTAACAGGGGACTTAGATAGGAAATTTTCCACTCAAACACAAGTGCTCAGAGAATTGTTATCTGATAGCAATTGCAAACTTCAGAGGGGGATAGATCACGTGGCCACAGAACTAGAACAAACAAAAGTAAATTATTTGAAGCAAAAGGTCAGAAACAGTGATGTATTTAACATTTGAAAGTAATAAGTCGGTAATTCAAACACAAACATTACTTAAATTATCCTTACTTGGACATGTTTCGGAGAACGGTTTGTCCCCATCGTCAGCAGTTATCCGACTGGTTGGATCCGTGGTTTTCTGAAGTGAGCTGGAAACATGCCCAAGTAAGGATAATTTAAGTGATGTTTGTGTTTGAATTACCAACTCATTACTTTCAAATGTTAAATACATCACTGTTTCTAACCTTTTGCTTCAAATAATGTTTAAATGTTTACTATGTTCTTCTAATTTTTTACTCAAAGCTTTATTTACTTTCCTTTCCAAGATGTCACTATGTTCTTTGAGTGCGTCCACCATTTTAGTTTCTAGCCAACTAAATTTTGCTAATAAAATGTTAAAATCAAAAGCTTGTGGTGGAGAAACAGGTCTACAGGTAGCTTACCCTCTGTGAATGGACAGGTTCACTCACAATAGGTCCTTTAGAACATGGCAGGTCAATGCTCTGACTGCCCCTACAGCTGATAGCTTCGTACATTTCCATGTTGTTATGGGTTTGGTTCTGCATGCTGGAAAGGTTGGATAATGATTTTCCATTTCTCAAAAACATGAACGCATGCACACTTCTTTTAAACTGGCACTCTCTTGCTTTGATTGGTAGTAGCGATTACCGGTGCTGTCCTGTTCATGGTCCTGGGTTTGAGTCATTGGCCTCCTGTGGGTGTGTAGCTCTCTGTTGTGTAGTTCCTGGAGTCATCGATGTCTTTCCACGTAGTCCACTGCAAATTATCTGGAACTATCTCGAGCCCCACACATTGGCAGCTCCATGTATGTCGTGTTATCGTGAGGGTCCCTAAATCCATCAGGCTTCGAAGCCACGATCTGTTGCCTTCGTCGTACTCTTCAATGTTGTGGCTGAGGAGGCGCTATTTTTTCAGGGTCCACCTCGACGAGTATATGTATTACTACTAAACTATGGAGTAGATGATGTGGTTGGACCAGGAATTGGGTTTTCTTTCAGGGTTCTTGAACAGAAAGTGTTGTAATAATTTTGTATTAGTGTCAAGTTACTCAAATGTTTGCAGGTTTCAAGTGATTTAGGCGGCACTCGCGGATTGTACTCTCAACTATATATGTTCTAAGCTCTAAAATATTTATCTTAATCTGAGAATACTCTATATAACGTTGAATGAACCTCGCACTTCACGTCGCTTGATGCTACCAGCTCACTTCAGGAAACCACGGATCCAACCAGTCGGATAACTGCTGACGATGGGAACAAACCGTTCTCCAAAACATGTCCAAGTAAGGATAATTTAAGTTATGTTTATGTTTGAATTACCAACTCATTACTTTCAAAAGTAAATTGTCTAAAATCCAACCAACATATGGAAAGCAGGGTACTGGGTGTTATTCAAAAAACCAATGAAAATTTGGTAACAGCTCAAAGCCAACTCCATAAAGTGATAAGAGACAGAAATAACCTCAGTAAACAAAGAACTTGAAGGGGTAAAGATGCTCGCTCTGTCTATCAGTGTACAAAGTGCAAAGTGACCGTTTGGAAAGTCTTGAAAATAAACATAAAAGTTTAGAGAAGCAATTTAATTTATTGAGGGCCTGTATTACGATCTCTGGTTACTAGCCGAGGTTTGTTGCCTTTTAGTTATCCATAACTATTGGTTAGGTTTAGTCACTCGTATTACAAACTCTATTTACCTGTAGGTTTGGTACCCTGTGCATTATGGTGGAATGTGAACGGTTGGCAATATCTTCCACTAAAATTTTACCTTGTTTGCAACGCTATCTTATGTTTAGAATGTGTAATTAGGCGGGAAAACCAAACATATGTAGTAGCATCAGGCATCTTGTCAGAACGGCACGTTGGCCATGGTAGCTCAATGGGATAGAGCAACCGGACGGAAACCAGGAGATCCGTGGTTCAAATCCCGACCATGGCATTGAATTTTTCATGTTGACTCTATCAACATAGCCTATATATAGCTAGTGTGAAGAAATGATTAATTTCCATCAATTTACTAAAATTGCTAAATATATCTATTATATGCTCCAAAATCTGTTAGTCTTAGTACCTAGTATATTAATGTTATGAAAAGTTAGAAGATATATATGGTTTTACAGAAAGTATTATTTTTACTTGAGAAAGGTACGAATTACGTATAAAAAAATAAGTGATGTATGTTTTCTTTTCATTATGAAGTATCTTACTGAATAAGAAATATGACAGTACAAGTCAAAATAATCTATGTATACACTTAAAAAAAAGAGATTATAGGATAGCTGTAAGAACTACTTAATTGCCTCTATAGTCCGGCCGTTGTATCTCCGGCTCTGATGTTTTGCGATTGCAAGAGGTGGAGGGGCGAGGTTAATAGTACCAATATACAGTAATGAGCAATTGAAAACATATCCTCAAAATTATCTTTAGAACGAAAATATAGGACTATATTAGCTTTAAAACACTGAAATACAACTTACAATTTCATTATCATGCAAGATGTTTATTACAACACCGCTCTATTCGAATATTTCGTTCACACCTTTCACACACACTAATAGCATCTGTTGGTAGTCCTGGGAATCTCTACATACGGTGTTGTGATCAGGAAGTTAAAACTGTCTGCTAGCGCCAATCAGCATTGTCGCTGCTATGCATGACTCCCGAACCCAACACTGTGTTGCCAGGTTAAATTTGTTTTAGCCATGTGGTTTTAGCTGCTTGCGCTGGTAAACTTTCTTTGCTTATATTTTGCGTGTGTGAATTCCGATTTTTAATGTTTGTAAGTCCTATTATTATCGCTATTATAATAATATGGCTCCTGGTTCGTGTAATATGCAAGTACTGAAATATTTAAAATACGCATTATTCCTCTGCTTGAAATACCCGCTAAAGAACTGGCAACAGCCTGCTTCCCCCTCTCGAGAAATGCCAGAGCCGGAGATAGAGCGGCCGAACAGTAGTTACAGGTTTTCCAATGTAAAAATAAGATATATTCTTACGGCTCTGCTCATCTTAAGTTTGTTTAGTAACAGGAACAATACACAACCATAAACATATATGTGTGTAACTAGTAAGGTACCCCAATGCAGGTATAAAGACATTTGTTGGAGGAATCAGGGATGAATGACCTCTGGAATAAAACATAAACAGACTGTAAAGTGAACCCATAAGTTTGGCTGAATGAAAAAGAAATATGCGAACCTGGGACAGACCTAAAATCATTAGCAAACTCTTGAATCCTTAAGGGATGAGTAAAATATGCACCGCCCCCTAAAATAAAGGGGTGTCCCTACTATTATCTATGGTGTCAAAAGAAATGTGTAGAAAATCATTTGAATATTATAAAAAATACTTGATGGATTAAGTTTAGGGGTGTTGTTGTTAATGCTGAATTTCAAGGATATGTATATGTGTGATTGTTTATTTTCTATGTTAGTGATTAAGAACACATTCAGGGCAGATTATGTGAAAGTTAACTGTCTTGTAAAATCCGATTAACTTTCCCATAAGGGGGCAGTTTGTAGTGATATTTCCACTTGCCTGTTATTCTAGTATAAAATAAATAACTATATTTTATTTAATTCAGGAATTATTAACAATTATGTAAACAATTATATCAATAGCAATATCTATAGTTTTACAATAATATTTGTATGAACGTATTACATATATAAATTATATATAAAATGTTGTAAACCTAAAAAATTATAACCAAGAAAATACACCGACGTAGTTTCTCCAGAGTGCGTCTTCTAGGTTTCGGGGGCAACTAACGGTACAGCTTCCGTTGTTGCTACCCTTTAGCGTGGCCATAAGGGTTATTGGCCTTCCCTTTTTGTATAGACAAAGAAAGGAATTAACCGTTTCTGGAAAGTTTAGAAAAGCGCAGTTTTGGAGCCGAATCGAGGCAGTCTGGCGAAGTCTCAGATAGGGAGAAGTGTTAAGCTGTAGCAGCATCAAGAGACATGAAGTGTGAGGTTCATCCATTGTTATATAGAGTATTCTCAGATTAAGATAAATATTTTAGAGCTTTAAGCAAATATAGTTGTAAGTACAGTCCGCAAGTGCCGCCTAAATCGTTGAAACCTGCAGGCATACGAGTAACTTAACGCCGATACAAAAGTATTACAAGACTTTCTGTTCAAGAACTCTGAAAAAAAAAAAAAAAAAATCCCAGCCCAACCACATCACCTACTCCATTATTACTTGTCGAGGTAGACCCTGAGAAAATAGTGCCTCCTCAGCCACAACATCGAAGGCAACAGATCGTCGCTTCGAAGCCTGATGGATTGAGGGACCCTCGAGATAACGTGACAAAGTTGTAGATGATCCTGGATTTGTTTTTCTTCCTTTGCTGCTTTGTATGCTCTCAGTATCAAGAGTATAAGTGGACTGCTGGGCATTTTCTTCTAGTGTGTTCAGGTTTTTTTATAGTCTTTTGATTTGTTTTATATAGTAGTTGCTGTGTGCCAGGAACTGGCATTGCACACAGCAATATCGCCTCTGTCTTTTAGCACATTTTTCTTGCCTGTTTTTTCATTCACAAATCCCAGCTGTATAAGCAATCTGTTGAAATTTGGTAAATCTGCATCCTCATTTACAGCAGACGAAATGTTACTTATGTTAGGGAGTTCGTTTCTAAATAAAAACTACACACATGACGACGCACAACACTTTTCACGTATTTTCTCCAAGCACGCACTTTTGTTTATTCCTGCTTTTGCCTGGAGTGGTAAGTTTTCCTGTTTCCTCAATTTCATGTCGCGATGTTCCTACGGATCTAACACTCACACCTGTAACTTCGGAGCACAGCTGTTCGACTTCTCTCACTGACAAAGACGGATTCTTCTCTGTGAGTGCACTAAACACATGCAACACAATTCTCTTTTCGCCTGTTTGTATATAATTATCCTTGCGATACTTCAGTGAAAAACTGGCGGTAGACTCTGCCATTATACATATAATAAGTACATGCGCAATAAACGATTAATAAAATAATTTAGCTCCCGCACTCTCGAATGGCGATGCATGACTAATCCAGTTCAAAACAAGGTCAGTGATAAAGTCATATAAACAAATGTCACCACTACCGCTAAATCACGTGCTATCGTGCCATGTGCTTGAGAGCAAAGGAACCTCCTCTTTACTTTGTTTAAGAATTAACATGCATTTCAGATAAATCAACTCTGTTGCATAATATATTTAATTAAAACAGTTACGAAAATATAAATTTGACAATTCTCTTCCAACATATAATGATATATCACCATGTTAAATAACGAACTAATTTTTACCGCACGACAGTCATTACCACAACAGCAACCAATGAGAGGTGATCAGGTCACGTGACCGTGAAGGGATATTGGGCAAGCTTATGTGAAACAAGGTATACGGTAGGGTGTCGTTGAAATACCCGTAGAGCACGTCTACGAACACGAATAGCATTCTGGCAGTCGTTGGTCCACCATGGGACAGGAAATCGACCGGGTTGGGTAGCCAAACGTGGAATAGACTGTTCTGCAGCGGAAAGAATTTTCTCTGTGAGATGTTCCACCAAATCATTCACAGAATCGTACTCATTGTAATCAAAGACAGCCAACTGGGTGTAAAGGTTCCAGTTGGCACGATCAAAGCGCCATCTAGGGATACGTGAGGGAGACACATCTTGTGCTAAGAGACTAAGAAGACATGGGAAGTGGTCGCTGGAGTGTAAATCAGAGATGACATTCCACTGTAATGAAACTGCTAACTGGGATGAACACACTGCCAAATCGATGTACGAATAGGTGTTAAAGGCGTCTGAAAGGAACGTTGGCTCTCTGGTATTCAAGAGAACCAAGTTATTGCTTTCCAAGATTTTCCCAATGACGTTGCCTCTCGAACATGCCCGAGTTGAGCCCCAAAGTGGGTGATGGGCATTAAAGTCTCCAACTATTAGAAATGGTATTGAAAATTGGGAAACCAGATCTTCAAGGTCAATTAACGAGAGGTCGTCTGATCGCGGTACATATACGTTGCAAATGCAAAATTCGATTGATGGCAGCTTAATCCTTACAGCTACAGATTGTATATCAGATTGTAGCTGTAACGGATCTACAAATATGTCATCCCTGAGGAGCATCATAGTGCCCCCGTGAGCAGGAATGCCCTCTTCTGTGTCAATATCGCACCGCAGTGCTGTGTAGCGTCGGATTTTAAACTTGTCTTGCGGTCGTAGCATACCAACAAGGGGTTATGCTTACTGAGCAAAAGTTCCAGTTCTGGTCGATGTGTTCTTAAACCTCGTATGTTCCATTGGAGGATAGCCATTGGAACTATGGAGATAGGATGTAAAAGTTGGTCTATATTAAGACGACTTTAACGGTGGCCGAATCAGCTTACCCTTTTTCTTCGGTGTAGGGCTAACACCTGTTTCTTTTTCGTCGGGTTTATCCTGGCGCTTTTTGGTTGCCGTTCTTGCAGTGTGGTCCGTGTCTTCCTGGTCCATTTCTTCGACGGATGAGGCCCCTTTTCCTATAGAAAACTTAGGTTCAAGGACCCCAAACCGGTTGGACACAGTGATCGACGATGATGACAGTTGTTGATCTGAGTCTTCACCAGAAGACCCCTCAGACGAACTTCTAGATACCCGAGAACTTTCTTTCTTGCCGGTCCCTTTGTTTGTAACCTTGAGGAAATCTGATTTGGTGTATTTGGTCTTAAGCTTTTTGGGCATGACAGTCGATGAGGTTGACGGCTTTGGTGATGTCTGTGCGGACTTCTCCCTCGGCGATTTAGGTGAGATAGGAGCCGGCCTGGATGGCTTGGTAGGCTTTCGAGCTGGTGTGGCAGTAAGGACCTTGTCTGTTGTAGTAGCCTCACAATCGCTGGTCTGAGTTGCGATTTCTTTCCTCGGTGCCACCTTAGCAGCTACGGAGCTGTAGGTACCGGACTTTGGCACCGAGGGTAGACGAGTACGTAGGAGTTTACGGGCATCTGAGAAGGATAACTTCTCCCTTACTCGGATCTCCTGTATCACCTTTTAATCTAGGAAATGTGGGCACTCTCTGTGGCTGGATTGATGTTCACCAGCACAGTTGACACATTTTGCCGGGGATGTGCAGGCATCCTCGTGTTTAGACAGACCACACTCAACACATGTTGGCACACCCCTACAAAAATCACTTGTATGGCCGAAGCGTTGACATTTGAAACATCTGAGTGGGTTTGGTATATATGGCCTAACCTCCATGGTCTCATACCCTGCCCTAAGCCTTTGCAGGAGGACTACCTGATCAAAGGTCAGGAACAGGGTACGGGTAGGCACCAATTCCCCTCGCTCTCTGCGTTGCACTCGGTATACAGCAGTGACACCCTGGTCTTGTAGGTTCTCCTTGATTTCCTCATTTGACATCCCGTACAACGCACGAGTGGTGACGACCCCGCAGGAAGAGTTCAGGGTCTTGTGCACCGCAATTGTGACGAGATAGCTGCCCAATAACGTGGCTTTTAATAATGTTGCTGCCTGGGAAAACGAGTGCGCTTCCACAAGGAGCATGCCATTTCTGGAGCGAGTACAGGACTTGACTGGACCGGCAATTTTATCTAATCCCTTCTGGATGATAAAAGGGTTCACTGTCAAAAAGTTCTTGCCTTCCTCCTTTCTGGTTACAACTAAGTGGCGAGGACCACAAGACTCGACTACTTCCTTTCCAGCTTGGTTAAATAATTTATTATTATTATTATTATTGTTAAGTTTTACCATGAGAAATGATGTATACCTTGTTTCACGTAAGCTTGCCCGGTAATCTCTTAACGGTCACGTGACCTCATCTCCTCTCATTGGCTGCTGTTTGGTAGAGACTGTTTTGCGGTAAAAATTAGTTCGTTATTTAACATAGTGATATATCTTTATATGTTGAAAGAGAATTGTCAAATATTTACTTTCATAACTGTTTCAATTAAATATATTACGCAACAGAGTTAATTTATCTGAAATGCATGTTAATTCTTAAACAAAGTAAAGAGGAGGTTCCTTTGCATCTAGGCCTGCCGTTCTGATTACACAAGAGCACGTGCTTTAGCGGTAGTGAATTACATATATTTGTTTATATTTGTTTATATGAGTTTTATCACTGACCTTGTTCTGAACTGGATTAGTCATGTATTGTCATTAGAAGGTGTACTGTGCGCGTTCGAGAGATACGTTATTTTATCCATCGTTTATTGCGCATGTACTTATTATATGTATAATGGCAGAGTCTACCGCCAGTTTTTCGCTGAAGCATCGTAAGGGTAAGCCATTACAAAGCGGTGAAAAAAGAATTGTGTTGCATGTGTTTAATGCACTCACAGAGAAGAATCCGTCTTTGTCAGTGAGGGAAGTCGAACAGTTGTGCTCCGAACTTACAGGTGTGAGTGTTAGATCCGTAGGAACATCGGACATGAAATTGAGGAAACAGGAAAACTTACCACTCCAGGCAAAAGCAGGAATAAACAAAAGTGCGTGCTCGGAGAAAATACGTGAAAAGTGTTGTGCGTCGTCATGTGTGTAGTTTTTCTTTAGAAACGAACTCCCTAACATAAGTAACATTTCGTCTGCTGTAAATGAGGATACAGATTTACCAAATTTCAGGAGATTGCTTATACAGCTGGGATTTGTGAATGAAAAAAGAGGCAAGAAAAATGTGCTAAAAGACAGAGGCGATATTGCTGTGTGGCGAAGACGCTATTTTAAGGACAACCACACTGCACCGAGATACAAATCGCTAAATATACACGAAGAACACACGAAAAGTATGGTGTGACACGACTTTTAAGACTGAAAGACAAGCATTTTTGAAAGGTATGTGTTCTGGTTTAAAAATCTCAGTGGAAAAGGCCAAAGGCCTTTCATTATAAACTCTTTCAGTTTCATTGCTCAGTCATTCTGTTTCAATTTGCTCAGTTCATTATAAACTTGTATTTTTGCATGCCTTCATATCCTTATTTGTATAATTTTTTGTATGATTTTATTTATCTTCCCGGCAATTATTACGAAATGTGACGGGAAGGCACCGCCTATGGCCTATGACGCGAAAGCATTAGCCAATTAGGGCGAGGGGGAGGGCTGTTGCACGCTGAGTGATACATTTCAGCCGGGTAAGGTTATATGAAACAGATATTAGGTTTCATCCCCCAGTGCTCCCCACCCACCCACCAACAAGGGGTCATCCCAATGGGATGACAGGGCTACACAGGGGATATAGCGAACTCGCTGTCCCACTCACCCTGGAGTTCGGTACAATACCTAATCCTGGCCGATTGATTAGGGGTGGGTTAGTGCCTAACCTCCCGTTTAGGCGAAGCAGAAGCCAAAGTAGTGTATTAGGAATGCACACCCTCCCCGAATTCAGAAAAAACACTGTTACGAGCTCAGATACGTATCCCTCAACCACCAGGACAAACCTTTCCACTGACAGGGGTCTCCACGCACGGAGAATATTAAATAAATATCCTGATGATGGGAGAGATGCACACTCCTGAAACATTGATTTCTAATTATGTTCACCTGGCTTGCTTCCCGAGAACAACTTGAGCATATTCATCACCAGGAAAGCTTTACTTATTTGAGATCAAGCCACTCTGTGTTTAGGTCCTAGCTAGCTGACATTGTGCAGGTTTTAAGAATAACTGGAATATTAGAAATAAAATTAAAAGTGGCATATAATGATTGACACAATGACATTTTAATCATTTCTTGTAATGCACAATTACACCTAAAAACTTGTATAGCTTTTTCAAATAAATTCCAATCCCATCAGATCTCTTCTAAGATGGTTATTCAGGTAAATAATTTAGTGTAGTGTGTACAATAATATTGCATAGTGACTACTGCATTAAAGAATATAGAACAAATTAGGTTTATGGAATCTCAGATCATACTTTTAATTGCTGTTAAAAGCTGTGACATTCTTGATCAATGATGTAGATATACACTGATGAGTAAGGTTAAGAGAACTTAATTCTTCAAAATACTTATCATTGCAATTTAAAGAAAAAGTTTATAAAATTCATATCAAGCATCTCGCCAAAATATTTTAATTTAAGCCACCTAGATTATACGTAAACACAGATGATGCTAATTTTGGTATATCTGAAAATTCACAGCTATTTTTTCAGTAATTTAAAGTGCATATTACTTACCTTACATGGACTTATATATGACATATATTTTAAATTTAAAACTACAAGTACAAACACAAAAACTAATACACCCAATCAACTGTCTAAAATAACTTCACTTTTCACTTTTCCTTGTTGGCCACAGTATTCCTCAGTTTTTGTTAAATTTTCCACTGATATGAAATGAAACTCAAACTTTCAGAAATATTTTATATGCCACATTAAATTGCTGTATACGTGGGAAAGAATGCTTTGTGCTACATTACTAAAGTTCCTGAAGATCACTGCACACCACCAAAACAAGAAACATACACAATATCCAATAATCCTGCACTCTGATTTCTGCCATCGTATTCCTGGTAGCCTGAGATGATGGATGACCCCTGAAAGACAAAAAACAGAAAATCCCATTATTGCAGTAATAAAGTAACAAGGTTAATGAAACTAATGCTTTTGAATGTAAAACAACACACTTTGTCCATTATAAGGTGCTACATTAATCTAGAGAATTTAACTATGCATGAATATGTATTAAGGCACATTTCAGGTTATGTCATATTAATTGTCGGTATTTAGCTACATGCTAAATCTTACTTACCAATAGGTCTTTGTGAAAATCTATTCTCGTTCTTCCTGCTGCCCATACGTCCTCGTAGTTCTTTCAAATTTTTACAATTTCACAAATCGATGAAAATTGTATTCAGAACTTAATTTGGCTTGGCCTCCTTGCCGTTAAAGCTTTAATTCAAATATTTACAGGTTTTCCAATGTAGTGTCTTATTCATATCGTACATTGAGCTCAAATAAGGTCGATAATAGGCCAATAATATTACGAAAGTTACTTCATAAGTAGGAAAATAATACAATAACTATTAAATTTTGAACTAAGCAGAAGTTATTTTATATATTAGTATGCAACACGGCAGCCAAAATAATTATATTGGCGGCATTGAATCCGGCGCATGCAGTGCTCAAAATGTATCTTTAGACCCCGGGTGTTTCGCGAACCTGAATGTGTCTCCTGGTTTCCTATCTGAGTTAACAGGCCCTGGGTTGGAGGAAGTAAATTAAAAAAAACACACACACAGACTTTTCTAATTAAAATGAAAAATGTAATGAGAAGAAACAAAATAAGTAACTCAAAGAGGGACTAACAAATAGGTATTTTGATTCAACCAGCAAGGGATCCTATATCTGTATATACCGTAGAGAATTGGATGCAAGCCTGAGCACATCATTAGAGCAGAACATTTGGGAGAAATTTCACATTTTTCTGAACCTATATGACAGCATCACATCCAGGGGAGTTAATTCAAGTGCTACAGAGAATTACGAGTGCAGTCAATGTAGATATTCTTGAAAACATGTTGCTGCCACCCCTTAGTCCTAGGTTCCCAAAACAGGAAGAGTATGTCGAGATTTAACTGTATTGGAACAGGAAGAGTATGGATTAATGTACCAAAGCAATGGTGTGTGTACCTTAATATCACGCTCATGAGATGGAGCTATAGCAGTATAATCAGTAGAACCCAAACTTGTGTTCAGTATTGGTTGCAAACATGCACAAAATAATAATTTAAATTATGATAGCCAGTGGTTATTACACCAAATTATAAAATAAATTGGAAATGTTTCAGAATTTTTTTCATTTCTTAGTATATAATCTGGCTTTATTATGTCACAACAGATTTTTAATTTGCCTTTTAAGCACCATTATCCTAGGCTATCATCATCTTTTTGCAATTTCTAATAAATGTAGTAAGTATATTGTAAACAGTTGCACAGAATTTACCTATTCAGTTTTATACTTTATAACCCATTGGATTATACATGATTATATTGCAGCTGTAAGTTTGCTTTTCTCAACTCCAGCTTCTTGTTACTTTATGTATCATATGCTTATGATCAGATGGATTGTATAAGACACTGGCATTGTCTTCAAAATCATTTAGTAAATAACTTAGCAGCCAAAGAGAAACTGTAATTTGATTCCCTACCACATCTCAAAAAGTAAAACTTGTAATAAAAAGTATGACTACATACTGGCATTTGAACTATGAATCCTTGACTCCTTTGACACTTGTGTTTTACCAATGAGCTACAACAGCAGATGTTAGAAAATAGGTTACATAAACATAGATGTTGGATCTATTACATCTGTCACTTCACTTGTTTTTCGTCTTCTTTTACATTCTCCAATGTCATATATTAATAACTTAGCCATAAGAGAAAACAGTTGTAAATTGGTTCACTTCTGCATCTAACAAACTAAAAAATCTGAAACAAAAAGTATGTGCACATGTTGGAGTATGAACCATGAACTATTTTTTGCTTCCCATAGTGTTGGTTTTGCCTCTGAGCAGTTAACGGAGAAAAAATGTTGAAGCAGTCCTCATATGCAACATAGATATTGGTTGTGTTGAAATCATAATTCCATTTTATTGTATGTTCTCCAAAGCCATGCAGTTAATATCTCATCTGCAAGAGAATGTTACATGGTATGTAATATTTAGTCCATCTTGTCATTCTGGGTTAATATAGCCATAGAAATCTTCAGTGTGTGACAGGTTAAAATGATGACCATGACAGTGTACATCTACTACCATGGCCGATTTAGTTTTCATATCCTTAACTCACGGAATGTCTGAATGATACTTACCTGCAAAAAGTGTACATTTACTTTCTTATAAAAGATAGTACAATCACATTGTAGATAAGCAGCATACTGTTACTGCTAACTACTGTTGTGAAGTATTGAATGGGCCCATTAAGGAGTAAAAATTGATATCAAAGAGCATACCTTTCTCAAATGGGATGAATTGCTCAACAGAATAATGCTAATAATAATACTTGCTATTAATGCCATGAAAACTTCAGGGGAGGCATCGGTGAAATTTTGTCAAAAATGACATAAAACGACATTTTCCGTTTTTTGCATTAAAATCATGTTTAAACATTGTAGTTTCAGAATCTGCCATCAGTTAGGCCCTAGCGGCATTTAAAGAGCAGCTACGTCATTATTTAAACGCCCATGTGCGGGTGGGCATGGCCTTTTATATTGCTTTTTCCAGTGTGTCGCAAAGAAATTTATGGAATTCTCACATTTAAACTACGTGGTTTGATTCTGTAACTGTGGTAATGTGCAGAGACATCTTCTGGATGTTTGTGGAAGCTACTGAACCTTTCCACTACCATTTTTATATATTATTTCCCGTTTACTACTTTTGAAAGTAAACAAACATTTCCACTGACACGTAGTGTTTGTGAAATATGGTTTATATGCAAGTGAAAGCTGTGGATAGCAGCTTATATTAAATTATTATTGTTTAGAATAGGAATTAAGCCTGTTTTAAGACTGTATTGCTTTCTTGTTGCAACAGTAGGTAAATGATTCATACCAGGTTAGGAGTACAGTGGCTATTTCAAAGCAAAATATAATGAAACTGTAAGGTGTTCTAGCCATAATAGTAAGTAATGATACTAGAATGCTATGCTTGAGGTAAATGTTAAGTGAAAACATATTATAGCCCAAGAGTTAACAGTGATTCTAGTAGGTCACCTTTGGATGTAAGTAGAAGAATGGTTGATGTATTTCTGGGCATTGGTAAGGGTCATATTTCTATGCAGAAGTTTTGTATGACCATGGGTCTGAATTGCATGAACTATTCTACTTACAATTTCCATCTCACAGACAAAAATAAAGAGATTAGTTAGTACTATTATATGGAAAAGTTACATTAATGGAGAAGCACAGACTGCTAATGAAAGTTTCCATGGAGTAAATGTCACAAAGAAGTTTTTGTATTAAGAAAGAAATTGCAAATTGCAGTGATGGCAGCTGTTAGTGAATTTAATATGGGTTATAAAGATAGACTTAAAGTTAAGGCAAAAGTTGCAGCAAGCAAAGTAAGTCATGTTAGCAAAAAAAAAAAAAAAAAAAAAAAAAAAAAAAAAAAAAAAAAATTAGCAGTATTAGGGATAGGTGAAAGCTAAAACAAAGTGATCAAAGTTCATTGAGCAAATATAAATCTGCCAAGAAGCAGTTAACTTAAAAGAAGAATAGGATAGTAAACTAGCTGAGTGGTCTTCATATAGTGCAGGATGGTTTTGAAACAAAGCAAAATGTTGTTTATATTTAGAGCTTCTAACTAGATTTTTCTTCATTTCCAACTTTTAGCATTTTTAATACTCCTTATAGTCCAGATACTAAAGTTTTCAATGAATTTCTGTAAGTTTTGCATATATGTATATTCCTAGATAAGTTTGCAATAAAAATTGGTAGCATTATATATGTATATGAAAAAATGATTAATGATTGGTATTGAAAAAAGCAAATTGAAAAAAATTCAAGAAAATTCTATCATATTCCTTAAATTTTCTCCTCCAGAACCGTTAGACTTGGGCAAATGAGTATATACATATATAGTTTTGTAACTATTATCTAAAGGAACCAGAATCCAAAGTTCCAATCATTTATAACAAAAATTGTAGAGAATGTAATATGTTTCCCAATGTAAAGAAATTGCAGCAAAAAATTAAATTATTATTTTTTTTGGTAAAAACTATTGTAGATAGAAAAATTATAAAAAAAGGGCCAAAGGTAACCAAATTAAAGAGAAAGAAGGTAATAAGATAGCTGTAGGGCCTGCATATGATGCATGGAGTTTTCAAAGTAAAGAAAGTAGTGTAATTTCTATCTAAATCTTTATATTCATTTTTCTCCACTTTCAATTTTTGAACATTTTTGTATCTTCAAAATGCTCCAACTTCTGCAATTCTCAACGAATTTGTATTAAACTTGGCATACATATTCCTAAATAAATTTTTAATAAAAGTTGGTATTTTTGTGTATTTAAATTAAATAGTTCATATATTATTGATTTTTAAATCTCAAAATTGCAAAAAAAAATTAAGAAAAATTTAATATATTCACACATATAAATTTTTTTGTCCAAAAATACTTGATACACACTTTAAAAGTATAGCAACTTTTATAACTGATGTATAGACAAACCTGAATCTAAAATTTAAAGTTCCTAAAAGAAAAACTGTATGACCTGGGACTTTTTATATAACATACAAAAATCATACTATAAAAAGTACTAAATATTTTTTTTTTTTTTTGAAAAAACTATTTAAGATAGAGAGATGAATTTTAAAAGCTTAACTAGATTCACAAGACTCCACCTAATGACAAAATTTCAAGCAGTTCTGATGTAAACTCTGGATTTTAGCATTTTTCACAGTTGCCTCCCCTTAAGAAGCAATCATATTATTAGGCATTGAAAAGATGGCACAACAACTTACTTATTGGACCTAACACTGTGTGACTTCTACTTATTTCCTACAGTGAAAAAAGAGCTTTGGGATCATAAATTTCATTGTGATCATAACAGACTACCCAAAAAGGGCTTTAGAAAATATGTTGGATGGTTAATGGAATGTTGGAACCACTGTATTGTGTCCAATGGAGAATACTTCAAAGTTTTGTAAAAGAATTTAAATAAAGGTAGCAGTATTTTCCAGTAAAATAACTGCAGTTGCTCTTTGACACTTTCTCATATAATCTATTTCCAATCTTAAACAAAAATAATTTATATATTTTTATTATATAAGTATTCCTCTATGATATAATAACATCTGTTTAGCAAACAGATATTTAAACTGGTCCATTTCAATTTTCCAAATGTTATATAGTACATTTAATTTCTGAGAGGATTTTGTTACACCATATTTGAAGCTGAGCACATACAGATGAGAACAGGCAGGTGTAATCTTCCGCTGTTATAATTATGTACAGAGTCTGGCAGAACAGTCTGATTATTATTGACAGTCTCTACCTCTCCCATTATTATTCACTGAAGATGTGTTGACTAGCACAGTATCTCTGTCCCACAGTACCATATCCCTTGCAATAGAGCAATAGAATGCTTAGCATCATTCTTAACCCTATACAGATTGTCTTGAAAATTTGTGGTCGTGAATGTTTAATAGCAATGAAAATACTTAAGATTTATAAGGAAAAACATGTAGTGTATCCAATAGATGATAGGAAGGAATGTACAGAGTAGCTGTAATTGAAAACAACCACAAAACAGCTATTATCATTTGCAGTACAATAAAATTGTTAGTGACTTATGTGAACTATTCATGCATAATTATCTATTTCATGCACTCCAGGTTTTTATTTGAAATCTTACAAGTGTTTTCATAGCTATTAACAATTCACAATTACAAATTTTTTGGACAATCTGTCCTGTATTGGGTATAGCTCTCTATGGGGCTAGGAGAAATCAGTTTGTACTTTTAGTCCACAAATTTTTTGGACAGTCTGTTCTGTATTGGGTGATAGCTCTGTATGGGGCTAGGAGAAATCATTTTGTTCTTTTTAGTCCATTTTTAAGACATGGACATGGATTTAAATTTGAGTGTGTAATTCATTTGAAAATGATCAGGTTTTTCTGCCATTCCTTGATTTTCTCAGTAAACACAAACCTTTAGATGAAATAGACAATATATTCTGAGCTGCCTACATTGCACACTGTTTAGTTTACATATGTGTGCGAGAGTAGATCAAGGTGTTTCCTCGTCATTATTCGTCGATGACTTCGCCGTTTACTGCAGCTCTAGACGGACCTGTCTTTTGGAACGCCACCTCCAAGCCTGTATCAATCGGCTCTATACTTGGAGTGTCCAAAACGGCTTTAGGTTTTCCACAGAGAAAACCGTCTGCGTTAACTTCTGGTGCCGGAAGGCATTTCTTGCGCCTTCTCTACATCTCGGCTCAGATGTTCTTCCTTTCGCAGACGAAGCGAAATTTTTGGGGTTACTCTTTGACAGGAAACTCAGCTGGTCTTCCCATATTACATATTTAAGAGCAAAGTGTGAACGTTCTCTTAACATCTTACGTGTTTTAAGTGGCACATCCTGGGGTTCGGACCGAACTATTGAGACCTTACCGCTGCCTGGTTCGCTCCAAACTCGACTATGGTAGTCTCGTTTATTCGTCGGCTCGTCCGTCGATTTTAACTCGCTTGGATCCTATTCATCACCGTGGAATCAGGCTGAGTATTGGTGCTTTTCCAACTAGCCCAGCTGTGAGTCTGAGTGCGGAAGCCGCTGAACCACCCGTTTCATATCGGCGCGATGATCTTTTATGCCGTTACGCTTTTAATATATTAATGTACGTTTTGTTTGGTGTTCTAACCTTTGTCTTGTTGAAGTTGGCAACTCTATGTGCAATTAAATTGCCCCTCTGCATTGTTAGATTAGTAAAAGAGAATAGAAGTGCCTGTCAGTATTATTGTGTTTACACATTATCCCTTTAATGTATAATATACGTTGTTACAAAGTTGGATTTTTCAGTTTCATGTATAATAATGCCTAATAATGTTTAAATAGTTGGCAACAATGATTGTAGACTCGCCACTAGCGGTAGGAAGTGCTAACACTCCGTTGTGGTAGGTTGCTGTTCACATTTGGTGTCTGTTAATCGCTGCAGTCGATTTGTCGGAGAGTGTTGAAGTTTAGTGTTTCCGCATAAGGTATTTAATTTCAATTTATTAATCCCCTTTATTTCATACAGAGGATACGTCAGTTTACATTATAAGGCATGTTAATCTTATAGATTATATATAAGTTTATAATGCATGCCGAGCACAAATATATTACAATATTAAGGTTATTTGATTTCGAGAAGTAAAACATTTATTTGTAAGGTGCTATTAGTAAAATCGTTGTCTCACTTATTGTAATGGTGTAGGTATATAAACAACCTTTGAATACTAAACGAAGGATCTAGTTCATGGTTCTTGACTGAGTGGTTCCGTCTTTGATTCACATATAAAAGTAAACATAGGAGTGAGTGTCATATTATACAAATAAAACCCAATATCAAAAACCAAATTCAACGAACGAAGTCACCATTGGGACCATAGATGTTAAAATTATCGTAAAAGTGCACGTTTGGTTGCGTTTGCAAACGTTTGAGTTAACATTTCGGAAACCGTTTTGAAAAGCTGTATGTTTTTAGCGATCTTCACATTGTTAACTATGAACCAATCTCAAATCACATTCACAACATTCGCTTAACATTAATTATTATTATTAACATTGTTATTCAATAATAATGAAGTAGAAATGCTCGCACACAGTGCAGAGAGTAGTTTGTCACTTTCCTTTCCCATAAGCTGAGACGTGATCGATATTTTCCGAGGTGTAAGGAGAGACAATAAGTAGCATTGTAATGATGCACCTTCAGTTAATTTCATTTTAAAAATGAAAGCATAACTAATTATATAATCTTTTCATTGCATTTATTAATTTGTTATGACGCTAAACCGTCGATTCACATCACGTAGGAAAAGTAAGGTAACTGTACCCCATATGGCCTGCTACTCAATATGGCCTATTAGCTATTTCGTAATAAGTATGATGGTAATCTGCTAGTTGGCTGCCCATTCACGTTTGGTAAGCTATTTCAATTGTCTCTGTGTTACACCCAGTGTGCAGGGACTAACAGCCATTTCATATTTGAGATTCGTTTGTTTGCCGTCCAAGTGTTATTATTTTGTGCAGGTAAGCGAGTGAGTGAGTGTGTGGAGTTTTAGGGCCCGTCGACAGCAGCTTCTCGTGTTACTGATACATTAGAATTTTTCTACAAACGTGTTATCGCGTCAATTACTTCATGTAACTATTCTGTTTTAAATTATATAATAACTTTTATGAGTGAAACAACCTTTGTGTAGCTATATGTGTGAAATAAGTTGCTTGTAATGTGGATCCAACATGACCTATTACGTCATACTGAGTATACATTTTTAGCCATAGCAGGCCATATTGGGTATAGACTTTTACTGATAGCTTTTTTATTTATTTTCTGTAGTAATGATTTCAAATCACGATAAGATAAGCGGATGTAAAAAAATAATTATCCTTAGGTAGGCCATATGGGGTACAGTTACCTTATTTCTTACGGTCACCGAGCGGAGGTCCGGATTTGCTTCCCGCGGCCGACCTTCCTCACCCATGTGTTTCTTTCGAGTGTTTTCTCGGGTCGCCAGGCAAATGCAGGGTAGTAAATTACATCCCCCCAATTTCCTGCCCTCCATTTCATCTACATTTCACGTCATCCTCATCTGGTGGTCTCTTTTAGGGTAGAAGTGTCGGCGAGTGTCTCGGCGTTCCAATGCTCTTAGAAACACTTCCTCCCCCGGTAAGACGTTCCCCGGTCTCCGAGACCGGTTTGGTGGAGCCCTTTCCGGACCACAGAGGCTGATGTACGAGTTGTTCTAGCCTGCCGGGGAGATTTTAACTGGTAAAGTGTAGGGACCCGGACCTCAGCGCTGTCGTGGCTCCTTGGGACATACTCGCCGAGGTCTACTTCCCATAAGCCCCAGCCCCGTAGGACCGGGAACCCGGGCCTCGTCTGTTATTTCCATTAGGACAGCACCTATTTTATAAGCTGCCCCTCCCCCCCGTCTGCACACGGCAAACAGGACGGATGTGGATACGCCACATACGCGCCAGTCCTTAATGAACCAGCTACCAAATAACCATGGTAGGGCCGCCAGTGTCTAGCTCACCAGCTACTAGCTCTGCAGGCTAGTCCCCGGGACTTATAAGACAACCCTCTGCCCCCTCCGGGCGGCCCTTGGCGGCCTGGTCGGAGGTACCCAATTGCCCGTGGGTGACGGGAACCAACTGCCCCCTCGAGACCAACCCAATCCGAACAACTCCCATACGGGAGGGGCTCGTTATGTTCGGCCCGAGGTTCCTCTAGTAACGTCAGAGGTACCACGAGTGCTAGGGGTCCGTAGCGCCCGCACTTTGGCAGCTAAAAGGGACGGATCCCTTCCCCTACGGGAGGCTCCTTGGGACAGTCGCCCTCTGCTTCCTCTCGCCTCAACCTTTCTCTTGGAGATGCCTCGCTCGGTACATAGGTATAATAGACCAAGTTTGAACCGCCATGCCAATCCCCTCCGTAATGTAGTCCAATCTGACAAACACAGATTAATACCGGCCTCTTTTTTTTTTCTTTTAAAATTTACGTCCCCAAACTTTAAGTCACATCGGACGATGAATGAAATGGGTGAAATGATGCTCAAATGAGTCCATGGTCTATAGAGCTTAGAGGATAGGGGAAACCCCCAGAAAAACCTTAACCAACAACTCATCCTGACCAGAATTCGACCCCGGGACCTCTTGAACGTGAGAGAGACATGCTACCACCCACTTAGCCTCTAACAAGAACCCTCAATTCGCATTGAGTGAAACAAAACAATACAGTTAATCTTTGTTTCAATAATGTTTGCACAATAAAGGCTAAAGTTATTGCTTTATATTCTTCAGCTTACAGCACAGTTCTATTGCTTTAATGTTTTGATTCATTCTACAAATCGTATAGTAAAATATAAATAACCAGAGACTGTAATTTTAAATGTGTCAAATCCGTCTTCAGTTATAAATGAATCTGTACAAATTATACCGTTGTGATTGAAATGCCACAGTTTTATGTTGCATTTTTCGATATAAATGCCTATAATATATGTATAAATGCTTTTTCTTGCTTTTAATTGATTATTATTTATTAATTATTCTATTATTTCCTTCAGGTACGTTTTATTTCAGTAACGTTAGTCCGTAACAATGAAATTACTTCGCTAAATGTGTATTATTGTCTTTAAGTTGCAGATAATATAGATAACCTTCATTCAGTTCGTTATTTTCTTTGTAACAATGAGTGGTGCCGCGCTAATTAATGTATAGATAACAGAAAGGGTTTGAATTACCTACCGCTTGTGTTTGTTTTAAAAGACAATAATGAGTGCGGTCTAACTTTATTTTTATTTTGGGTTTCCATTGCCACGTTGTAGCTAACAGCAAGATGCCGAAGTTAGATGTTCGTTTACGCAGTAAATTAAAAAGTTACCTTAATGTAGGATCCGAAGTATTTTGTACTCACTCACATGCAACACATGCCAGCGGTCAGTTGAAATGGTCCTATAATGATGTTCGTATGTTTTAGATTTGCTCCAACAACCTTTGTCGATGTTGAGAAGTTATTTTCTCAGAGAACTTAAAAGAGCATTTGGTTCTTAGGTACAATAAATAAGACATAGAAATACACAGTTTTTTTAAAAAATATTTCATTTTTGTGTAAATTACAGCTCTAGCATTTTGTTTAAAACTGGGAAGCTCTTTAAAATATGACGATCGAGTTAGTGAATGGTGTAATGTATTACATAAATGCCTTTTCCTAATTGCCTCATTTTAGTATTAATAATGCCTTTTTGCCTGTCTACACTTCCCGTCTTTAGTAATAATTACGATAGCAATAATAATGAACATGCATTAATATAATTAACAATAGAACAATAATAAAAAATGCCAACAAATGGCACGGAAACAATGTGCCCTCATGTTTGCAATTGTTTACTCCGATGCTTTGGAATGCCTGTAGTGCGTAACGTTAGATAATAGCGTAAATAGAAATGGAAAAGAAAATAATCACATTTGTTTTTCTAGTTGTATACAAACAAATGCTTATCACTAGAGCCCGGATTTTATGTAATTACATATTCTGTTGCTGTGTAAGTAATTATAAAAAAAGCTAAAATGTCGACGATTTAAAATTAAAGACCCTTACACCAACATTTTAAATTACACAGTTTTACATATTTAGATCAATAATACATATTTCACACCATAGTACATAATTTTACATATTTTAAAAATTTTTCTGAATCATAAATTTTCCTCAATTCCGTTAATTTTCGTTACATAGCAAGAAAGAAGAAACCATGGCAATTTTTATTATCGTGCTTCTCATGCATTGTTGTCAATGTTGGGCATTTCCGCTGCATTCAAAGCTAAATTGTAGGAGTCCGATGCCGACAACAATGACGTGTTTTAAACATTTTGTCTTGTTCTAAAACGTGAAACGTTTCAGGATTTACAATAGCTTGGCATTTGTAACAAACAAATGCTTAGAAGTGAGAGCACCGCCACTGATGCTCATGCAAGGAACAATAACATAACACTATCAAGTGAAAATTTCTGTTTATCTAAGCATTGCCACACGTCACCAGGTTACTACTTCGCAAGGCAACTAGTACTTCCCTCTTCACCGCGCACCTCACCCATCAAACACATAGAGCTTGGTCTCTACCAGTATATGTTTGTATACTTTAGGATCTACAACAGTAGTAGGATTGCAGAAGGCAGTAAATGAAATCCAGACATTCTGTGAAGAGTGGGGAATAAAAATAAACATAAATAAGTCGAAAGTTATGGTCTTCAAGAAGGGAGTTAAACTAAAAAGAGAAGAAAAATGGGTACTACATGGCAAAAGGGTAGAAGTGGTCAATGAATTTGAATACTTAGTGAGGTTGAATAACAATGGAAAGTGGGAAGTACACAGCAGAAAAAATGGAAGCAAAAGGAGTGGTGGCAATGATGGGATAAAATATGCAAATATAAGCTATAAATGACAACCAAGTGGTTAGAAAGAATGTATGAAGCACTAGTGGAATCCAAAATGCTGCGTGCAATAGAAATCGGGGGGCCCACAGAGGTAAACCAAATGGTGGACCAAAACTACAGCAGGTTTTGTGAAGAGCTACTAGGCTTACCAAGATCAGCATCTAGGGAAGTAGCTTTAGTAGAATTAGGAAAGACAAGAAGAAATGGAATAGTAGTGGAAAGAATAATAAAATATTGGTATAGGTATTTGGCCAAAGAAGAAGGGGAAATTATGCATGAGACAGCAAAAAAGATTAGAGAACTCAAATAGTTGGTGGGCAGAGTTAGGAGGAATTATGGAAAAATAGGAATGGGAGGTATATGGAGATTAGATGAAAGGAATATCAGCGAGGTGGATAAATTGGTAAAATGCAGAATAGAAGATATAGAAAGGCAGGAAATATGGGGAAGTCTAGAAAATATGAAATCATTACAATTTTACAAGCAAGTATAAAGAAATTGGGGACGAGAAGCATATGTAGATTACTGCAATAGGCAAGAGAGAGAAGGGTTAGCTTGGATGAGGTAGGGAAAAAGGAATTTGTGAATTGTGTGGTGGAAAAGAAAGCATAGAACACTATGTAACAGAATGCAAGGATGTTGCAATGTGGAGAAAAAAGATTTGGGAGGAAGAATGGGAGAAAGTAGAGAAGAAGTTAGTAGTTGTAAAAATGTTTAACGGGGAGGAAAAAGAAGGTAAGAAGTATTGGTAAGTTCTTGCAGAAAGTAGAAGAAAAATGGGCCAGAAATGTAAAGAATATAAAAAAGGAAGATTAGGGGGAAGAAAGGGACTAATTAAGAACAAGGAGGTGTGAAGGTTAAGAGCTACCTGGCAGAGCAGAAGACCAGGGTGTCATGTAAGCCAAGGTACCAACAAGGTAAAAGCAACCTCAGAAACTATTTGTAGTTGGTTTATTAATACTCGTCACTTACTTTGTTTATATTAATGGGAGACTAATTTCAAAGGCATTTGCCTCCATTTTCAATCTCAAAGAACAAAAAGCAATACTCACATAGCAGAAGAAAATGGATACAACAAAAGTTTGGTGTTGAAGAAAATTAGAAAAGCTAAACTAAAGAAAACCATTAAGGAAGCAACCACATTTACAAAAGAAAAAGAAAGCAACAGCATATTCAGTTCATTCACATACCACCCAAAAACATTTAATAAATTTAAAAAGATATTCAAGGAACAAAATATCACCTTGGCACCTATTAATAGACACTCAATTTTAAAATTGCTAAATTCAAAAATAAAAAATGAAATCCCATCAGCTAACAGAGCCGGAATATACCAGATAAGTTGTAAGAATTGTGAAAAATGCTACATAGGTCAAACTAAAAGAAATCTAAAAACCAGAGTCAAAGAGCACTTTAGAAACATCAGATTGAAACAAGAAGATAAGTCAGCAGTAGCATTTCATTTTTGGATTGAAAACCATGACATTGATCCAAATCCAAAATTATTAAAAGGAGTGATAAACCAAAATAAATTGACAACATGGGAGAACATATTCATATGGAAAAATAAAGATCGCGTAATGAACTTTGAAATCCCACCAGTAGATAAATTGATAAAGAAGTTCATAGTTCCACCAGAGAGAGCAGACAACAATAGATGCCAGTTGGGAAGAGATTGAAAATGGAGGTGAATGCCTTTGAAACTAGTCGCTCATTAGTATAAACAAATAAGTGAGGAGTATTAATAAACTAGTACAAAAGTGAATCGAGAAGATATTGACACATATTGTGTCAATATCTTCTCGATTCACTTGTGTACTAATTTGTGCTTCACTGTCCCTACGCTTCTTTCAAGTTTATACTTTGATTAATAAACCAACTACAAATAGTTTCTGAGATTAATTTTGACATCACTGTTACTAAATTCCTCCAAACACATA
The DNA here is from genome assembly GCA_030765055.1 of Mantis religiosa. Classification (NCBI taxonomy): domain Eukaryota; kingdom Metazoa; phylum Arthropoda; class Insecta; order Mantodea; family Mantidae; genus Mantis; species Mantis religiosa. Next base: position 431,520,942 of record CM060950.1, read on the forward strand.
TAAGGTAAAAACAAATAAATGTAGCCTAAGTTTTAAATTGTAAAATTTTGGAATATGCACAGTAAATAATCTAATCTAATCTTGTATATTTTAAAAGATTACATTTATTTCCACTTCCTTGTGGAATAATATACCTGTATTATGTTTTAAGAGTTTAATTATTTTTCTTAAAGTAAGGCAAGCTAACCTCGAGAATTCATATTGATTTTACTCTTCTTATTTAGGTATGGCATACTCCATGAATACAACCAGCAATATTATGGAGGACGATGGTTCTGATTCAGAATTGGCTAATAGTAAGGTAAATCCAGAAAGAAAGAAACCATCTGTAAAGGAAAAACACTACTCAGATTTTGATCTACAGGGGATACAGGTATGTCCCTTGAAGAAATTTGTGTATCTGAATTTCTTCAGAAATAACCTATTAATAAAATATTAATAAACCGAGGTGCTTAGAACCATCGCGCCCTAGGCACAACACTGTTGATTTTGAGATTTTTAGCAGGTATGCATGCTCCTGACATTTGTCGACCTTGTAGCTCTGCTTTAGGTCCTCTTTGATTTAATGAAACATTCATAAGATGCTGTTTCTGCAGTTTTCCTGATATTCAGTTACATAAGGGCCCAAAACACAAATCATTTTGTTGCTCTATGCAGTTATGTTGGCAACATAATTTACTCTCTACATCATGTTCACAAGAAGTACTTTGTAATGGGAATTTGTCGCATAATGTAAGCCTCTGCGTACATGTCTACAGGATCTTTTTTACCATATATATATATAACATTTATTAGTCTAACGATGATAGTTTTAAGAATCAGCTATTTTGAATCAAATTACGTGATTAAGTCTGGAAAAAAGTTTGAAGTATGAAATTAAAGATGAATAGTAACTAATAAAAGTGTTTAAAATGAAATAGATATAGCAACTGGACAAATCTACAGCAGGTGTTTACAAGCAATCCTCACAAATACTTCTTGTACATTCGCTACATATTGGTGTACTGCAAGTTACACAACATACTTTTGTTTAGCACAAAAGTGAATCGAGAAGATATTGACACATTGCTTCACTCACACTGTTTATTCACAGGACATGTTTCAAGAGCTTTTGCTCTTATCATCAGCTGGTACTCGATTAGTGTAATTTGAAATGATTTCCTCTTTCTCCGTATCGTCGATAGATGGCATGATGTACTTGTCAAAGTTGTCCGGTGGTGGAGTTTCAAAATTCATGACTCTATGACGATTTTTGTTAATGAAGATTTTTTTCCCATACGGAAAGGTCTATGGGGTGATTAACGTATTTTATTAGAGATGTTTCCAAGTTGATGTCATGTCTAGTACTCAAAAAATGAAAGGCCATTGCTGATTTTTCTGTTTCACCATTTTTAATGTTTCTTATATGTTCTTTAGTTCTGATGTTAATATTTCTTTTTGTTTTTCCTATATATATTTTAGAGCAAGTTTCACTTTTGTTTTCCTATCTTTTGTTCTAGGACACTTTGCATGTCTAACCCGTTTTGTTATGACTCCTAATTGCTAAAAGCAAAGAACAAGGTGCAGTGGGTGTAAAACCAAGTGTTTGCATATAGCTGGCAATAGCATTTCACATACATAAAGTATTAACATGGGATATTTTCTAAAATTAACTTAGCGGCTTAGGCAGTTATGTCTGCGACCTGCATTGGGAAGCAGCACACAGCAGAGAAAGGATTTCAGCTTGAATTAACATAACCCCAATAGATGGCTGACTAACACTGCTTAGAGAATGCTACACTTAATGATATTCTTCTCTGTGTACTACAAATTGTATTGTCGATTTCTATGCATTGCTACTTGATCCACAAGGAGAGCAGTGAATAGCACTGACAGAACTGTTCCAACATTCATAGTGAAAGGGTTAAAGATGAATGTTTTAACTCCCATAGGTTCTTTGGAATATAATTTCACCCATTTCATTCATCATCTAATATGAGCTTACCAGTTAAAGGGGGTTAAATAAATGAAATAAAAATAAAGCATATTGAACAAATCAACATCAATCAAAAACCACAACTGAGAAATTATTTATCAATCCACCTAGACTGGGAAAAGAAGATAAAAAGCAATATAATATACCAACAAATCTCTATCAATGGCATCATAATGTAAATAAAGATAATAATCTAAAAATAACATATCTAGCATGGTTATATAAAATCTTACAAGTTGTCTTACATTTACTACTAGGGGATACTTGTATTTATCAACTTTTTAAAGTGTGTCTGCACTCTTAAAAGATCACCACTTTATTGAATGCAAGTTACAAAATGCTTCACTACATAATTTTTTTTTTTTTTTCACATACCGTTACTGATTCTTTTCTTTCTGGTCAGGCATCTTATCTTTCCCTATCTCTGAAACAATTGTCCTACAAACATAGAGTTTGGAAGTCACCTTCAGAATAACAAAATAATGCTGCAATTAGTATCTTTTAAATATGCAAAGAAATTAGCCGTAGGGGTCAGCAAAGCAAGGCAGTACATATGTTTAACTTAACAATGTTGCATTCACCTCACTGGCTAGTCAGTGATAGACCAGCCGTGCTGCCTTAGCCCAGTCTTAGGTTCATTTCTATTTTATAGTTACTCTAAAGGAAAGTTGAATATGGCATACACAATTTAAGTTAATTGATGGAAACTAACCCCTAACTGGTGAGGTGATATTTTGAAAGCAAATAGTGAGGTGACATTATAGATACCCAGTAATTTCCCTGACTCTTGTACTTCACTGGTGAAGGGGAATTGGAAAATCTCAGCTGACATTTCAATATTAACCTTTATTGATGCCACTGAACAACTTTTAGCACAGAAAATAAATTACAGTGAACAGAACTTGAAATATGCAAACCGTGTACAAACAATTAAAAAATTTGCTACATTTTACATAGTCCATATGTTGGCTAATTTTATATAAACAAATAAACCAAATTCTAACCTTGCATTATGGAGGAACAATGAAAGTTTAGAAAAACACATTACAATTTGACAAAATGTTGCACCCATACAAACTGGCAAGCCACTGCTCTACGCAGTCACAGCATACAGGAATTCTGTAGGCTCCACAAATTGGAATCTTGAAGCTGTTGCAGGTCTTTTTTGTTTTTCTGTCAGAGCCTGGTGGACTTTTCTTGCAGCTTTCTTGCTTGCCTAATTCTTCTCTGACTTCATATGGAACTGACATCTGGAGTATTCTACTGATGTTTAGTCGCAACTCATGCGGCAACCGGGTGTTCAGAAGTTGGCGCTTGAGATGAGGCTCTACAAGCTCTTTGGCAAGTCATCTGATGTATTCCAACCTGGTTAGCTCAGGATTCCCAGGGAATCCACAGTAGATAAGATAAGCGTTCACCAGGCTAATATGCATGAGAGTGAAAAACATGGCTAATGGCCATAGCCTTATATATCGTCCAATCACTGAACCTAGGATCATTAGGTTTCATAGACCACCTCCCAGATGCCATGTTACCTAACAATTAAATGTTTTGGTATGTAATAGAGGAAGTATAAAATTGTGACAATTTAGCATATTAAATACATGGAGTTTCAATGGGAAATGAGAATATTAGAACATAGGCAACTAGTATGATAATGGATATGCAGAATTTCTAACAATAATGAATAACATAAAAAAAGCTCACTGCTTTGATTACAACTGCATCCAGAGTTACTAGGTTAGACAGATAACCGGCTAGATGCCATATTACCTATAAAACAGAAAATGATAATATCTAAAAAAAAATTACGCAACTGGTGAGTTTAGGTTAGGAATGCCCAGGATGTATAACAATCATGCATAAGGTCAAACAACTCACTGCTCTGTTGACCACTACACTTCCAGCCAGCTTGGAACGAACTGACTTGAAGCTATAGGAACAGACAAAGATCTAATCACAACACTCTGGTAGCAGTGGCATATCAGAGTTTTATCTGTATCTGACACCCAAACTCACCAGTTACAGGTTAATGATTTCTTCACTCTAGCCGTATATAGATGGTTAGAGTCAACTTGAAAAATTCAATGCCATGGCTAGGATTTGAAACACTGATCTCCTGGTTTCCGTCCAGTCATTCTTACCCATTGAGCTACCATGGCCATCGTGGCATCCTGACATTAAATTCTCCAATTGACTCATTTATTTTCCCAGTAAACCACTAGGGGCTCTCGTATCCGAGATACACTGTTTGTTGTGACTTACTATCGTAAGTACTTGAGTCACAGGCTTCATCATTTAACTCTTATTTTTGTAGTTAATTGATGGAGATTAATCATTTCTTTACACTAGTCGTATATAGGCTAAGGTTTTGGATAGAATATCTTGGCGTATCTCGGATATGAGAGCACCTGGTGGTACACCAGGAAAATATGTGAGCCAATCGGAGAATTTAATGTCAAGATGGCACGTTGGCCATGGTAACTCAATGGGTAAGAGCGACTGGACAGAAACCAGGAGATCCGTGGCTCAAATCCCAGCCATGGCGTTGACTCAATCTAAGGCATATACATACTATACAACTTAATGTACAGAAAATGGAGGTTTGTTCAACACAAAAGTTAAGATCATAGACTAACTTAACAAAATATTTAATTTTCATTAAAACCCCTAATAATTCAAGCTGACTCAGTAATCAGGTAAATAAATAACACAAATATAGTGTGTTATTAACTGTGACCTGATTCTTTACCATGGACTTGTTTCTTTACCATGCCATTGAATTTGAAAAGTGCTATGTTATTTGAACTTCGTCTAGGACATGGACTTGTATAAGTTTAACGATGATTTCTAAATGCATTTAAAACTAGTCCAAAAAATTTCACATTGCTTTTGAATTTCATTAGCAATACTTCAGTGTTCGGTTGATGTGCATACTATTTTTTGAAAAGAAATGATGTTTGCTAACTTGTTGCCATTTAGACATATTCAGCTAAGCTAGTGTTTCAGAACACTCTTTTGAGAAGTTCTTAGTGTATAGAGAAGTAGTTAACCCTCGAGTAGTCCTGTGATGCTTTGTGTTGTGAGTGGTGGCATGGGTTACATATGTAGCCCATATAAAATTTACTTTATGCATTGTTTATAAATGTTTGAATAACCTTCTGTGATATTCCTTTGTTTCTTTATAGTGTTTACTTACATTCAAATTGAGTTTTATGAACTGTATCAAGATAATTAGATATTAAATTAAATTATACTATATGTCATCTAAATTATACGGCAAACTCGTTTAAAGTGTTTTCAAGTTAATAACAGTGAAAACAACAATATCTGATACAGAACGTATTAAATGTTTATATTGCTCCAACAATCACCATATGAATGTCTAGTAACAGTCTCAAAATATGACACAAACACAAAATTACGATTGGCTTTAAAATTCTTTTTGTAGACACTCTTTACACACCACCGTGGAATGATTATTGCAAATCTGTCTTTGACCCATGCTGCAACTCTTCCTGTTGTATTTATCCTTGCTTTTTCCACATAAGTAGCACCTCCCTACCTTGTTATCAGGCTGTGTGACCTGTGTTCAGCGAACATCTTCAATTCCGAGAACAATCTTAGCACGCATTCTTAGTGAGACTGATACAGTGTTCAGTTCTACTTTTCTTGCTATTTGAGGCTTTATGAGCCCCCAGGATATTGAAAAGAAACAGGAAACAAGCGTCTTTTAATTTTCTTATACTTCTGATTCGCAGAAAAATACAGTGGCTGCTATGCAAATCTTTACATGGTAATAACAACAACAAACACTGATTAAGTAGAAAATGAAGCTAGCTACAGTGAAGCAATAAATATTACACAAATACAAATATTTGCCACTAAGGCTTCACTTATCTTAAGAAATTGGTGTTGATACTTCTTTCTAATGGAGATCGATTTCACAAACAAATCACTTGCATCCTCAGTCCACAAATAAACTCGGTTGTCAAGGATTCCGGTTACCATGTTTTTCTTATGTTTTTTTAGAGTTACCAACATCTGAAAACGAAACAAACCTAAAAACGGAATCAACTGCTGGTATATCAAAATTTATTACGCGATGTTTATTTTTTAAAATAAATATCTTTTCCCACACTATTAAATCTATCGGACCATTTAATTGTTTTAATAATTTAACTTCAGAATTTATTTCATGGTTAAATGACCAAAAATTATCTGCTACGGCTGATTTATCAGTTTGTTTATACTTGATGTTACGAAAATGTTCTTTCGTTGTGCTTTCCAAATTACATTTCGTCTTTCCAATATAAACCTGATCACAACCTAAACAATTAAATTGATAAATGCCAGATTTTTTATTATTAGGAATTTTATCTTTTTTAGAAAAATATAGTAAATTTGTAATATTATATTTATTTTGAGGAACTAAAGTTATACCAACTTCTTTTAAAAAAATTTGAAAATGTTTATTTACCCAAGGATGGTAAGTAAATTTTTAAAAATTATAATTGTTGAACACCTCCTGCAGCTCCTTAATATTTAATAGTTGCAGCTCATCTATTTTATTTTGCATTTGATCCCAAGCATTTTCTATCGGATTTAGACCAGACCAGTCAAGTACAGGTATATTATTGTCTGTTAGGAACTTCTGAATCATCTTTGTTCTATGAGCAGGGGCGCCATCATACATAAAGAACTGACACTGATAAATTAGCCAAAATATGACCAAATGCTGTTGCAACACTTCTAAATAGTAACTTCCTTTCATTGTTACATTTTTTAGGGAGTAATTACAAGCACCTCTACCACAATTACCACTAAAGACACTCTATAGCATCACACTTTCTGGATGTTTAACAATTTGGACCGTACATTTTCGATAATACCATGACACTTTTTGACCTTCTCACCTTTTTGGATTTTCCTCTGACCAATAACTTTACCTTGCACCAGTCCTCTGATGTCCAGTGCTGATATGTTTTGCAGAAATGCACTCTTTTCTTCATCATAGCTTCATTTGGAAGAGGTTTCTTGACTGCACACCAAATTGGTAAACCTAAGTCTTTTTGAAGCCGATGCTGAATGGTGCAGATTGCAACACTTTTGAGAAGTTCTGGATGATTATTTTTTAAACCTGCTGCTGTAATCCATGGATTAGCTATTACTTCACGTTTTAGAAGGTCATCAATCCTTGGAGAAGTCTTTCTTTTACCACCCGAGCCTGTCGTTTGAGTTGATGTGGTGCCACATAGCAAAGGTGCTGCTGCGTTTCTTAGGTCTAAAATGGATTGTCTTGAAACCTTTAGATCAGCAGCTATACGAATTATAGAGGTATCTACCTCTAACAGAGTTAAATCATGAGTCTTCTCCTCACAAGTGAGCTTGTTTCCCATTTTGTGTATTGGATGTAGAAATACACACCTTCAAAAACAGCACTGAGATGAAAACTCGGATGACAACAACACACAATAAACAACTTGCCGTACGCAAATACCAGAGGCAGACTGACACCTGGGCTGCTGATGAAAAGAAGTTGCTGCTGTGCACTCGAGAATCACATGATTTGCAGGTCCACCTGCCTTTTCCTGTAGTGGTGGGAGAAGGGCAAACTGAACACAGTGTGTATGTGAAGATTTTCCTTATGTTTAAAATGTAAAGATTTCCATTGCGGTGACTGTACACATGGCAATGATCGTACTGATGTAGATTCACCATCTGTTGCTTCATCACTTTATTCAATTTCATCACTTGCTTTCTCTGTGTCGGATTGAGGTACATCTGGGAAAACATGACCATCTTCTCCTTCGTTGTTGTCAAGCTCAATGTCACTTTCACTACTTTCATTTAGAGCTTCTTTAAGCATCTGTATAACTAGCAAATCGTCCTCAGGAACTCCCATGAGATGAACCTTTCACTTAGTAGCCATTTCAACAATTGTTACATTAGTGGTCACATGGGCTACATACTATATGCGCGCAATAAAAAGAGCGATCGGGTTCCAAGTCCTCATTCGGTAAGTTTTGTTTAACTCCGTAAACATAGATGACAACTTTGAAATTTGAAATGTGCTATACACTGACATCTAGTGGCTAATATGCTAAGCTTTATCATGTCCGCCATATTTCATTTTGATCAATTTCGATGTTAATTAGCTGATCAATTTACAACAATCGTATGTTAGAGTTAGAATTTTAGTTCGTCCTTGGCAACATATACATGTTATGAGACACGTCAAAATGTGTAAATACAGTATATACATAAAGTTAAATTGATTACGTACAATATACAGAGTAAGCCGCTTTTCTATGGTTTCATATGGTATTTGCATAGACTAATTTACTACGAAAAATGTCATAATACAAATATTACAGGTTTGTGAACGTACTATGCTCCCTGTGCTCATTTACAGGGTTATATTTCAAAAAATTCATTAACCGTATAAAAACAGTGTGCATGCAAAATGTCTTAAACTTATTCTTAAAGTGTTTTAATGATGCAGCTTGTTTAAATGAATTTGGAAGTTTATTATATAACATTATCCCTCTGTAGTTAAAGCTTCCTTCATAAAGGCTCGTTTGGTGCACTCGAATTGTCAATTTATCCTTGTTACGAGTGTGATGGTAATGTACATCAGCATTTACTTGAAAATGATTTATATTTGTATGAACATTTGTGGATGTTATGGCTCTCGAAAGGGGACACATTATTATTTGTCTACCTCCGTATAACTGTGATCTGAATGCAATTGAGCTGGCGTGGGCAAAACTAAGGAATGTTTTCAGAGGATGCAAATCTAATTGTGATATCATCACTTATTTTACATGCTATTTTGCTGAACTGTGTTTTTCACGGTTGACCACACTGCAGAAACAAGAGCGTTAGCTCTCTCTGCTTCCCCTATGCCCGCACTACACTGTAAATTCAGTGATCAAGAAAACATGCGCATACTGTATGTAGCCCAGCTGTGCCCAATTGAGTTTAATCGCAAATAACAAAAATTCTGTCTCGTTAAAATATAGCCAACTGATCAGTTAGAACACATTGCATCAAGAAGCTACCAAAACCCCCACCACCATAAAAGCAGAAGATGCGCACTTGCAAAAATAAAATGGTTGGGCTACATATGTAGCGCACGCGACTACTCGAGGGTTAAATATCATACATATTGGAATAAAAGCTCAACTTAGAATAAGGTACATAATGCAATTTGTACATATAAATTCTTATCATGTTGATAAATGATTGTCTGAAATAATTTTCCCTCAATAGGTTGAAAAAATCAAAATGATATAAAAAGTGTTGTATTTTATGAGGTACATCCAGAAAGTAAGTTCTGTTTGGTAATAAAATTAAATTCCTAATGAATACGAGTTAAATATGAGTTAACACCTTTGGTATGTTCCAAAGGAGAATGGCCGCCAATATGGCCATTGTAGTTAAATGGAACAAGTAAAAAAAAAAGAAAGAAAGAAATTAAATTGTGTACAGATACAGAAAAATTATTTATTGCAAAAAATTCTACAACTCTTAAACTACTTTTCCACATAACTGCCGAAATTTTGCAGGCATTTGTCATAGCAAGGCACAAGTTTTTGTATATCTTCTTCATAGAAGTTTGCCGCCTGTGTCTTCAACTACTTGGAAACATTTTCCTTCAGCTCTTCGTCATTGTTGAAGTGTTGACCACCAAGGAAAGATTTGAGATGCAAAAATAGATGAAAGTCACTAGGAGCGAGGTCAGGGCTGTACGGGAGTGGTCAAATACGTCCCAGCCAAATCCCTGTATGATGTTTTTCGTCGCATTTACAGTGAGTGGTCGTGCGTTGTCGTTAAGAAACACAACACCTTTTGACAGTATTCTTCTATGCTTATTCTGTATTGCGCAGCACAATCCTAGTATTCAGAAAACGAATCACAGATCTGATTTCACAAGTGGCAGGATTTTCAATCAACACCGACATTGTAAACAAGCACAACAAAGCGTACTGGCTGACAGTGATCTCACAATGGCGCACATTTCTTCTCCTTTATACAGATCATCTACCACGCATGTGTGGAACTGCGATCGCAGCACTGCAGCGGAGATAAATTGAAACAGAACTTACTTTCTGGATGCCCCTTGTATTTATAATGACATGTCTTGTTCATATCTTAGGAAGAAATTATTGCATCACTTAAGTATAGGTTAAAAGTTTCTAGTAAATTTCTCAGTTCATATTCGACATGGCAGAAAAGTAGCTAATTCAATGATATATTTTTAGACTAATTTTTAAAATAAACTCAAATTTTAAGTAATTCTTTGTTTTACTTTTTAGGCAAATGATGAAGTAGACCATGATGATACTGATGGTATAACTACTGCAGAAGCTAAGAGAGACTTGAATTCATGTAAAGCAGTTGATGCTACTCCGACCACCAGTCATGATAGGAGTTCTTTGCATAATTACATTGAATATTGTACTTCTACAGATACTAATATTAAAAATGACAATTTACTGGATCAGACTGCAAAAGTAAATACTCAGATTTTAAATTTAAGTTCATCTAAAGACTGTTTCCAAGATAGTTATGTAAGAGGATGTCCTAGCCAAACTACAAATGCAAGTTTAACTGATTTAGCAGTCAAGATCTTTGAACAAAACAAGGATTTTGATTATGTTTCAGCAGCCAAGAAAAGTATTGATGCTTTAAGTAAACAAACTACTGATAGTGACATTCTTGTACGTATGGAAATAGGATCCAATTTAAAAACATGTGATACTAAGTTATTTGTCACTTCTGAGAATGCTCCCAGTGATTCCGGAACACAATTGGATAAACAAAGTAAGCATTCCACTTCAACAGATGACCAAATTCTACCAAGTAGTTCCCATGAGAAAACTGTACAGAATATTGCAAATACAAATATATACAATAACCTGTCACAAGAAGCCAATTGTCGGGAAGCATTCTTTTTATACAACTTCAAGGGTAAAGAGGAGAAAGAGACCACAGCTTTGAGGAAAGACCAGACTGTGTTTGTTTCTGATAAAGATGAAGAATGTAACTTATCTATTAATGTTGAAGAATCTTACGAACAATTTAAGTATGTTCTAAATGAAAGGAAAAAGCTGTGTGCAGAAGAAAATGTTATGGAAGAACAAACATCTTGCTCACTGTGGAAAATACTAAATAAATTAGAGTGTCCATTCACCTGGTTAGCAGATGTACCAGAGCTCGATTTACCAAACGCCAGGGGGAGGAGATTTTTGAAGATGTTTTTAGAAGGTAAGACCCAAATTGTCTTTACTGTTTTCTATTAGCCCTTTACATTAAATTTTTTACAGGATTATAAATGTAACATCTATGAATTTATGTGTGTTTGGAGGAATTTAGTAACAGTGACATCAAACTTAATCATAAAAGCTATTTGCAGTTGGTTTATTGACACTCGTCACTTACTTTTTCTATATTATTGAGGGACTAGTTTCAAAGGCTGTTACCTCCATTTTCAACCTCTCTCCAACTAGCATCTGTTGTTGTCTGCTCTCCTCTCTCTCTGGTGGTGGAACTATAAACTTCTTTGTCAAATTATCTAGTACCCACCAGTAGACACTGTAGTGTCGACACCAGTAGTGGCATAGACTCTGTTCAGTGCGCGAAGAAAGTAGGTCAGTGGCACAGAACTGTCGTCGCTACTGTAAATACAGAAACATTCAGTACTGAATGAGCTCATGAAACTGGTCACTCAAATTTACGCAGCTGTCAAATTGTTTGCAGCACCATGGATCTTCATGGATAAATATTCAAAATGTGTCCAGATGAATAAAATATTGTTTGGCATGAATTTTCTTCTTTTTCTCCTGAAATTCTTGGGGAAGTAGTGCTTCCAGTATTTCATTGCACAGTTCGCCACTGGATGTGATAAAATTTTTATTGGCTGGGTCCCATCTAAACATTTGCTGAACTGCAAATTCCATTACCACCATGTGTTCAATTGTTGACTCCAGTTTAGGACATCTTTTTAAAACAAAAGATTGTATAAATATGAAGAAGGCTAAAATGTGTAGAAACAAGTATTTTTTCCATGGTCAGATGATCTAATGTCACATTTCTGTTTTTTCAGGGGGAAAAAGACCTGCAGACGGAAGAACAACTCTTTTTCAGGAGATATGTGGTCATCTGATATTAGCATATGACAAAGTTTCTGAAAATTATTTGACTGATTCAATAGCTGATCTTTCATACTGTTATGCAAAGCTAGGAAATCCTCAATTTATTCCTGATGGGATGCAATTCAAAGATGAATTCAAAGAAATGCATGTAGCTCCTGGTAAAGGAAATGAATACTACATGAAAATGAAAAGAAGAAGAGAGCAAGCAAAGGATATAATGCTTCAATGTTTTAACACATTTGCTGGTTGTAATATAAGGGAATTCTATGAATTTAATAATGTAGAAAATTCTACCTTTGTAACAGAGCCTAATTCTCTGGGAATCAATAACAAAGAAACGGCTTGCAGCAAAGGAATAATGCTTAATATAAATGATGTTAAAAACCCAACCGTGGGTTCAGAAGAAGATAGCAAATGTGACTCAAAAGACGCCAACAAAACTATAGGTTCATCTCTTCCTCCTTCAGATGAATCTCTAGATGTCAAGTCTGAAGAAACTGATATTGATAAAACTGAAGAGGTTTGCCAAGCAACATCTGAGAGAAAAACAGCATATCTTTATGTTGTGACTGCAGCTGTTGCATATGTAGCATATTTTTCTGAAAATTACGAAGAATCATATGTGGCTGCTCAAGTTTGTAAATATTGGTAAGTAATAGTTACAATACTCAGAAAGTGATTTATGTAATATAATTTGCTTGCTTGATGTTCACCTAAATAGCAATTGCTAGTGTTTTAGGAAAATATGGATGTATTCAGAATGCCTCATTTTTACAGGTATAGCCAGCTAGGGAAATCTGGGATGGCAACTCTTCTTGGAGTGAAAGGCACAGTTTTACTAGATTCTCGCATTATAGGCTACAAGTTGGCTTTACCCCTTTTTAAGGAAGCAGTCCGTCTTGAGCCTGATTACTGGCAGTGGAATTATCTTTATGCCAAGAATATCAGAATTGTAAACATGATTGAAAAAGACAGAAATATAGTTCATGAGAATGAAGTGGTAAGTGATTGAGAGAGATTTTCTTTATAACATTAGTACAGTCTCAGTAGACTACTCATAGTACTGCAGCCTTAATGTATGAGAAGAGTTTCAGTGTTATGTGTTACAAAATTTTTATTTCAGTTAATTGATGTAAATTAATAATTTCTTCACACTGGCTATATATAGGCTTAAGGTTTTTGATAGAGTCAACATGAAAAATTCAATGTCATGGCCCGGATTTGAACCACAGATCTCCTGGTTTCCATCCAGCCACTCTAACCCATTGAGCTATCATGGCCAACATGCTGTCCTGACAATAAATTCTCCATTTGACTCATATATTTCCCCGGTAGACCACTAGGGGCTATCACATTAGAGATACACCATTTGTGGCGACTTACTATCGTAAGTACTTAAGTCCCAGGCTTCATCATTTAACTCTTATTATTTTAGTTAATTGATGGAAGTTATTCATTTCCTCATGCTAGCCATATATAGGCTAAGGTTTTTCATAGAGTCAACATGAAAAATTCAATGCCATGGCCGGGATTTGAAGTTCCTCGTAATGAAGAACAGTTTAGCTGAGATTTATTTGATGCATCAGCGCTTTTTTCTGTGATTATTCATATAAAACTTGTCTCATTCACTTCATTATTTATTTTATTAAACAAAACACCAGAAATGCATTCAATAATATCATTGTTAATGTCATTTGACATTCCTGAAAACCTGTAGTAGTCTGATGTTCCTCTAACTGATCATCTGTTTGAACAATTAAGCTGTACATAGCTACCTCTGTTATCCAAATTTTCAAACTCATTACTACCCCTGAATGGGAGTTCCTGCTGAGGTAAATAGCAAAGAGCATTTATCAATCACCCTATTATATACCTATTTCGTTTCACATTTTCATCATGCTTTTCATCTGAGTTCTTAAACAAATTACTCAAAGAAATGTCAATTCTTGTTTTTCCAAACTTTACTAACATTACAATGGAAGCAGTATGACTTTTTGAATTTTCATGATGAATCCTCAAGTTGCAAAAGCTATCCATGTTGCTAATGCCATCTGTCATCCAGACATTCTTTTCATTAGAAAAGAGCAGAAATGACAAACAAAATAGTTTTAAAATATGTCAAAACCACATAGCCAAGGAAACTCATTATGCCAAGAGATATTAAAAATAAAGGGGTTTCATAAAGGGGTTCTCCAACATCGCCAAAACCCTCACCCACTTGACAGAAGAACACCGGCCTTATGTGTGGACGGAGGACGTCGAAGGCGCTTTCCAGCATCTGAAGAAGACACTGTGCAGTGCTCCTATTCTGGGATTCACACAAACAGGTGGCGCATTCATTGTGGACACCGACGCCAGCGACCATTGCATTGGAGGCATCCTATCCCAAGTCCAGGACGGCTATGAGTGGATGATAGCTTACTACAGCAAGACACTGTCCAAGGCAGAGAAGAACTACTGTGTCACCCGGTGAGAGTTACTGGCGTTGGTAAAGACTTTGGAGCATTTCCACAAGTACCTGTACGTTCAGCCATTCCATCTGAGGACTGACCACTCCGCCCTCACCTGGCTACTGAGCTTTAGGAAACCGGAAGGCCAGACAGCACGTTGGGTCCAGAGGCTGCAGGAGTACGACTTCATCTCTGAACATCCTGGAGGGAAGAGCTGCGGTAACGCAGATGCCATGTCCCGAAGACCCTGCCCAGAAGAGTGCGGCCAGTGCACAAGAGTGAAAGAGAAGGAGCGTGCTGCAGCTGTCCGAGTGGTCACGGCAGTGCCTGCGGATGGCTGGGATAGCACAGGCCCGAGAAGGGAACAGCTGGCTTACGCAGACTTGGGGTCACTCTTCAGAGAAGTGGAGGCAGGGACAAGACCAACCTGGGAGGACATCGTACTGAGGAACGCCACCTACAAGTTGAACTGGGCCCAATGGGACTCACTGGAGATCAGAGAGGGCATGCTGTTCCGGGTATGGGAATCACCTGATGGGAAGATGCAGACAGAACAGTTGGTACTTCCTCGAAGTAAGGTCCCGGAGGTCTTGGAAGAAGTGCACGCCGGTACTTCAGGAGGACACCTGGGAGCAAACCGAACAATCGACAAACTCCGACAGCGCTACTACTGGTTGAGGCTCCGAGCAGATGCTGAGAGTTGGTGCGGTTAATGTCACGAGTGCGCGGCGAATCGCGGGCTCCAAACTAGAAGCCAGAACGCATGCAGCAGTACAACGTCGGAGCGCTATTCGAACAGATTGACGTTGACATAGCTGGACCATTCCCAGTGTCCAACCGAGGCAATAGGTACCTGATGGTGGTCGTGGAATACTTTACCAAAGAGGAGAGCTGTGACAAAATATCGTCAACTACACCAATGAGAACCAGTTGAGGGCCAGCTGATGATAGAGGCAAAGCCTCAGATACATGTTCTGAAAAAATTTAAAAGTAAGTGTTGTTTAGTGTCATCGACTCTCTTTAAAGTTAATTTATCATAACAACACTGTTTTCAACACTTCCAAGAAAGGAATTGAAATATGTTTATGTTCAAATAGATTAGATTAGATTGATTTGCGTTCGGTAGGTTCACTTGTAGCCAGAAAAGGCTGTGAACATTGAACATGTCCAGAGGTATAAAGTTTAATAGCATATATATGTACAAAAGTTAACATAAGACACATCTTATAGTATAAAGGCAATATGAACAACATTATGGAAAACAAAGCAGGGATAATTATATATGATACAAAATAAAACACTTTTTAATTCAGCTTTCACTCGGCTTATGCCAGAATGTGTCAACCTTTTTGCAATGGATACCATTCTTGTTATTTCTTAAATACATATACATTAAAAATAAACTTTCAACATGCATCAAAGATTTATTGGTAATGATTTGTCATTGGAACAGTTAGATACTACTTACAGAGCTACAGAAGCATTATCAGGATAATTTGTCATTCAGATAATCTTGAACACAGTAAAAAGATTTTGAACAGCATTTTTAAAAGCACCAAAATTATCAATTTTTTCTTTAAGAACATTAGGAAGTGTACCAAATATTTTGATAGTTTCGTAATACACACCTTTCTGGAAGCAAGAAAGTTTAGCACTGGGATAATGGATATTATACTTTTGTCTAGTGTTTATTCGGTGAATTACATTATTTGTTGCAAATATGGCACGATTGCATACAAAGAATTTTAGGATTGAGTATATATACATGCAAGGAAGCATTAATATCTTCAATCATGTAAAAAGATCTTTACAGGAGCATCTGTTGTGGGTATTAGTTATGATTCTTATAACCTTTTGCATAAGAAATACTTTTTTACTTTCTACTGAGTTGCCCCAAAATAATATTCCGTATTTCATAATAGAGTTAAGGTATGCATAATATACTAATTTAAGTGTGTCAATAGAACTCACATTAGCCAGCTCTCGAATAGCATAACAGGCAGAGCTGAGTTTAGATAATATATAATTTATATGAGCTTTCCAATCTAAACATCTGTCCACTTGAAGGCCCAGAAATTTTATGCTGTCAATTTCTTCTAATAACATCATTAATCTCGATTTCTATTTGAGTATGTGACGTACGACAGGTTATAAATTTGACCACTTTTGTTTTGTCTAAATTCACAGATAATTCCTTCACTTTAAACCAGCATGACATACAGTTCAAAACATAATTCATTTTAATTATACACTCGTTTAAATTTGTACTGGTCACCAGGACACTAGTGTCATCAGCGAAAAGCACTGTACTTGCAATGTCCGTTATATAAAGTGAGAGGTCATTTTTATAGATCAGAAATAATAAAGGCCCTAACAACGAGACTTGGGGTACTCCATGAGTTACTACTTTCCAGTTCGAAGTTTGTTTTTCATAACCAATATCACTGACGGCTACTTCAATGCTCTGTTTTCTTTCATTTAGATATGATACAAACCATCTTAAAAGTTCATGGTTTAGCCCATAGAATTCCAGTTTTGCTATAAGAATGTCATGATTAACACAATCAAAAGCCTTTGCTAGATCACAAAACATTCCACCTACATGTCTTTTATCATTTAAGGCAGTCAACACTTCATGTGTAAGCACAAAAGTGAATCGAGAAGATATTGACACATTGCTTCACTCACACTGTTTATTCACAGAACATGTTTCAAGAGCTTTTGCTCTTATCATCAGCTGGTACTCACATTAGCTTGAGCTAATTTGTGCTTCACTGTCCCTATGCTTCTTTCAAGTTTATACTTAGACTGCATGTGTAAGTTTGTAAGTTACATTATTAGTCGATATCCCCTTTCTGAATCCAAACTGATCACTGACAAGTATGTTGTTATATTCAAGGTGTTTATACAGTCTGGCGAACATTGCTTTTTCAAGAACTTTAGAAAAAATTGGCAAGAGAGATATTGGTCTATAATTTGAAACATTATTGCATTCGCCTGTTTTGAAAAGAGGTTTAACAATTGAGTATTTCATTCTGTCAGGAAAAATACCAGTCTTTAGAGATTCATTACATAAATAACTAAGGGGAATGCTAATTTGTGAGGAGCAAGATTTTAAGATTTTTGTAGTTATTTCATCATAACCGGAAGAATTCTTCATTTTTAAAGAGTCAATAATTTTATTTATTTCGGTAGATGTAGTTAAACTGACTTTAAATGTAGGTACAGAGTTTGTGAAACTTGATCTCAGAAATTCTAGTGCAGCATCTTTACTTCCATAATTAATATTTAATTTTTTTGTTACATCCAAAAAGAATTTATTAAACAATTCTGCAACTTCAAGAGGTTTAGCAATTTCATGATTGTCAACATTGAGTGTTATTGGGCAATTTTCTAATGAGTGTTTATGTGTCACATTTTTTATTATATTCCAAGTGGTTTTTATTTTGTCTGAGTTCTGAATTAGTTTATTATAATGCAATACTCTAGCTGCTATTATTACCTTCTTTAGAAGTTTGCAATATTTTTTGTAGTATTTTAATTACAAATTGTTACTGACTCTAACTTGCTCATATAGTTCTCTTTTACGCCTGCATGAGGTTCTAATTCCTAAAGTGATCCAGGAATTGTTGTTTTTGAAGTTAAATGTTTTTTATACTTAGATGGGAAGAAAATTCAAAGTGAGTTTTAAAGAATTGAAGAAAGCTATTATATTTGTTGGTTCCATTAATCTCATAGTTTTGTTTCCAAGATTCAAGTTTAAGGTTCTTACTAAATTCATTCAGAGTATTTTCGTTTATTTCGCCATAATTTGTATATGTGTATTTAGGTTTGAGTTTTAAATTTATCTTATCAATCCTTAGAATTTGTGCATCATGATCTGATAGTCCATTAGTTTTTGATAGACAGAGCAAAATTTGGTTATATCTGAATTTACAAATATATTACAAATTATTACAAATATATACTTATGTCGGCCTGTGTATTTAGAACTGGAGGATGCTAGATGACTGGCCTCAAGGGATGCATCATCAACCGGTCCTAGTGGATCAGTCACAAACTAATGCAATTGAAATCTGAAAGTAAATTTGCTTGGGATTTCTATTCTTTGAACAAAAATTAATGTAAAATTTGCATACACTTTCATCAATTTATTAGCTGTTGCTGGTGGCTACAGAGACAACGTTAATACCACACCACAGAGTTGTGGGCATTTGTAGTTCTGTTTAGAATTTCCAGGGAGAAGTGATAAACATGTTTGAATTCCATACCGGCTTCTTTACGTGTATACAGCAAAGAACAGACTAATACAAAACTGCAACATTGTTCAAGTACTACTACACCTAACTGTATCTACTTTGTTCAGTTGCCTTTTCTATTCTTCAAATATGTACTCAGTATGTTGTTGTTGTAGTTGTTGTCAAATGCTAGGTTTTGGCAATGAAGCCATTAGCTCTCTTGCTCTCCACTATTTCTGTGTAGTGGGTCCGGCAGGTAGGACTTCACAGGTTAGAAGATGTCCTTCAGTCATTTCCTCTTTGTTGTAAAATGCTAGGCTTTGGCAGTGAAGCCATTAGCTCTCTTGCTCTCCAGTATTTCTGTGTAGTGGGTCCGGCAGGTAGGACTTCACAGGTTAGAAAATGTTCTTCAGTCATTTCCTCTTCTTTATTGCACAGAGGAAAATTTGGACCTGTATAAATTCCTATTCTGTGTAAGTGTTTGGCCAAATAATCATGTTCTGCAAGTAATCTAAAATTACTTTTAATCATTAAAAATAATTCCCTGTGCATCCCAGAAACCACTTGCCATAAGCTTGTTAGCTGACAAAATTGACTTTGTCATTCTGGAGTTGGTTCACCTGCCACAATCCACTCTTCTGAGTGTGATTTACTTTCTGGAGTGTAGTGATGTATCCAAGTTTCGTCCATGGTAATAAGCAGTCTCAAAAATTCACTGGATTTTTACGATAGAACTCCAAATTCTTAACAGAAACAGTTTTTCTTTGCAACTTTTGAGCAGGTGTCAACAAATGCAGCACTCATCTTACACAAACCTGTAAAAACTCAAAACACTACTTAAAATATTACCTGGATGTTCTTTTGATATGTTTACAGCCTCTGTTAATCTGCAGCCTTCCAGTACTAAACGATGAATTGTTTCAATGAGCTCTGGAGTTGTGACTTCCACAGGACATCCAGAGCGAGACTCAACACTAGTGCTTCTATGTCCCATTGTAAACTCTGCAACCCAGCTTTTAATAATGGCATATGAAGTGGCAGAGTCTTTGAATGTACTGTCTATTTCCTTCTTGATTTCTTTAGATATTACGCCTTTAAAATGGAAGTATTTAATAACTGCTCGTTTTTCCAAATCTTCTAGTTTTGTGAAACCTCTACACTTGCCTTGTTTAAAATGTTGTCATTCAAAAACTAAACAAGCCATTGACCTGTAAGTATGGATACAAGCTAGGCTAGAGTTAAACTATATGATGCTATATGTCAAACTGATCTTAATTTTCGATCACACAACAATACACAAGGTCCTGCTGGAAAGCAGTCAGATTGCTAGAAGTTTCTATTGTATCAAGAGAAAATGGGTCATGGATCCAACCCAACCTTTTGTTTTGTATGTAGGTCAGAAGCATAGGATGTTCTGTAAAGAAGTACCTGTGCTGCCTTGCTCAGCAGCAGGGGAAGCTGCTTTAGTTGAGTTATGCAGGCCACAAAGGAAAGGAATAATAATGGAAAAGTTGAAATTTTGATATAGATGTTTGATAATAGAAGAGAAAGAGATTTTATGGTTATGCATGGACCAACAAAAATGTATGAAAAGTAAGATCTGTTGGTGGATAGGGGAAGAAAGTAAAATGAGAGAAATAGAATAGGAGACATTTGAGAGAAGGGAAGAGAAAATGGAGAAGGATTTTGGAAGATGGTGAGAAATAGGATAGAGGACATAGAAGACAAGAGTTATGGCGCAGATTAGAAAGTAAAAAATCATTGGGATTCTATAGAACAATAAAAAGGGAGTGGGAAAAAGAGGAATATGTGGATAATTGCAATAAGGGAGAAAGAGAAGGGCTAGTATTGGATGTGGACAGGAACACTGTTTCTAAAGGGGCTAAGGGAAGAGATAAAAGGTGTGTAAACTATGTGGATTAGAAGAGAGCATAGAGCAGTGGAGTGGAGAAATAAGATATGGGAGGAAAACTGGGATAAAATGAACAAAAAAAAAAAGTGGCCAAGGGAATGCTGACAGGAAAAAGGGAAAAGAAGAATAAGAGCATACAGGATTATGTAGAAAATGAAGCTAGCTACAGTGAAGCAATAAATATTGCACAAATATAAATATTTATAACAAAAAACTTCACTTATCTTAAGAAAATGGTGTTAATTCTTCTTTCTAATGGAGATTGCTATCATTGTCAGTCCATCAATAAACTTTGTAGTCAAGGATTCCAGTTATGTTATTATGTTTTTTCAATATTACCAAAATCTGAAAACAAAAAAAACCTAAAAACAGAATCAACTGCTGGTATTTCAAAATTCATTACGTGATGTAATGATTGATTACATGGTAACCGGAATCCTTGACTATGAAGTTTACTGATGGACTGATGATGAAAGCAATCTGTTTTTGAAATCGACCTCCATTTATTTGAAAGAAGAATTAACACCATTTTCTTAAGATAAGTGAAGTTTTTGTTACAAATATGTATATTTGTGTAATAAGAGCATACAGGAGTTTCTAAAGACAAAAGATAAATGGAGTAGGAGAAAAAAAATGGGCGAAAGAGAACAGAGAAGGGAGGACAGAAGAAGGGAGAAAGTAAGGATGAAGTAGAGGGAGGGCACTCCGAGGTGAGCCGAAGGCCAGGGAGCCTGGCAACCAGAGGAGAATAAACGGCTAGACTACATTTTGTACTTAGGGTAAGGCAGAGTATTTTAAATTAATGTAAAATAGAAGTAAAGATACATTCATTCATTTGTTTGTTTATTCATTCCTGTGTTCTACTCACCTTATCCATACTAGTGACGCATAACCTGAGTCGGGTGTCATCAATGCACTCCAGTGTTGATATAGTGTTCACTATGAGACAAAACAATATACCACACAGTTTTCGTTCATTTATTCATTCCTTCATCGTCTATAGGTGGGAAGTATTCTATTGTGCGGGATTTCAGAGTTTTGGGATACCCCATTTAAGTTTCAAGGTCAGCAAAATATTTTTTTTCTTTAAAAAATGAAGCAAGTGCTTAAAAACTCTTTCACAGTTATTTTCTCCATAATATCTCAGAGGATGATTTTTATCATTGTGTTCTCTGAAGAAAAGATATAATTCTTGTGAGAACATTTCTGAGTGAAAGCGAGCATGCTTCAGTATGGGACAATAAGTCATTATGTTTCATAATGTCCATCTATCAAAATCAGACAGATTAGAAACAATTATCTGGAGTCAAGTGGGGCAGTAATCGGGAGACACTGAACACCACATACAAAACATTCATCAAGCCAATACTTCTATATAATGCAGAGGTAATAATTACAGCAAACAGTTCTAACATAAATCACCTAGAAGTATGCCAAAATCAGACCCTGCGACTAATAACCGGTGCAGCAACATCAACTCCAATCACGGCAATGCAAGCCTTAACTCGCAACTATCCAATACATCTAACTTTAGAGGAGCAGGCACTAACACAACATGAAACAATGTTGCGGTTAAAAACAACAAAATGGGAGAAAAGATTACTACAAGCAATCAAGATGAAGATACAAACAAGTTTCCCACACAAAGTTATGGAATTAAAAACAGATCTGAATCTTCCTAATTCTAAAGAAAACATTTTAATCAAAAGAACAAATAATTACAAAATCTGAAACCTCCAAACCTGTACTAAAAGCACTAGCATTAGAAACTGTGAACAATAGATACCCACCTGAAGAATGGTTACATATCTACACAGATGGATCTAACTTGGACAACAACTCAGGAGCAGGAATTAAGTGTGCACTGTTCTCATTCTATCAACCAGCAGGATACCCCACAACTAATTTTGATGCAGAAGTAACGGCTATTCATATTTCACTCCAACACCTTCCTTACAGAATAGATAAATTCAAAAATGCTGTCATACTTTCTGATTTAAAGCAGCATTATGTGCAATAAGTTCATATAAAATGAGGTCAATCCAAATTAAAGAATGTCACAAAATGATCCAACAACTTCAAAAACTACAGAAAAGAATTATATTACAGTGGATACCTGCACATTGTGGAATTGCTGGAAATGAAGCAGCTGATTTTCTTGCCAAAAATGGTGCAAATTTAATTCAGAACAAAAATAGAAACTTACCCTTTACATCCATAAAAAGATTAATTAAAAACAAATATAAAAAAAAACCAATCAATATCTAACAAAGCCAAAGATAAAAAAAATGGAACATTTTAAATAAAAATCCAGAAATTATTCCAAAAATCCCACCTAAAGCTGCAGTAGTCAAATTTAGATTACTTACAGAACATGATTATTTGGCCAAACACGTACACAGAACAGGAATTTATACAAATTCAAATTGTCCTCTGTGCAACAAAGAAGAGGAAATGACTGAAGAACATCTTCTAACCTGTGAAGTCCTACCTGCCGGACCCACTACACAGAAATATTGGAGAGCAAGAGAGCTAATGGCTTGATTGCCAAAGTCTAGCATTTGACAACAAAGAAGAGGAAACCTGTGAACTCCTACCTGCCGGACCCACTACACAGAAATATTGGAGAGCAAGAGAGCCAATGGCTTCATTGCCAAAGCCTAGCATTTGACAACAAAGAAGAGGAAATGACTGAAGAACATCTTCTAACCTGTGAAGTCCTACCTGCCAGACCCACTACACAGAAATATTGTAGAGCAAGAGAGCTAATGGTTTCATTGCCAAAGCCTAGCATTTGACAACAAAGAAGAGGAAATGACTGAAGAATACCTTCCAACCTGTGAAGTCTTACCTGCCGGACCCACTACACAGAAATATTGGAGAGCAAGAGAGCTAATGGCTTCATTGCCAAAGTCTAGCAATTGACAACAAAGAAGAGGAAATGACTGAAGAATATCTTCTAGCCTGTGAACTCCTACCTGCCGGACCCACTACACAGAAATATTGGAGAGCAAGAGAGCTAATGGCTTCATTGCCAAAGTCTAGCATTTGACAACAAAGAAGAGGAAATGACTGAAGAACATCTTCTAAACTGTGAAGTCCTATCTGCCGGACCCACTACACAGAAATATTGGAGAGCAAGAGAGCTAATGGCTTCATTGCCAAAGTCTAGCATTTGGCAACAAAGAAGAGGAAATGACTGAAGAACATCTTCTAACCTGTGAAGTCCTATCTGCCGGACCCACTACACAGAAATATTGGAGAGCTAGAGAGCTTCATTGGCTTCATTGCCAAAGCCTGGCATTTGACAACAAAGAAGAGGAAATGACTGAAGAACATCTTCTAACCTGTGAAGTCCTATCTGCCGGACCCACTACACAGAAATATTGGAGAGCTAGAGAGCTTCATTGGCTTCATTGCCAAAGCCTGGCATTTGACAACAAAGAAGAGGAAATGACTGAAGAACATCTTCTAACCTGTGAAGTCCTACCTGCCGGACCCACTACACAGAAATATTGGAGAGCAAGAGAGCTTCATTGGCTTCATTGCCAAAGCCTGGCATTTGACAACAAAGAAGAGGAAATGACTGAAGAACATCTTCTAACCTGTGAAGTCCTACCTGCCGGACCCACTACACAGAAATATTGGAGAGCAAGAGAGCTTCATTGGCTTCATTGCCAAAGCCTAGCATTTGACAACAAAGAAGAGGAAATGACTGAAGAACATCTTCTAACCTGTGAAGTCCTACCTGCCGGACCCACTACCCAGAAATATTGGAGAGCAAGAGAGCTAATGGCTTCATTACCAAAGCCTAGCATTTGACAACAAAGAAGAGGAAATGACTGAAGAACATCTTCTAACATGTGAAGTCCTACCTGCCGGACCCACTACAAAGAAATAGTAGAGAGCAAGAGAGCTAATGGCTTCATTGCCAAAGCCTAGCATTTGACAACAAAGAAGAGGAATTGACTGAAGAACATCTTCTAATCTGTGAAGTTCTACCTGCCGGACCCACTATACAAAATATTGGAGAGCAAGAGAGCTAATGGCTTCATTGCCAAAGCCTAGCATTTGACAACAAAGAAGAGGAAATGACTGAAGAACATCTTCTAACCTGTGAAGTCCTACCTGTCGGACCCACTAAACAGAAATATTGGAGAGCAAGAGAGCTAATGGCTTTATTGCCAAAGCCTAGCATTTGACAACAAAGAAGAGGAAACCTGTGAACTCCTACCTGCCGGACCCACTACACAGAAATATTGGAGAGCAAGAGAGCCAATGGCTTCATTGCCAAAGCCTAGCATTTGACAACAAAGAAGAGGAAATGACTGAAGAACATCTTCTAACGTGTGAAGTCCTACCTGTCGGACCCACTAAACAGAAATATTGGAGAGCAAGAGAGCTAATGGCTTTATTGCCAAAGCCTAGCATTTGACAACAAAGAAGAGGAAACCTGTGAACTCCTACCTGCCGGACCCACTACACAGAAATATTGGGGAGCAAGAGAGCCAATGGCTTCATTGCCAAAGCCTAGCATTTGACACCATAGAAGAGGAAACCTGTGAAGTCCTACCTGCCGGACCCACTAAACAGAAATATTGGAGAGCAAGAGAGCCAATGGCTTCATTGCCAAAGCCTAGCATTTGACACCATAGAAAAGGAAACCTGTGAACTCCTACCTGTCGGACCCACTAAACAGAAATATTGGAGAGCAAGAGAGTCAATGGCTTCATTGCCAAAGCCTAGCATTTGACAACATAGAAGAGGAAACCTGTGAAGTCCTACCTGCCGGACCCACTACACAGAAACATTGGAGAGCAAGAGAGCTAATGGCTTCATTGCCAAAGCCTAGCATTTGACAACAAAGAAGAGGAAACCTATGAACTCCTACCTGCCGGACCCACTACACAGAAATATTGGGGAGCAAGAGAGCCAATGGCTTCATTGCCAAAGCCTAGCATTTGACACCATAGAAGAGGAAACCTGTGAAGTCCTACCTGCCGGACCCACTACACAGAAATATTGGAGAGCAAGAGAGCTAATGGCCTCATTGCCAAAGCCTAGCATTTGACACCATAGAAGAGGAAACCTGTGAAGTCCTACCTGCCGGACCCACTACACAGAAATATTGGAGAGCAAGAGAGCTAATGGTCTCATTGCCAAAGCCTAGCATTTGACACCATAGAAGAGGAAACCTGTGAAGTCCTACCTGCCGGACCCACTACACAGAAATATTGGAGAGCAAGAGAGCTAATGGCCTCATTGCCAAAGCCTAGCATTTGAAAACAACAACAATAGAATTAGTACAGAGGGAATTTGGCACTGAAACCTGTGGAATAAATACCTAAGCCCTATGCTCCAAGTGGGGCATCCCCAGAAGAAACGATGAAGCGAGAGGAGACAGAGGGTGGCTGACGAAAGGAGACGAGACACCTGCCTGCATTTCAATTATAATGGAGATGAAATGGAAGGACAGGAAATTTGGGGGATGTAATTAACCTTACCAGCATTTGCCTGGCGACCAGAAAAACCCTCGAAGAAACCCATGGGTCAGGTTGGTCAGCCACAGGAATCAAATCCAGAATGAGCACAACAGATGAAACCACCTGAGCCATCCTGATCGATTGACTGGCACAGAATGAGCCATGGCCTACGTTCTAATTTGTGGATTATTTTTATGCTTCTGCAACAGCTTGTCTTCAGAGTTTAAGGTCCTCATATTTTAATTCTTCACTGAATATTCTTTCTTTGCCTGAAACTGGCCTCTATTTTAAAGATGCTGCTCATGTCTTGAAAGTATTGTCTGGCAAGCAATATGGTATCAAGGGCATTGCTTCTCATAGAATCTCTGTGCTAAATTAGTGTTGATGTAAACTGCTCCATATGCATTTTGAATGTCTATAAATTCAATATTTGTATATCAGTACACTTCAATACTTATTTAACAAATGGATCTCAGGTAGGTTATTTTGGGTAACAAGAATAAACTATTGCAATGGTAACAATAAGAGTAGAAATATGAATGCAGTCACAACACGAGTGACAGTCTGTAGCTTTGTTAGCCTTTTATACAAAAATGAAGCATTTCTAGACAATTCCTTAGTAAGAAAAAATGTTAAATTTTATACTCTGTCACACCAGAAAATTAACAGAATAGCTATTTATTACATCTGTATATGTAATACTTTTTCTTTGAGTTGTGTTAACAAGTAAGTAAATTACTGAATAAAACATGGTGTCAGTTTAATTAAAATTATAATATGGGTTGACTGAGGCACTATATGAACGCGGTAAGAAGAGCGAGGTTCCAAGTCCTCTTTCGGTAAGTTTCGTTTAACTCCGTAAACATAGAAGACAACTTTGAAATTTGAAATGTGCTATACACTGACATCTATTGGCTAATATACTAAGCTTTATCATGTCCGCCATATTTCATTTTGATCAATTAGCTAACCAGGTTATAACAATCGTATGTTAGAATTAGAATTTTAGTTCGTCCTTTGCAACATATACATGTTATGAGACATGTCAAAATGTATAAATACAGTATATACATAAAGTCAAATTGGTTACATACAATATACACAGTAAGCAGCTTTTCTATGGTTTCATGTGGTATTTGCATAGACTAATATAACAGGTTTGTGAATGTACTATGCTCCCAGTGCTGATTTACATGGTTATAGTTATAAAAATTCATTAACCATATAAAAACAGTGTGCATATAAAAATGTCTTAACCTTATTCTTAAAGTGTTTTAATGATGCAGCTTGTTCAAATGAATTTGGAAATTTATTATATAAAATTATCACTTTGTAGTTAAAGCCTTCTTCATAAAGGCTCGTTTGGTGTGTTCGAATTGCCAGTTTATCCTTGTTACGAGTGTGGTGGTAATGTACATCAGCATTTACTTGAAAATGATTTATATTTGTATGAACATTTGTGAATGTTATGGGTCTCGAAAGGGGACACATTATTATTCGTCTACCTCCGTATAGCTGTGATCTGAATGCAATTGAGCTGGCGTGGGCAAAACTAAAGAATGTTTTCAGAGGATGCAAAGCTACTTGTGATATCATCACTTATTTTACATGCTATTTTGCTGAACTGTGTCTTTCAAGGTTTGCCGCACTGCAGAAACAAAAGAGCATTAGCTCTTGCTTCTTCCCCTCTTCCTGCACCACACCGTAAATCCAGTGCTCAACATAAGTTGCGTGTACTGTACTATGTACTTCACATACCAAAAATTTACTTCCAACATGTTTTGTCCCCACTTGAAGGTATTATCTTGCCTGGCCAATCTTTTCATGAGCCACTTTGAAGTATATATTACTACAGCCTTCCCATACATTTTTAACACCTGAATTAGATAATTATGTGGATGATATATATGCAATAACCAACAAAACACAGCACTGATGCCTTAAAACTGTTAAATTTACAGGAACCCACCATCAGTTTCACAATGGAAGTAGAATCCAACAACTTGCTTCCTTTTCTGAACCTAAAAATAATAAAAAATAATGCCAAGTTAAAATTTGGTATTTACAGGAAAGACACACATGCAGACAACTACCTCAAAGCCAATAGTTTCAACCCAAGACCTCACAAACATGCAGTCATCAAATGCCTAACACAAGACTGATTAATGTACCTATGGATGAAACGGACTATATCACCAAATATACCAAAATAATAGAAATGGCGATGACAGTTTCAGCAAAACATTAGTAGATAAAGAACATGAAAAGATTCAGCAGACAAAAACAGTTGACTGAGATCATCGCATTAACCTCTTTTAGGGACAAAATAACATACAAGAAATTCACATATCACCCATGGGTGAACAGAAAATTTCTAAAGATGTTCAGCGAATTTAACATCACCCTGGCAGCAGTAAAGAAATTCATTATCAGAAACCTCATCAAAAAACAAAAAATAGACAAAATTCCTCTATTAAAGAAGACTGGCAGTTACAGAATTAGTTACTCAGACTGCAATAAGATATACATTGGAAAGACAAAGCATAATATTGGAATAATCTACGGCAGGAATTTCAAAATTCATCAAGAGGTACTGTTTCTTTGTAATAAATATGTTTTCCCAAATCTGTAGTTCTAGAGGTTTCTTTGCCTGTTTGCGTCATCACATTTACCAGAACATTAGATGGCAGCACGACACCAAGCCAGATGCAGACACTGGATACATCATCAGTCAACCACAGAACTGAGGATAGGGAAGAAGTTCCCAGAAACTAGTCTTCATTAAAAAACTTGTAAGTGGAGAAAAGTATATACAAGATTGACTCATTTGCCTAATTTTAGTAACAATGGCACTCCACTTTCTGAAATACTTCTTTTTATTCCATATTATAATAACAAATCAAAATTTTGCGTCGTTATCCTGTAAGTTGCTAAGCGTGCTACAAAGAGCATGCAGAATGGCCTGTAGGTGGCAGCATAGTTCAGATTCACACATACCATCGCAGTATCAGTATAAAGATGGCTGCCCAACTTGCGACTTGTACCAGGGAAGAACAGCACTCTGTTATTCGGTTTTTGTGTAGTGAAGGTGTGAAACCTATTGAAATTCATCGACAAATGAAGGTTCAGAACGCTGATGCATGTTTGTCGCAGCAGCAAGTCTATGAATGGAGTAGGAAGTTTGCAAATGGTGTGATTCAGTGGAAGATGCTCCACGTCCAGGTCAGGCACAACGAGTTGTGACTCCACAGAACATTGTAGCAGTTGAAGTCAGTGCAGGAAAACCGTCGAGTGACACTGAATGACATTGCAGCATGTTTACAGATTAGTCATAGGTCAGCACACCACTTTGTGCATGATGTGCTTCAGTTTCACAAAGTGTCTGCAAGATGGGTGCCATGGCACTGACTCCTGAAATGAGAGAACAACGTGTTGATGATTGTGAAGAACACCTTTGGTGCCTTGAACGGGAAGGTGATGACTTCCTTGCAGGAATCGTTACTGGGGACGAAACCTGGGTTCACTTCCACCAACCAGAAACGAAGAGAGCGAGCAAGGAATGGTGCCATCCCTCATCACCAAAACCAAAGAAGTTTTGAACAGAACCATCAGCAGGGAAGGTAATGCTGACTCTCTTTTGGGTTGAAAAAGGCGTCATTTTGGAGCATTACATGCCTAGAGGAATCACTGTCACCAGTGCATCATACACAGATCTCCTAAAAAGTCATCTGTGGCCTGCAATCAAATCAAAGCGATGTGGATTGCTGGTAGAAGGTGTCCTTTTGCAACATGACAATGCAAGACCCCACACTGCCCGTACAACAATCACAACCTGCATTTTGAGTGTCTTCCTCATTCACCATATTCACCATATTAATTATTCCTTCACACTAGTCGTGTATAGGCTAAGGTTTTGGATAGATAGAGTCAAACTGAAAAATTGAATGTCATGGCCACAAACAGTGTATCTCAAATACGAGAGGCTCTAGTGTTTTGCTGGGAAAATATATGACTCAATTGGAGAATTTAATGTCAGGATAGCACGTTGGCCATGGTAGCTCAATGGGTAAGTGCGACTGGATGGAAACCAGGAGATCCATGGTTCAAATCCATGGCATTGAACTTTTTAGTTTGACTCTATCTGTCTTTAATGAATTTTGACATTCCATCAGAAGAAATTTTTTACTTAGCCTCATTGGATGGCCACCAGATGTGTCATCTTCAGAGAACCATGATCAGCTGAATGTCAAAGTTCTAGCTAGTTGACAATTTCTAGATAATGCCTTCAGGGGAGCGAAACTCGTGATCTGTGAAGAACAGTGTCTCAGGGGACTCATAGTATAATTTTAACTATTACATTATTTCATAGCATTAATTCCAATTTACCTTTTCAAATTATGGTATCAGTTTAAGCATTACAGATAACAACTTCTGTTTCAGCTAAGGCTGCTGGAAAAGGCTGTTGAATTGAAACCAAATGAACCACTCTGCTTGATGTTATTGGCCAAGATGTACCGTTTCTTGAGCAGGTGTAAGCAAACTTCAGGAGAAAATGCAGGGCAGAAAACTGAACATATTCAAACGCATTTACTGTCAACAACAAACCCAAGGTTTGTGCTTTTATGTTGTCTAGCACAGAAGTAGAAGTATTTTATTCTATTGAAATGTTGAGCTTCAAGATTTCACCATTACTACATACTATGAGATGCTTTGACAGCTTAACATTTTCATAAAAAGCAATGCATGCATGTTCACACGCCTGTCTTAATTAGAGATGGGTTGATACCAGTTTTTCTCGATACCCGATTCTTGATATTGATTCACAATGTTTTCCACAACACCAATACTTTGACATTTTATACCATCATTTCTACTTCTAGCTTCAATAGAAATTAGAATGTCTTGGGAGAATTGTGTAATGTCAATGAAATTAATTAGGTGCAGATATTTAATGAGATAGAACTTAAAAAAATGTCCTAGTTTTTAAACTTTACATTAGACATTTAAAAGCAAAATGGTTCACTTTTACGTAGAAAATGAAGCTAACTGCAGTGAAGCAATGAATTATTACACAAATATAATTATTTGTAACAAAAACTTCACTTATCTTAAGAAAATTATGTTATTTCTCTTATTAATTGATAGAGATCGATTTCACAAACAACTCATTTGCGTCTTCAGTCCACACACTTCATCATCAAGGATACAGGTTACTATGTTATTATATTTTTTCAGTATTACCAAAATTTGAAAACGAAACAAACCTAAAAACAGAATCAACTGCTGGTATTTCAAAATTCATTATGCGGACCATTTAATTGTTTTGATAATTTAACTTCTAGATTTATTTCATGGTTAAATCTCCAAAAATGATCTGCTACAGCCGATTGATCACTTTGTGTATACTTAATGTTAAAAAAATATTTTAAATGTTAAAATATTAAAAAAAATATATATTAGTGTTAAAAAAATTATTCTTTCATTCTGGTTTTCAAATTATGTTTCATTTTTCCAATATAAACCTGATCACATTCTAAAAAATTAAATTTATAAATACCAGATTTTTTATTATTAGGAATTTTATCCCTTTTAGAGAAATGTAGTAAATTTTTAATATTATATTTATTTTGAGGAATTAAAGTTATACCGAACTCTTTAAAACATTTTTGAAAATGTTTATTAACCTAAGGATGGTAAATAAAGTTTTTAAAATTATAATTGTCTTTTATGTTTTTAAGAGTAGAATATCATTAAGAGCTTTTGATATTTCCATTTTTCAATCTTCTTTTTTATAGTCTTTATTAAAACCATTAATTAAAGGAGTATTAATAATATTGTGACTTTGTGGGTTCATTGAATTAAAAGTCCACTTTGCCGAAATTCTAAATGTTCTTTATTTCTGTAAAAATACACTTTCAGATTACAGCAGAATTACGTTAGATACACAATCACAATCTACCAAGATCGATGGCCATAACAAACAGTGCTCTGATTACATCTGTTTACAACACTCCTGTTACAACCTCTGTTCACCAATTGTATACGACTACTGCTCTGTGGGACAGGTCGGGGTGTCGGATGAGTATTGTTGCGCAGTTCAGCTCGCTTATTTGGCAGGGGCTTGACTCCTAGGGTTGTCAGCATCGCTAATAAAATTTGAAGAATATCGATGTCCTGGGCTGCTCTCGGAGTTGTCCTAATATTTATGAATTTAGGATCAGTGGCATGGATCTCTTGATACAGGGCATTCAGGATGGATCAATTAGGGTACTTGGAAAGAAACACAGGTTACTTCTCTTATGACGATCGGTTGTATTTCAATTACTCTCGAAATACACGTTAGTTAGCGGGCGTGGTTGCACTTCCGTGTCTATACAACGACTCGTCGGTTTAGCACCCTGCTACTAACTAGCTTTAATTAAACGCAATTTCTGTCCGTGTGCTATCACACGACGGACTCGGTCGACCCTCAGCCACCGACTGATTTAATTAGCGCAATTTCTGTCGGCGCACGTTAGCACGACGATCTCGGTCGACCCTCAGCCACCGACTGACTTAGATATGTATTTGTTCCCGGCTAGGCCATATGACACTTAGCTTCCCCCTTCAGCTCATTATTTTTAATTAGTTGGTCGGTAGAACACATATGGAGTCCCAGTTACGAGAATCGCACCCCAGACCTCACATACTGCTCCCTTCCTGCCAAACTATGTTTGAAACTAAACGCGGGGTGAGAGCCTTAAGATTTATGGTTGCGGTCAGCTGTCCTAGGGGAGAGAAAATCCCACCTTTCAGAGTCCGTAACAAACTTGAAATTGCACACAAGATATTTGTTTCAATACAGGTATATATATATTCCTTTAACATTCAATTAATCTTCTAGATATTCCTTAACAGTTAATTAATCAACTCAAGGAAGAGAGTACCGTTTCATCTGTTTACGACTGACTCTTGGAGATACGTCGCTACCTTAAACACCTCACTGATAAATTCGAGAGATTTCTGGAACAAAAAAGAAATCGTCTGTTCTCTGTCAATCAAGATATCACTAGACTTTTCTAAACGGGAAACCTTATCTTTGCCGGCAAGTCCTTTATCTCGCAGTATCTTTAACTGCTTATGCAAGTTCTTTATTACCACACTGTTTGCCTATCAGTTCCTTTGTGTATACAAAGCCGCACGAACCCTTTTTGCGCGTACGCCGCCAGTCGTAAAAAAAGGGATTCTAAACAATATGTTTATATTCTTTATTAAATTCCTCTTTATTCAGGGGTATATTTATTAATCTATAAATATTTAAAATTTTTATAAATATTGACTTAGTAGGCTTGTAGAATTAAAAGTCCAATTTGCAGAAATTAAAATCGTTCTTTATTTCTGTAGAAATACACTGATCAATTCTCGCATAACAACATTACGTTACATATCACAAGGTACAACACCAAGGTGGATGACAATAACAAACAGCTCACTCAACTGTT